>KK121557.1:70934-105207 GCA_000611955.2 Stegodyphus mimosarum | reverse complement strand
ATATATATATATGCATACTGAGAAAGTTGACAAATTTTCTATTTGTTGTTGAGAGAAAAAAACTGGAAAAACTAGTAGAAAAAATATATATGCATACTGAGAAAGTTGACAAATTTTCTATTTGTTGGGAGGGAAAAACTAGTAAAAAAACCTGCACGTAGTGCTGCAACATTTTTTATAACATGTAATATGGGAAATGAAATATATGAGAGAATTACTTAAGGATTGTAAGAACCATGATCCCCTACCTATTTTCATTTTTATGAATTTGTAAATTTTATAATATACATATGGAACAGAAAAGTAAAAAGGTTGAAAAAATAAAAACAGTGAAAACCAAAGTTAATCCTTTTTTATTCAAAGCTCCAAACAGAACTTGTCAAGGGAAAAGCATTTTGAAGCTTTAAACAAAGTCAATTAACTGAACAACAAGAAGCGGTTTCGTTCCAATCAACTCACTGAGACCTGTATCGTCAACTAGTATAATGGTTATTAATTCTAAAAATTTTTATATACAATACTTCAAAAAATCTATACAAGTTTGAGGCTCTCATTGAGTTGGTCTCTTTTCTCTACCCATTTTTGTTGTCTGAACACAAAAAGAAACAAACGTTACAAGGAAAAAATTTTTACATGTAATGCTGAAATAAGACATTTATGATCAAGGGAAAAGATTGGAAGAATTACAAATGAAAGAAATATCAATAAAATTTTTAAAATGAAGGACAATAATAAAAATAATAAAATGCTGTGCTAATTACAATGTAAAGCTCAAATTTTTTATCGAAAAATTTGATTGTCAAATGTAAAGGCTAAATAAAGGCCAGATTCCTATGCGTACTTAAAATGAAAATACTTTTTGCTAAAGTAAAAGAAATGGAGAAGTAAATCTGACCATTGAGGGGGGGATGGGGAATTAAGTAAAACATTGCTACAAATGGAGGGGTTTTGCAACAAATAATAATGAAAAAAAAAAAAAACACTTCCTACCTGTAGGTGCTTCTTATTCAAAGTGAAAGTAGTGATGCTACGGGCTGCTTCGCTGTAGGACGGCATACAAACTGCTACATAATTTGCGACACTTTTACTAAGCCTTTGTTCTGAGAAAGGAGGGATCCAGTATTTTTTTGGGGAGGGTGTTGGAATTTGTTAGACGGAAGTGTCTGAATGACGGAAAGAGGAGGTACTGGTAGAGTTGGCCAAAGTTTCGGAAATGGGAAAATGTATTTGTTAGTAAAAAGTCATCATTTTTCGTGCATTCGAGCTATAAAAACGTCTTTTCAGGAAAGGAAAAAGCTTTTAATTAGTAAAAGTTCAGTAGTGGCCAGCAAATTAGAGAATATTTAATTATGTAAAGAAATACTAACTTAATTCACTGATGTAGAGTGTCAAAGATAGAGTTCTGAGGAATTAAATTACATATATATATGCATATATACATTAAATTCTTGTTAAATTTATCCACAAATTGCCTCCTTTCGGTTTAAGCAAAAATTTCATATCACTTGTTACAAGGAATTTAAAGATTAAGGTAAAAGCCGGCTTTTTTAAGTGAGAGAGAAATTATTTTATTGTGTTGAAGTATATTAATGAAGTAGTAAATTTCTTCTTGTAAAAATTCTGCATCATTGTTGATTCTTCTTATCCTGAGAAACTGGGAATGAATGGTATTAATTATGACTTTTTTCAAGATGTTAGATGTCCAATTGGTCAATTTTTGCATGTTAAATGTGAATTCTGTACGTTTATCGTAAATTTTAATTTTTTTTTTAATCAATGATATTTAAGTCGAGGTAGATTATGTTGTTTTGTACAGGGCTAGTATTGTTAAGTTTTAAGGTAGAAGAATAAATATCTGCTCTTTCATTCTTGTTAAAGTTATTAATTGCTATGATGCCGTCGATATATCTGTGAATGAAGGTATAATATTTAAGTTGTTCCTTATCTAGTGATAATTGAAACTTATATTCTTGTGTTAAAAGGAAAAGTGTACAAATGGCTGAAGAACTATTTCCTCCCATTGGAATTCCGTTTATTTGCTTATAAAACTTGTTATCAAATAAAATATAATTGTTAAAGATGACTACTTGCAGGTAAAGTTTCAAATCTTCTTTCATGATGATCCGGTTGACCTGTGAAAAAAGATCTGATAACATAAGAAGGCTATTGTAAATTTCCTCTAATGCTAAAGATGTGTATAGGTTTTCAAAATCATAGAAATTAATATTCCCAATATCTATTTTCTGCAATGTATTCAAGACTGTTTCGTTGCTATTAATGATCCAGTTGAAGTTGTGTTCTTAAAAATCAAAATCATTAATAAATTTGACTATTTGTCTTAGGAGGAGTGTAAAACGATAGTCGATTTCTTTCAAGAAATTTTTTGTACCATTAGCGATGAAACAGAATTTAATTGGATTTTTATGGAATTTAGCCAGTGCATAGAGATTTGCAAAATGATTAAAATAGTTGGGATGAATTTTAAGTTTTTTATGCAGAGCCTTAAACTTTTTAAGAATAATTTTTTCATTGGTATTAATGAATTGATAAGTGTTAGTACTATAAAGTTCATTATTAATAAGGTCAAAGTAGAATTCCTTTCAGATAATGCTGAAGTTATTACTAGATTTATCTTGTAGCTGTCGTATTTTGTGTTCGAGATCTTTTTTGTTGTGTATTAGGGTAAAATTAGTATTGTGGGTGATTTTGTTCGCAAATTCTTGTAAGAGAGCTTCTTTCCATTCCTAAAAGGTGTACGTTGCCAAGCTAGTTTGGTAACTAGCATAAATGATGAATGCGTTCAGGTCTTTATTAAAAATATGAATGCTTGTTTTTTTACTCATATGAAAAGTAGATCTATATTTAGTGCCAAGTTTCATAAGGTCTCTCAAATCTTGGTCTTGCACTATTTCCATTTTGCCTGTAATGATGCATTGGTGAACAGGCTCCTTAAATTTATCATATTTCAGTAAACTGCAGTCTCAGCTTTGTTGTGGGGAAATTTCATGATGGTTGCATAACATACTGCTGAAGGTTTTAATGTACTTGAAGCATGGGGTGACTTTGTATTGTTGATCAGGTAAAAGATGTTGTGATTCGCTGAAAAGTTGATTAATTTTGGTATTGTCATAGCAAGGGTGTTTGAAGTGCACTATGCAAAAAATTTTTTTTAAAAAAAGGTGCTATTCCTCAGCTTAAACAGGCAGAAGTTGAGAATCAGATCTTTCACTATTTTGTGTCCTGTGAATTTTTCTTTAATCGTGTTAAGGATCTTCCATAAGGTAATGTTTTTGAACGTGTGAAGCAGATTAATGATCTTTTTGCTAAAGCAGATTAATGATCTTTTTGCTAAAAGTAATTGAAACTAATTGGTACATTTCAGAACTACATTATTGATGTTGTCTGCAGAGTAAAATCTTTTATGAGTCCATAAGGGTAGAGAGATCTGTGCGCAGAGTGTAGATCAATTCTTTAAAAGGCCTTAATTTTGTGTTGGGAATGACATCTAAAATTGCCAATTCCAACCCCCCCCCCAAAAAAAATACTGCATCTCTCCTTTCTCAGAACATAGGCTTAGTAAAAGTGTCGCAAATTACGTAGCAGTTTGTATGCCCTGTCCTACAGTGAAGCAGCCTGTAGCATCTCTACTTTCACTTTGAATAAGAAGCACCTACAGGTAGAAAGTGTTTTTTTTTCCCATTATTATTTGTTGCAAAACCCCTCCATTTGTAGCAATGTTTTACTTAATTCCCCTCAGTGGTCGCATTTATTTCGCCATTCCTTTTACTTTAGCAAAAAGTATTTTCATTTTAAGTACGCATTCGAATTTGGCCCTTATTTAGCCTTTATATTTGACAATCAAATTTTTTGATAAAAAAATTTGAGCTTTACATTGTAATTAATACAGCATTTTATTACTTTTATTATTGTCCTTCATTTTACCAATTTTATTGATATTTCTTTCGTTTGTAATTCTTCCAATCTTTTCCCTTGATCATAAATGTCTTATTTCAGCATTACATGTAAAAATTTTTTCCTTGTAACGTTTGTTTCTTTTTGTGTTCAGACAACAAAAATGGGTAGAGAAAAGAGACCAACTCAATGAGAGCCTCAAACTTGTATAGATTTTTTGAAGTATTGTATATAAAAATTTTTAGAATTAATAACCATTATACTAGTTGACGATACAGGTCTCAGTGAGTTGATTGGAACGAAACCGCTTCTTGTTGTTCAGTTAATTGACTTTGTTTAAAGCTTCAAAATGCTTTTCCCTTGACAAGTTCTGTTTGGAGCTTTGAATAAAAAAGGATTAACTTTGGTTTTCACTGTTTTTATTTTTTCAACCTTTTTACTTTTTCTGTTCCATATGTATATTATAAAATTTGCAAATTCATAAAAATGAAAATAGGTAGGGGATCATGGTTCCTACAATCCTTAAGTAATTCTTTTATTATATTTCATTTCCCATATTAGATGATATATATATGCATATATATATATGTGTAAATTTTAATTATAATTTAAACTAGCCGGGATCCTGTAGTTTCCCCTCTTTATTCTAAGAATCATAATGACTTTTCTGGACTGTGCCATTTCTATATCAGTCAGTCTTGCATGGCTTGTGTAATGCTAATGATGTAGCTGATTCAGAACTTGATTTCAAAATTTCGAGAACTGAAACCTTTCTAATCTAAACCCAAACCTTCTCTTGGTAAGCCTCCATATTGGATAATTGCACGTTTTAGCTTGTCTTGCTGTCAAGACACTATTTTGCTCTATTTGCTTTGTTGTGCTGCTGCCTATGCTGTTATCTAAAATATGATACTCTATAAAACTGGGGGTGCACATTGCACCCACGAATCATGTGTAATGAAAAATATGTTCTTGATAATTAGTTCATATCCACCAATAAAATATCACCCTCGAATCAATAAAAATTATATTAAATTTGGCTACATCTGACTAAATATCTCCTTTGGGTATCATCATCAATCTGTTGCAGCTTTTCTCCAAGCCATCTTATTAGACACACACACACATATATATAACATTTATCTACATATATATATATATTATTTATATATTCATCAGTACCAGAGCAATAAGTCCATTTTCCCATGTTGCATTCCTCAAATATGTCTTCAATCTTCTTTAGGTTCTTTAACTTCTCACTGGAGTTGCTGTTGTCACTGGTATTGCTGTAACTGTTCTGAAAGACCCATGCATGTTGGGAAACCTGTCTTTTTCACATCTGTTTAACAATTTGATAACTGATGATTTGATATCTAAAAATTCACTCATTTGTCTTTTGAATAGTAAATATTCAACTTGTATTTGTTTAGTGGTGATGAAGGCAACATTTTTGAGAAGGTCATTCTCATAAAATTTGACCAGTTTGATGAAATCATGATGTTTCCTGAGCCAAATATCAAATAGGAAAAGAGAGAATATCCTTATGAACTAAAAATTTGTTTTGAAGTTCTGTAATCATAAGGTCCAAAAATGGGAGAAAGGAACAAGTACAATAGTTGAATCAGTATCAGTAGTATATGGATGTCAGATAGGATTCAGGATTGTTGGACTAATCGATCTGTTGCTTATTGGCCCTCGGAGTAATGGTTGGTATGTTATGTTTCTCACACATTGCTGTTTAGAAAAAAGCTTCTCAGAATGATCATCTGCATTATTTTCTGATGTCCAGCAATTCATCTTAAAGCATATGGGTATGTTTTACCATGGCAGCCAAATCCAAATCATCTTTTTATAGGTGTCTACATAATAATGCTATTGCTGAATACAAATTCATTCGCAGAAAGGAGAACCATTGATTTCACAGTGTGGATGGAGTTGTTTAATCCAGTGGCACCAGTTGACATGTCACGCTCAGTTCGATGACTAATTTCATCCAAATCTTTGCATACAGCATCCAGAAGTTCAATGAAAAACCATTATGGAGTCATATCTGTCAACCCTCTTGTGGGGCATAACTACTTTAAATGCAATTTTTTTTATTTGGGCCAAAATTTGATGATCTTCTATTATAAAACAGCTTGTCTTTTTGCAGTGTAAAGGAAGGATTTAAGTATTTTCAATTATCACAAAACAATTTGTGTCTTATTAAGAATCTAAGATTGCAAGATTTAAGCAGTGTGATGTATAATGCATAAATGGCTTTAGGTTGTCGTTCAGCAAGTATACTTGCGGAACTTTAAATTCTCTGCTCATAAAACAATGCCATCTTTCAAAGTTTTCCTGTGAAATATATTATGCAGTTGGAGAAAAAAGAGGAATGAAGCACAAAAAATGTTCACAAGTCTTCACCTCCTCCTTGTCAAAATATCTACGGCAGAAAGACCTAGATAGTTGCAATATCAATTGTTTCATTGCTCGAAACTGAGAAGTATTTAGATTTCTTTTTACTTGTTCTGTAATTTTTTTTTTATCGGAGAATCTCAAGCTTCAAGTATTTCATTTTTTGGGTGACAAAACTTTTTTTTTTTTGGTATTTTGTTCTTTTGGGTATTTGTTTCCCAATTCAACAAAAATGTTAAGATAGCTCTGAAATTTCCTTCACTTTTAATGGGTAAGCTATTTAGATCAATTAGCCTTGATCTGTCTGCCTGGGTAATGTCAAACCTTATTTTCCACATAATATGGTTTTTATTATGTGCTTTAGTTGCTCTCTATTCTCTTTAGCTTCTTTGATTTTATTTTGATTCAGTAAAACATCCATATATTTTTGTTTGTTGTAGTGTATTTGCCTTTTAGTTAACATAATGAAAAACAAATGTTTGGGATACTTGAAGGCATTATGGTTATTGAAATATTGTAAGGTGACCAAATTTTAACACTGGTAAAGTGGGACACCATTTACCAGAGGGGGTTCTTGGTTAGAAATTTGGTCTGTAAGGAGCAACACAAATTTTCATAGAATACAAGAATAGTATTGTAATATATTTTTAAATTTAAATGCAATTACAATTTACAGATATAATACATTAAAAAAATAGGTATAGTATTATTTTATTCTTGTCATATTTCTTAGAATGAATTTTTTTTAGTAGATTGCTGTCATTGTTTAAAAGGTCATGAAATTTTTCACAAGGATTTGTTAAATTATATTTCACGTATAAAATGGTTTTCAAAGTCTCTACACTTAATTGTGATTTTTTTTTTATGCCTGCACTTTTATTTGCCATCGAAAAAACACGTTCAGTAGCAGCATTAGTTCCTGGTAAGGACAGCGCATATTCCACAGTTTTTACATTATTGCATGGAACATGGTTTATTTCATAATGACAAAATATTTCTAACCATTTGTTCTCTATTGTTATCTTTGCTGATGTCCAAGATTTAATCTTTTCCATACCAATATATTTTTTTTAATAACAATACCTCATTAAAAAGATCATTTTCGGAAATATTACTATATGGGAAATTTTGAGTAATATGATCGAATGGTTTTTACACATCATTCCAATTAAGTTCTTGTTTTAATGTAACCCAGTGAATATGTTCAATATCATTGTACTGTACCGTCCACTCTTCTAAATAATCTATGCAGTTACTATAGAACTTTTTAATTTCATTCATGATATGTACACGATTTATTGCACATTGTTCTTCTAGCTGGCTTGTACTGTTACGGATAGTTAACAGAGAGGAAGCAAATTATTTTCCATCTGCTCTTGACATTGAAATTTTAAATTATTAACTTCATTTGTGACTTCGATTACTAAAGTTTTGTCACCTTCAATGAGTTTTATGGCATTTTGAAAAAAACCTGCTTGATTGTGTACGAAATCTAGCTAAATTTTTTAATATTCTTTATAAAAAAAACTCTAAAATTCTAGTACATTTATCCTGTGATAGAAAGTAGGATTTCGATGGATTGTATGTTTTTAAAATTCTTTTGACAGATGGCAAAAAGCTAAGTATTTTCTGATATTCTACTTCCGCAGTTTCACAAAATTCTTTAATCATTTCAATGCGTGCAGTGTATATATATAGAAATAAGAATATATTTTAATAACAGTATTTCCCACATCTACAGGCAACAAGTTAGCAGCTGTTTGAATGACATTGTGTAGTATGTGGGCTGCACGACCAGCATCAATATTTTTTTGATTAAGGTTTCTGTTTAATTTATAAAAAATATTATTTGTACCTCTTTTTGCTTTTCCTCCAAAATTTGCATTTGTGTTTTCTGCACCATATGTAATCATTTTATGTTTTAAATTGTTTTTTTTTTCCACATTATTAACAATAGAACTGAAAATTACTTCAGAGGTTTCACTGGGCAAAGAAACGAAATCTAAAATTATAATTTTTTTTCCGGTTTTCGAATAAAAAATATCTAATAATGGTTGGGAATAACTTTATATCCTTATCATTAGATGTGTGAGAATATATATATATAAAATTATTTTTTTCTGGATTTTTGTTTAAGTTTGAAAATGCATATGGGGAAAGCACAATTGCAATCTGAAGCAATAACAATTGTTTGGGATTTTGTTCTAGCACAGGCAGATTTTTTCTTGAATAACTTTTGGGCAACTAGTGATATGCAATCCAATAAAGGTGAAGGAGTGATTGTGATTAATAGCATGAAGAGACATAAGTCCTTCTGCTAATGCTAATTTCTTTTCTTCATCTCCATAAGCTGTTTTCTGAAAAGATTCCTGTATTTTGGAAGAAGATGCAGGAATATTTAAATATCTTTTATGTTTTTGTGTTTCTAAGTGCTTTGGAATATCATTCTTCTGGCCGTGTGAAATAGAAAATTAACCATTACGTTTTTCACATTTTACCATGTAATTTTTTTTTCTTCTTCTTTTTCTTTAATGAAAGGAAATTCACTTCTTAGATCATCGTTGAATTTGCAGCCTCATTTCTTACTCATTATGTTAAAAATCTTTAAAAAAAAAAAGAGAGAAAATTATATTATAAATTTTTGTATACATATAGCTTAAAAACACAGTAAGTAGGTACATAATTACACAAACATATTTTATTGTTAGTTTATAAATTAAATTAATTTCATTGTTATAAAGTAACTATTTTAAAAATTATGTTAATTTTAATCCTATATTTCTTTCTAAATGATAACAATACTAGTATTATTTTTCTTCAGAATTTGATGTAAGTTGTAAGCATCACTTTTCAAAGCTGGTCCTAAACTTTTTGCCACCACTATAAAATATAAATAATCTGAGTACTGTCTGCTAAAGTCAAGAAAATTTATGTGTCTATGAAATAAATAAATAAATAAATAAAAAAATCTGAATGCCTTCAGATTTTACATTATGCCCAAAAGGGCATTTTTTTTAATGTTTCGTGGGTTATCTTTATTTATTAAATATTATGTTCTTCACACTTAAACCATGAAATTCAGTTCAACAGCAATATCACAAAATAATTTTAAAATGAGTGTGTCTTTAGAATTTCCGATACAGTCTCGCACACTGCAGAAAAAACTCTTTTTTTTCGTACAGTGTTGCCATTGCTCGCTTTGAAATCATTGAGTTTTGTTGATTAAAAATTTGTTAAAGTTTTACAAAATATGAAATAGATAGTAAAACAAATTCCAAATTTGGGTTTTCAGAATGTCCATATTGAGGTGGAAACGTATGCTATTCAAAATTTGATGGCTCTAGGTACCGTTGTTTTATCACAGTGCGAAAAACATACATACATTTATGCAGATTTTTCATTATTTAATTTCTTTAAATATAATACAGGGCTCTAATATTTGGTGGCAACAGTTTGAAAAGTGAACCAAAGTAAAATGACAAAATGAAATTAATAGTCCTTCAGGCAAATTGCCTCTTTGTACTAATAAATAAATAAATTACCTAAGTATCTGAATAGCTGATTTGTTCACATCACTTGCTTAACCAGCACTAGCATGCAGTATGATGTGTATCATCTGAGAGATAGTTACAAAATGTTTTCATCATTGCCGATGCCAAAAAATTCCATTGTGCATTAAATCCAAACAATGTGAATTCTGAGAACTGATTAACAATGCAAACTTTAATAAGCAGTTCTCTACAATTATTTACTATTCTTAAAATAATTGTAGAGATAATTGATATATAATAATTGTATATAAGTTTAACATTATAAAATTTAAAAAAATAATATAAAACTCATATCCTCGCGAAATAGCCACATGGCCGCTATGACTTCTTTAAAATGCCAAGGAACGTGAGACAAATTGCTAAAAATCTGAATGTCTGGTCACCTTGATTGTAAGGCATGTGTAAATTTCTCTTGCACCAAATAAAATGAAGAAGGGGAAAATTACCCAAATATTTTTTCAGAGCCCGAATATTTTTTAAGTTTTTTTAATTACCTGAATATTTTTTTAGTTTTCAGAGCTTGGCACTAAAAAGCTAGAGGGGAAAATATATGATGAAATACAGTATTCTTTTTTTATTTGTATGTTTGTTACAAAATCAATTCAAATCAAACAATTATGTCAAGCTGCTATGGTTAGCAACATTTAAAAACTGAAATTGTTCATTGTCAAGGGGTATCTATGTAACATGCAATTTTGAAAGTAGACAATGTAGGGATTAATTTTGTGAATGTAATCTCTTTAGTAAGCTGTATTTCTCAGCAGATTACTTAATTCTTCATAATATTTTGTTTCCTTCATAATTATTCAGGAAATAAATACAGTAAAAATAAAATGTTGGCAATATAATTGATCTGTGGGGAGCTTGTGCCATACTGGGGTATTAAAATCTACAGAAGCCCATTTACAGATTTCCTTTTCATTTAATGACAGAATAAAATAATCTTGTAAAAGTTTGTGCAAGAAGAAAATCAAATTAAGAGAATCTTTGAATTGTGGAGTAAATTGTGATGACAATTCTCAAGTCAAATTCAAGCTCTGTGGGATTTTTTATACTTATTATTATGATCCTTATTTAAATGCAAATTTGGTATCAGGAATATTGTGATGTTCACATTTACTTTGAGGCTGCCATATTTCTGTGATTGCTTTTAATATGGCATCAAAAGGAATTTCTTTCCCCAAGGATTTTCACCATGTGGGCTCTGCAAGGTAAGATTCATGATGATGGTAAATCATGCCTGGTTGATTATTATTCTGCCATTTAACAGAGTGCCAACATTTTATGTATGAGTAGCTGTTGTTGGATCAACAAAATTAAATTTATGGTTAATGGTAAAATGCATCTAATCTGCTTTTTGCAGCTTTTCTGTTTTATATACCATGAGTGTGGTTGAATGAGAAGTTTTTCGACATAATTCACTAACTAGAATCCTCTAATTGATAGCTTTTGTCTCTTCCCCCCCTTGTTTGAACATATGTTTTTTTATGTCCACAGTTTTTACAGGGCCAACTATTCGCTATTAGTTAGCTATCAAATTAGATATAGAAAGTATATCTGTCTCACAAAAATATTCCAGTCAATAGTTGTACTTTCTGAAAGTCCAAGTTTTTTCTTCCATGACTTAATCAATATCAGTTCCCCTGCCCAACAGTAAATAAATTGGTGCACTGAACCAGTTGTCAAACATATACTTTTTACCAATTGAAACTTTTCACATTGCATCTCCAAATGCTTTTCACTGATATGTACTTTCATTTAATGGCCATTTTTGCATATTCCATTTTTGAAGTAAAATGCATCTTTCTTTGAAGAAAGATATAGCCTGTTCCTCTGCATCTTGTTAAATCAAACATTTAAAAAATTTTTTTAAATAAAGAAAACATGTTAAAATACTCAGCTGTTTTCATGGCAAGAGAATTATGAATCCTTAACATTTATATGAAAAAAAGAAATATGGTAGTATCGCATTATACATCCAACTTGGTATATGCCATATTTAAAAACGAAAATTTTTTGTGTGGAGCATGACTTGAGTTTGATGAGTCTCAATTGCATGCACTACTCTTGTTTGCCAATTTCGAGACAATGTTACAACTGTTGAGCATCAGTATGCCTCTTGCCATTATTCTGTAAATAACCTATAATTATAACTCTGAATTTTCAAGTGATTTTTGATTCTTCTGTGTAAATTCTTTGTAAATTCATTATTAATGAGTTTTAAGAAAGTTCAAGTAACGAACAAATTGTTAGAAATACAGCAGAGGTGAAAAAAGGAGATTGTTGAAAATTATATAGATAGTTATGTGTGTCTGAGACTTGAGTATTGCATAGTGTATGTTGAGTATTATGGTGTTTACTATTGCAAAAAGCGAAAATGCTGTTAAATCAGCTAACATTGTGAAGGAGGTGAAATCCATTACCAGACAAAGGTCAGAGACATTAAAGCATGATGAATAATTACTTTTGATCTGATAGAAAAACATTTATGTACTGTATATATTTCATCCACTGCATTTGTAATTTAGTATTAGCCCTTTGGCAGTTGCAAGATTAAGCAATTCTTTCTTCTCAGATATGCATGACATCTGTCAGTCATCAGTTTGTTATGGGAACGTGTTTGTTTATTTTGGCCCATTGTGGTTTGTAACTGGAATGCAAGATGAGCTCATTGATGATCATCAAAAGGTTAAAGTTTATGATAATAAACAATATTTTTTTTATAAGAATAGCTTGTTTTCTGTTTATTTGCTGTTCGGAAAATTCATTTTGTGTGTGACTAGTTGGTATACATCCAAGGATCTGGAACTGGTTAATGATGCATATGGTAGTACACGGTATGATAATATTTGCTTCATTCGAATGTCTTCTTGTCATGATCAAATTATAAATGATCATCATTAGAATTCCCGCCCATCTGAAGATGGTTTGCATTTTCGTTTTATTGATAATCTGGTGCCATTTGTAAAATAAAGCCCTTTTTTTACAAGCCTTTATTCTTATTGAAATGTAAAGTGGAATCATTACCAGGTATATATTTTTAAAAATAAACAAAAAGTGTTTTAGATATTTTGCTTTCACTTATGTGATCTAACTCTGTAATTTTTTTCTCATTTTCAGGAAATGAACTTTATTTTTTAAGTGCCAAAATGTTTGCTTAGTAGATACCAGTCACAGTTTATTCAAGCCTTCAACATATAAAACAGCTAAGTCCAATTATGATTAAACAGTCAAATTTATTGAAGTGGGCACATAATAATAAAAACAATGCTAAAAATGGAAGTATGTATCTTATAATTCTTTTATAAATTTTGTGTTTATGTAATTTGTGCTTTTTTGTGCTTGATGTAACCTGAATTTATTCTCGGTAAGCCACCTTTTCTTGTCATGAACAAGGCTATGAATTTACTATTACTGCTGTATATTTTCTTGCAATTTAAGAAAAAAAAAAAAAAGGAAAAGAAAAAATTAAGACCTGCCTTTTATCAAGCAGCAAACATTGGTTTATTTTCACAGTTAAGGGACCCTATCATTAAGAAGCATGTGTATTAATGGACACGGCATGGGCAGCTGAATATGGCAAACAGAACAGTAACAGAGTGGAACAGTTAACTGTGGGGAGTTTTAATTCTTTGTATTCTAAATAGAACTTCAAAGGGCATAACAAAATGGTAGAAGTCTTTTTATGAACCGCAATAAAGAAGTTAGTCAAATCTGATTGTTTGTTAAATAAAAAGATATCAGTTCTTTCAGAATTCTGTGGGAACACTTGGCACAGCTTTGGTGGTATCACTGCTAAATTTCATTGTTTGATAATAGCCAACTTTCACAGTCAGTGGGATATTGTCAGCTTTAGCATAAGTAACATAAAAGAAATGCATAAGTATTATAAAAGAAATATATACTGATATTTTTTTTTTGATCATTTCAAATTTCTCACTGTAAATTTTAATATAACTGAATGTAATGGGAAAAAAATACCTTATTCATTTGTTCTTGTTTTTGGTTATTGTAGTTTATATTTGTTTATCTGGTCTTATACATTTTCATAGCTAGTTATTGTTTGTTACCCATTTAATGTTGAAAATTATAGAATATCTGTAATTTTTTTATAGTAAACCCTTGTTACATCATTAATATGTTGGGTGTATGGCAAAATCATGCTCTGCAGAGTTAAGTTGCTATGAAAAAAAAAATGTGTGAATTATAATTCAGATTAAGAAAATATGTATAATTGAACAATCTTGGATATTAATTTAAGTGAAATAAATATTAATTGAAAGGATTTTTATTACTGTTTAATAAGTATGTGACAGTTATTTTTTAAAAAGCTGACAATATTTATATGGGGCAGTAACTGATGCAACTCTTTAAATGCTTTGCAGTGAGGAGCACAGAGTTTTTCAATGCTTCTCATTAAGTGCTCTCTGATTTCTTTCTTGGGTCAATTTTTACTGTAAAATGAGACAGCTTCTATCCCTTTTTTTAACAATTTATATAACTTCTTATAATTTAAATGTTTCATTTTCTTAATTATCACTGTTTTAATCGTAGGCTGTTTTATAAGATCGTCCAATTCTTCATTTGTCATTTCTCTGTTAATTATTTGACTTCTCTTCTGTATACGAAAATCCTTCACCATCATTTGCTTTGGGAAATTGCATGAGGTCTTTGGCTTCATATTCAATAGAAGGAAAACTTTTAAAATTATCAATAACTTCTGCTCAGAGCTGACACCAGCAAGCATTCACTGTTGATGCATGAATGTTGAATCATGTTTGAATGAAATTCTAGGGTTTAAGATAATGTGCATATGTGAAATCACATTCTTCAAATACATACTCAGCAAGTGTTTATAGTATGTGTCGCAATTAGCAGTGAATTTTTAAACTTTTGGAAAGAAAAACTTCAGGTTTAATAGGAAAAGGCAAGTTTGAGTTCATTATAAATGTCAATATAATAAAAGGCTACTTACATATGAGTACAACCACTGTAGTAGAAGTTGCCAAATTTTATAGGTGCACATAATAATTTTTCAAGCAGCCATGCACATAATAGTTTCAGCAAGTAATGCCGTCATGTTTTGTATTAATTCTTTTTTGTTGTATTTGAGCAGTTTTTATAAAAAAATAGCGATATATTTTGTCGTAAACTTAGTTTTAAAGTATGTGCTTATAGGATCTGTTTGGTATGGAAAAAATTTGTAGTATAACTTCTGCAAGAATGCTTTTAATTTTTCCCAAATCGCTAAAAGAAACAGTTGCTTTGAATTTATTCTTAAAGTGGCTGTCATGAAATTTATACCAGAGAAAAAAAAATGTACTTGTAAGTTAGGTTTATCGAGTGATTATCGGGTAAAATTATAAACGGCTGTGTAATAAATAAATCTTTTGCAGTTGCTAGGTTTTGCATGGCCTACAATAGTTACTATAAAAAATATGTAGTGATTTTAATGAGTCCAGTTAGCAAAATTTCATAAAAATGTTTTAATATTTATAGTTAGACATCTCATGATTTAAATACATTTTTAATTAAATTAATTAGATTAAAAAGCAGAAAAAATATTAAAAAATGCCCTTTTGTTAATCAAAAAAAAAGATCAAACTGGAAAACAATAGATATTGTTTGCTTTACTAAATGGTACCTGTTGGTGCGTTAAAGAGATAAAACTTGCTTTATTTCAGGCAGTAGTAGCATATTGCTTTTAAATTGCTGAGTTTATTCATTAAAATTGAAAGATAAGTATTGTCAAATGCCAGCAGTTTAGAGAAAAATGTTTTATTTCAATCAGTGGCAGTAATGCTGACTTTTAATATACTGAGTTTGTTAATTCATACAAAATTCATTTTAAATTCATACAAAATGCCATTTAAAAAAAATTCAAAAATTTTGGTGGAGGTGCACATTTTGAGGTAGAGGAAAACGTGTGTTCAAAATTTGGTAGATGTAGATACCACTGATTTTCCGCAGTGTGAGGAATATAGATACAGACTCTTCATTATTTAGGAATAGAGATAAGTCATCATTCCTTTTTTTGGGGGGGTGGGGAGAATCATCATATTGCGCTAATGTTGTTTAGCTAATGTATAAGTACCTAAAAATGATATTCATTCCTTTTAAAGTAATGAAATGGAGAAGCAAACTCTTTTTTTTTTTTTTTTTTTTTTTTTTGTGTTCTCTTTTTTTTTTTTTTTTTTTTTTTTTTTTTTTAATGGCTGTTCAGAATTTAAGCTTTCCATGCTTTGAACAAAGAGTTTGTTTGATAGTTGAATTTTTCCAAAGTTAGAGTTACAATAGATGCCAAAAGCAAGAAAAACTTACTAATATTGCCTTCCTATACAATCATATCTTTAACCTTCAATTTATAATGTATCAGAGTAACATAACATTTTTTTTTTTTTTCTGATGAATTCAAATCCGGGTCTGTTAATGAATATTAATGAATTCTTTTTTTCTACCTGACCTGGAAGTTATGCTATAGATCAGAAGTGTTCAACATTTTAGCTTCTCTGAGCCACATTGGAAGAAAAACTACTTTTTTGGGCATAGACATTATTTGTAACACCTGTAGCAGAACCAAAAATAAGCGAATACCACCAAAATAAGTGAATTGCACAGTTGACTAGATTTCATTGAAAATTTTCAGATTTGTGAAAGTTTGACTGCAGAATGAAATTTTTTAATTTACCCCAGGAGAGAAATGTGCAGGTTTGATTGCATTAGTTCATATTTCCTCAGCATGCATATAAAAAATTTTTTAATCAACCATTGCTTTATTCATCTGGTGAGCTGCCATTGCCTAGCACTAATGAGGGCTGATGAAAAAAAAAATATATATATATATATAAATGCATATTAAACTTGATTGATTTGTGTTTTGTTTTAGTATAATGACAGCAACATAGAATTATTTTTGTATTGTTTTTGCTATTTTATGCATAACATTTCATTATATATTTTATTTATAAAGATATGAAATTAATGTGATATTTGGCCTTGAATTTGAGAAACTAATGAATCATTGTGTGATTTGATAGAAATGGTTGCAATTCTTATGGAGTTCTTAAGGGGTTCATCCAGTATTATGGTTCTACATTTACTCTTAGTATACTTCTCATAAAAATAATTGTTCACAAATTTACATACTGCCAAATATTGAATGATATGAATACTGCATGAATGTGCAGTGAGGCATATTTGTCTCTGGGTAGGTATAATTTATACCTACTCAGAGACCTGCACATTTCTAGTGCAACAAAGAGACATTAAACTTTTCCTTAAGTTAAATGTGCATTCTGTTTCAAAATTTATTTATGAAAATTCAAAAATTTTTAATTATTCTAAAAATTTTGAAATTTATTTTCAAATGCTTGAGCAAATCAAAAAGTAAGGTTGCATATTCCCCACCCCCATTTTTAGGATTATGTTTGTCCAGTGTGTTGAAATCTAAATAATTATTTGTATTTATATGGGCTTGTGATATTGTCAGTTTAATTTGGAATGAGTTTTTTACCTTGAAGATACATGTTTAAATCATTTAAATGAGCAGTCATATCTAACAAAAATGCTAAATCTGCAATTAATTGGCATTATAAGATTTTGCTTTCAATCCTAAAAAAAAATATTTCGTTAAGTATGTTATAAAATCTTTTTAACATCTGGTATCGACTAAGTCACCTTACTTCTATAAAGTATATGATATCGGCATCAACATTTTTGAGAAATTCCTTTTTGGAATTGGCCTTCCACCCATGTTGAAAGCAAGTTTCAAATCCCAGTCACAACACTTTAGTAGTGTATCATTTGGGTGAATCTTGATATTTCTTCTTGGGCTGCAGGTTGGATACTTTTGCTGTTGATAGCGAGTAAAGCTTTTGAGTGCAATATTTAAAAGCCGTTGATTCCATGAATTTACTCTACAGCAATCTTGTCTCAAATAATGTCTTTATATATGTATATTTATTTATACTGTTTTGTTTTAATTTGAGAGATGAAAGTCATTGAATTGTTGCTTCATGAAAGAAAAGAAAATTTATTGAAATTTAAATACAAGGTACCTCTGTTTGATAATACCATCAGCTTTCTTAATATTAACTCAAAAAGTTAAAAAAAAAGAGTATGAAGCATTTAGATGGCTTTTTGAATTTCTAATAACCTGATATTAATAATTTTTTTATTTTATATTACTTGAATTCCTTTTTTATGATGTAAATACATTTTGAAATGTTGTTTAGTATTTCATAAATTGATATTTTAGATCCTAGTTTCATGGGTGGCCCAGGTTAAACCGAACTGGACGTACTTAATTTGCTTTAATCTTGGGCCATCCAATGTTATATTTGCTCATTGAATTTGTATGCTAATTTTTTTAATGCTTTTTGCTACAGCAAATAAAAGTTGGATTCATCCACCTGAGGCTCTTCAGAATGGCCATGTTGCATATTTAGTAAAGGTAAAGTAATAGAATGTATTTCAGAAAAATCAATACAAGTATAAATATTTCATTTGTGTTAAAGCAAATACTAGCAATAAAAAACTGAAAAGGTATATTAATTTCACATTTGATTTAGATATTGTTACTTTGATTGTCAGTTACACAAATTAATTTTTATTTTCAAGTCCTTATATTTTGATTTGAATTGTAATTCCAGGTAACTGTAGATAATATAATATGCTAATTATCTATCATTAATCATATTAGCAGATCACGAAGCAGAGAAATGAATACAGAAATACTGTCAATAAAAAAATTGTGAAAATAAATTTAGATTGTGCATATTAACCTAACTACCTTAGCTGAAGTGTTACCAAATTTTCAGAATGTGCCAAAATCTGGCAACCACACATATATAACCACTCTTCAGGTAACCATGCTCATAATATTTTTTCAGTCAAGCAGTGTCTCCATTTTTGTATGCTTTCTTCTTGTATTCTAAGTTCCAACAGTTTTAATAGATAAACTGTAATATTTTTTACTTAATACTCAATTTTAAAATATGCACTTTCAAAGTAACCATAGTAAAATTTCTGCAGGAACGTAGTGCAAAGAGGAAAATACTTCTGTTACAGTGTTGCATGGGAATAGGGTGATTGCATAGAGGATGAATATTCTGTGTACAATAATAATATGTGTTTGGTAGATAGCTGGTGTGCAGTGCCAAGATTGTGCAATTCTCCAATGGTTTTTTAAATGAAAACAGATCACTGCGCACATGGGAGGGGGGAACACAAAAATTTACAGATCAAATTCATAAAAATGTGTTATTTTTTATCATATATTATTGTCATTTAGTAATCCTATAATCAATTTCTCATGGTGATCTGCAGTTTCTAATAAATATCAAGTGTGTAATAAGTGATATGTTTTAGTCTCCTTTTTAACATTTTAACCTTTTCATATGAATTTTCAAAATTTTCATTTAATTTTTTTTGACTTCATAAGAGAGAATATTAATTCTATAATTTTCTGTTAGTTGTAATGTCAGTTCTTAGATGCCATCCCATTTTTGATGTGAGCTGTTATTTAAGCTTTATTTGGATCTTTTCTGTTATAATGAAAACATACCAAAAATTTTTGGTACTTACCTGTTAATGAAGAAGGGTTGTCTGACTTTGGCAGTGATTTTATACAATTAGCTTTTCATTGTTTTGGGTGGACAATGTTTGGCAAACACTTTGAAGTTTTCTTCCCCCCCCCTGGTCCTCCTTTAGCTACAATCTTATTCTGCCACAGAAACTCTGAAATGTGCGACTTTAAATGGTGTCTTGTTATATGCCTAAGTTTCTTGTTCCACCATTTTTAAGAACTGAATACTGCTGCAATATTTGTCATACAAATTCTTGAATGTGTATTCACACAATTGAATTTTTCATTCACATTTTGAGAAGTTCAAAACCAGCTTTTTGGAATTCTTCTGTTTCATAGGCAACCCACTAGTCAGTATAAATAGTCATTCCTTTTTTTACTTCCCTGTACGAAGTAAAGGAGGTATTGTAATCACAAAAAATTCCGGGTTTCATATTTCAATGAAAATATCCATTTGACCGCTATCAAATGCAATTTAGCTGCATTTTGCGAGACATTCTATATATAAGGACAGAATAAAGGACTCTTTTCACCCAAATGAATGATAAAACTGATTTAAAATGCATTCAGAAGAGATTTTTTTTGTGGTGTCTGTATGTATGTACATATGTGTCTCACATAACTCAAAACTAGTCTCAGAACATTGAAATTTTGTATGTAGGACTACTATAATATGTAGTTATGCACCTCCTTTTTTAGTTGTTAGTATATAAATACATATATATATATATTGTTGCGTGTGTATGGGTTTGTAACAGATTGAATGCACAAGTCCAATGAAAAGTTAATAAAATTTATTCTAATCACAAGAAATGTAACAAAAACGCTGGATTACTCATCAAAGGTATTTGTACAATATCACGCAATATAAACAGTAGCTATATTTGAAACTACTAAAATATTAAATAGAATGCAATTCAAAGGGCAGAAAAAGCTAATCTGATCACAAAATTACAGCAGCTAAGTAAACAACAGCAGCTTGCTTAAACAACTACCAAGCTGAGATGTTTCTCTCCGGCTTTTGTAAATTTTTAAATTGACCGCACGAGAATTCTAGCAGTTTCTGAAAAGCAAAAAATAGAGTTACGATTACAGCTAGTCAATTGCACTTATTCAAATTTAAAATAAATTATGGAAATAAACTTTTATTCAATGTTAAATGCACATGCTCTTGTATTTTTACTTTTCTGGCATAGTATTCTCTTAAAATATGTCACGTGCTGCATTGCACTAGGAAATAAAACAGTTTAATTATAATTCTATTAAAAATATATAACTAAATACGAAATTCGTAGCAATATATACATATTAGCTGCAAATATTGTCAGCAATCTGTCTCAGGCAGAAGTGAATGTTTAAGAGAGCGCATGCGCATTAAGTAATGAATTGTCTGTGAAAAACTTTTTCTTTTTTATTTGTTTAATTTCTTTTATACATCATTTTAGATTTATTACAGTATTTCAATAGAACATGTAGCAACGATTAGATAATTCTTCAGATGATATAATTTTTGTGCATTTTGAGTTATAAAATGAACGAGATGTAATGCAGTTAACCCCTTAACTGCCACCGAAAATGTACAAGATTCACTTCCCAGTGCCACCGTTGTTTTCACAGGTGCATGTAAGTTATGCAATGTCTTGGGGGAAAATAAGTGCTTGCTGTCTAAAACCTGTTTACTTTCACAAAATAAAGAATAAAAGAAAAAATGAAAATACAAAATTTAATGTTTAGAGTAAAAGTATAATAAAAATGATGTTTGTATAATAAAGAAGATGCATAGTAAAAAAGATCTCCAAAAATGGAGTTTTGATAAATTTATTTTTAAACCAGTAAAGTCTAATATAAGGTTTCAGTGTTATGCCTTGTAAAATCAGTATATCTAAATGGAAAGCGTGGAGGCGGCAAAGGCAAGTTTTTCATATCAAGTCATACCTAACGCCGAGCATCTTTCGAAAAATAGTCACAATCCTCTTCATCTAATGTAATATCATATTCTGAAGTTTCTGATTCTGAAGATGACAGAATGTAATCATCTACTTCACTGTCATACATATTCATAAAAAAGCACCTACTACAAACAAGTAAATGAAAACGGAAGACATGAAATAACCTTACGTTACCTTAATTTGTTTAACATATTTCAAGATGCATGTATATGTACTTCTAAGACTATTTTCTAAGACCTCTTTAAAGAAGTCTTGGAAAATATTCTAGGCCATATATATATATACACACGCACGCACACACACACACACACACACACTGTCAAGCCAAAATATAATGACCATCTCTACATTTTTCATTGAATTCATCCAGATAACTAGAGGGCATGTGATTATGTGGGAATAGTATTTAAATGCTGCTGGAGAAGGTAATGAATCGTTCTTGAGCTTACTTTCATGAGTGATGGCAAAGGCTGCTGATCTAAGTGAATTTGATAGAGGACAGATTGTAATGGCTCGAAACGAGTATCTCTGAAACTGCACGACTGGTAGGTTGTTCATGATCTGCCACTGCTAGTATTAATGCAAAGTGGATAAATTACGTAGATATCAAGGTGCAACAGTAGACACCAAGGTGTTGGACTTCCACGCATCTTAAAAAAAAAAGAACATCAGAGACTGTCCTGCTTGGTACAGCAAAATCGATGCCATACAGGGGCTCAGCTAACAGCCCAGTATAATGCAGTGCAACTGTGTTGGAATACACAGTTTAGTGGAAACTGTTGTGTATTGGACTGTGCAGCAAATGTCCAACTCGTGTGCCTCTGTTGACTAAGTATCATTATCAACTATGCATGTAATGGGCCCAGGAACATCGAGACTAGACTCTGGATAAGTAGAAGACAGTTGCCTGGTCAGATAAATTACAATTTCTCATTCATAACATAGATGGTCGTGTCGGGTATGCCATCTTCCAGATGAACAATTACTGCCTTCCCTGTACAGCAGATCATACACAGGCTGGTGGTAGGGTGTTATGCTTTAGTTGACGTTCTCACAAGTGGCTCTAGGACTCTTAGTTATTTTAGAACCAACCATGAAAGCTGCAAACTATCTGAATATAATTGTGGATCAGTTGTGCCGTTAGATAGCGTCTGTCTTCCCAACTGCAAATAGAGTCTACCAGCAGGACAATGCCTTATGTCACAAGGCTTGAATTGTGTTGGTGTGGTTAGAGGAGCATAAGGATGAATTCCAATTAATGTGCTGGCCACTTAACTAGCCAAATTTTAAATGGTGGAGTACATTTAGGATGTCGTGTGGCGGTAGTTCAAATCTGAACTGTATCGGAAAACACTACCATGTCGAAATATGTTGACTTTCGCTGACTGCTGCTTAGACAGTTGGTACAACCTGTCTCCAGGCATCTACCAAAAACTTGTGGCATTCATGCCAAAGCAATATTGAGTAGGTGGTCATAATATTTTGTCTTTTCAGTGTATATACAGCTTTGCTGAGTCAGAAGGTTAACTGAATTTTTTACTTCTTAAATTTTTTTTTGTGTGTTTTAGAAATTGATATGTAAGTATGAAATCTAAGCAGAATGCAACATAATAAATCTGTTTTAAAACAAATTCAGAACAGATCTTTTTTGGGGGGGGTTTGAAATATCAGACATGTTTTAACACTAAAATATAAACCTAAAACAATTATATAGCTCCTTCATCTTCATATAAGCACTTTTTATGATGATTAAAATTACTGCAATTTGTATAACATGAAAATGAAGCATGTGCTTAAGGAATTTATTATTTTTGATGTTTGTAACAAACTTTTTATTAGTAATGTAACAAAATAATGTATTATATAACTATTAATGGATAATATGCATCATTTTAAAAATGTTTAATGTATGTTTGCTTAGTGTTTTTCTTTCATGTGTTTTAGTTCCTGGGTAATATTGAAGTTGATCAGCCAAAAGGAATTGATGTTGTAAAAGACGGTATTCGAAAATTAAAAGTTTGTATTCCTTTTGTATGTTACAGTTAAATGAATATTGATTGAACAATAATTCATGTTTGTGATTAGTTTAGTAAAATTTCCAATTCGCATAGAAGAAAAATTAAAATTATTTCTTTTCCTTGGGTTTAGACTTATTTACTAACAGACTAATGTTTCTTTTTTTATATAATATTTCAACTATGTATTTTGCATTTCACTATTTATTTTATCTTTTTACAATGACATTTTTTAATCTGATATTTTTATTTTAATCTGTGCATTAAATACTGTAGCATTTTAAATATTGTTTTTTTCTTGTTGAACAGTTTAACCAACAATTGAAGAAAGCAGAAGGAGCAAAAACTCCTAAAGTTGAAGTAACCATATCGATAGATGGTGTTGCTATTCAAGATCCAAAGAGCAAAGTAATTTTCTGGTTTTCCTATCATAGTAGATTTTAGCATCGTGTACAAAATGTATTTAATCAAAAATGTATGCTTTTCTAATAATAAAATTAATAACTGTAATATTGAAATAAATTCATAAAATTTTTGTGTCTTTACTCTCACAATATTAGTTTTAAAATATAAATCTGTGTATAGCATTTGACTGTTTTATACATGAAAAGAATTTATAATGTTCATATTTAAATGCACTGTGCTAAAAATCTGTTAGCTAACAAATGTGTATGATTTTTGTTTGTTTCTGATTTCAGATATTTTCTCTGACTGTAATAAATTATTTAAATTTTTCATTTGCAAAGAAAATGTCATAGATATTAGGATATGTTAAAATATTTTTGAAGTAAATCATGATATACTTTCAAAAGTTTGCATTTTTCATTTGAATTGTCTTACTGCAGGAAAAATTTAACACAAACTTGTTAAATTTGCTTGCAAAGTAAGACACTGCAGTAATTCAACGTAACGCACTGTGGTAAAATTTTTGCAAGAATATAGTATTTTGGTACTAAATCGCTGAAGAGAACAATGATGAGACGGATTGTTATATAGCTAGCATGCAGTCCTGAGGTTGTGGCAAAACCCAATTTATGCAGTGATTTTTTTTTTTTTTTTTTTAAGTGAAAGCAGATTAGTATGTACATAGAGAGGATTAAAAAAAAAGAATTTTGTGAAAAATCCAAGCATTTTATTTTTTTAATGTGTCATATAATCCTTATTTAATAATTAAAATTTGCATTTTAAATTGCTAAAGTGTGTACGTTTTTTTTTTTTGATAAGTTTGCCAACTTATAATAAATTTCTATTGTTTGCGAACCTTTTTAAAACATGTTGGAAAAGTCAGGTGCCAGTTTGCACTTGATAAATAACTTTTATCTTTTCATCAGTAAAAAATGTCAAATTTTGCTAAGGTGGTTTGCATCAGTAAACGTGTACCAAATTTCTTTCCTCTGTCCTAGAAAAGAATATAGTTTTTAACAATTTAATTTGAGAAACAGTTATTATATCTTGAAGCACAAAAATTAAAATGCTGTCATGATCTTAAAACACAAAAATGAAGAAATAAGCCATTTAAATATCCTTTCCAATTTGGAACTTCCATTGTGGACATGGTGGACCAGACCCATAATTATGTAAATGAAACTTCTTTCTCATATGCTTAGCGTTAAATAACATTTTAAAGACACAGATTCTCATAGTAGGAGAAGGTTATTCTATTTCAAACTGTTGAAGTTGAACGTGCAGCATATTTTGATAGAAACCAAAACCTCAGTTCACAAACTTGATTCATTCATAAAAAGCATTTGTCAGCCAAAATATTCATAAAACGAAGTAATTTTTCCCATAGGAATTAATTGAAAATGCATTAATTTGTTCCTAATCACAGATGATAGTTTATTCAGATTTTACAATAAACTCTTCCTGAATTTGGGGGGACATCATTAATACGTTGCACATACAGCAAAATCGCATTCCACAAAGTAACTTTCTATGGAAAAAAATGTGTTAGGTGTAATTCAGATTAAGAAAGTATGTATAATTTAAACAAACCTAAATATAGTTGTAATTAAAAAGAAAATAAAATGTTATTTGAAAGGATTTATATTACTGCTTAATAAATATATGATTTTTTTTTACATAATATCTATATAAAGTTGGTGATTTTTGCTAAAGATACAACTCTTTAAAAGTTTCACAGTAAGGAGCATAGTTTTTCAGTGCCTTTCATAAATATACTCTTCTTTCTTCATTTGATTGAATCTCCATTACAAAATCAGGCTGTTCGTATACAGTTTTAACAAGTTGTTTAACTTCTTCAGAGTTAAATGCATTTTAAATTCTTCTTCATTATGACTGCTTTCACTGTTGGTTGGTATGATAAGATCATCTAATTCTTTATTCATCATTTCTCGATTAATTCTTTCATTTTTCCTTCCATATCTGAAGCTGCTTCGTCACCAATATCTTTTGCAGTTTCTACAATTTCTTTCATATCACTTTCTGTCAGTGAAAACCCTTTAAAATTGCTGATAACATCTGGCCAGTTAGCATTCAGTGTTGATGAATAAATGCTGAATTGTGTGTAAATGAAATTCGAGCATCGAATAAATCAAATGGAAATACGTTCCTACATAAAGCAAAATTGCGGTCTGCAAATCTGCACTTGGCAAGGGTTTGCTTTAATACTTTGTGCACGCATTCATAACCAAATGGAATAACCAAAAATGGAAATCATTAAATATAAAACAAGAAATGTTAACACAATATTAAGCAGATAAAATAGATGAAAACTTAATTTTACTGTATTTGCATAAAGGAGAGTGGATGGTATGAATAGAAATTCTTTAATAATAGAAAATAAGAAAAATGTTATTGTTTGGGTTTGAAATTCTCTTACATGAAACATAAGGCATGTTCTTTTATTTTTTTTTCTTCAAGTTGCACTTGATTTTGCTTGAAACTCACTAGTCCTCTAATTTCATTCAAAATTTGTCCGATGTGGTTTGCTATTATCGTATACATTTTAAAATGTTCTAAATGAGACATGGCGTTGTCAGTGAAAATGTTTATGATGTAACTTGCTGCTGCATCATCAGGGTGATATAGTTCGACCGCCTCATCTGCGACCATGAGCGCAAACACATATGTGCCATTCGAACCAAATTATTCTCAAAATATGATGGAAAGGATGGGGACTTTCTTTCTCTCCATTTTCTCTTTCTGTAGAAGAGAAGACTTTCATGTCGTAGCAAGTAATAGCGCCCCTTTTGGACAAGTCTATGTGTTTTGGCAGAATGCCAGCTAGGGTTGCATTCGAGACGGTCAAACTACATCATTTTGCGCAAACTTTCTTGTTACTGTATTTTGCCCAAATATCACAAATCGGAGAACTAGGATAAGTTTTCTTTTTACCTTTTCTTCTGAACATTAATTTCTTTCATAGTTGCTGCTTCTGAAGTTGTATTGAGTCTTTCTTTTTGAGTTTATTTTTTGTAATCCTCCAGTAATTATTCATGTCTTCACTGTTAACTTCATGGCTATGTTTTTTTTTTATCTAACGGTCAAAGAATTGAAAAGTTCTGTCTGCAGCACAGTCTGCCTGCTAAATATTTTATACAAGAGCAGTAAATAAGTAACATTAAAAGAGTCAGAATCACTGATAACTTTTTTGATTTTTTTTTAAAAATGTGCTGTTCTCTCCGTGCACAGAGTGACTTGTTTTTGCTTTAAAAACACCAGAGTACTGCAGAAATTTCTCATCCGTAGAACTCCAGGCATTGCATACTGACCAAACCAGACATGTGCTGCATGTATACATGGGTTGCCAAACAAATACTTTTTGGCGTTACCACATACCTGTTTTGGCAACATACTGGTTTGCCTTGTAAAAAACACGTTTTCACAGCTATTCGGTAGAATCTAAAGCCAAGCATTTTCAGAAATTCAAATTCATGTGTCCAGTTTCCAAACATTCATATTAATTTTGAAAAATCCTCCCAAATGCTACTTTAATCCTTGAAAATGAAGACTGATAATCCTGTTCTTCACCCTTAGAAAATCAGACTTCTCTAACGTGTATGCTTAAAATACCGAAATGCCCATCCCGTCCCATCCGTTAATTCACAAAGAGATGTGAAGATTTCAAATGATATCCTTTCTACTTCCTAACAAAAAAAGCTTCCATCAGCTTTTCAGGACAAGCTGTCTTCCATAAACTGATACAGTGCATTTGGGGAAACTGCACCTGCTACTGCATACCTTAGGGGAGGGATGGAAATGGCATCGCAATCTCGGTTGTTTCGGGTGCTTGTTGTCGTTTGAATGAAAAGCTGTCTTAGACATTTTGGCCTTCAAAGGGTGACTCTGATAATGCATTTAAAAAAAAAAAAAAAACTATGGATCTGTATTGAGTAGAATTGGACGATCCGTTCTGAAACTGATTCAAAGAGCCATCTCACTTTACTGAGAAATTTACTTCTGCACTAGAAAATGGAGTTGTTCTTTTACAATTCGTGGGTAGCTTTTGCTGGATGCATGTCAGGAATAGAGATTTCCAACTTCTCATTTTTAGGGGAGAAAGGAATGTTTATCCTCCATATTAAAAACAAATTTAATTTTTATCATTTTCCAACTTTTCGAAAATTTCTTATTATAGAATTTTATTGTTAGTTGTGTGTAGAAAGGTAGTTTTAGAGGATCCCAAAAGTGCAGTTGAAAGAAATCGGTTCAGGAAGTTAGCATTCGATTGGCTCAGTTTTTTATATCCCACAACTTGCTTGATTATTTTTGCTCTTTGCTCCAATGTCGCTAACTGGTCTCGATTCTACTGCTGATTTGATTCTTTCTACTGTTCATTCTAGCCTTTGCTAACTGCTTGATTCTCTCATCATTCTGGATCTTTTTTTATCAAGACTACTGATAGTGAGGGGTGAGTGTTAAATCAGAACTCATTCATTTTCAGTAAGCAAACAGTTCTGATCCAATCCCATAAAAAGTGTATTTGCTCTTCATTAGTGTTGAGTAAAGGGGGGAAATGTTAATTGTTAAAAGTTGAAATTTCTTTTTGTGTAAAATTTTTAAAAATATAATAAATAAAGTAACACTTGATAGATTTTTGTAGTATAGGTATATTTAAAAATATTTCAAATATGCATGTATAAGATCATTTTTTATTTTTCTAATGAATGTTCTGTTTGTAATGAATGTTTTCTAATGAATGAACACATATTTTGGAGCTTAAAAAAGGATTTACTTTTATAGTAATACTTTATGTACTCATGTATTTATGACTAATAATTGGTGACTTTTTGCAGCAAATATTCCATCAGTATCCCCTTCATCGCATATCTTATTGTGCCAATGACAAATCAGACAAAAAATTTTTCAGTTTTATTGCTAAAGAAGAACATGGAGACAAACATATGTGTTTTGTTTTTGCAAGTGATAAGTTGGTATGTTATTAATTTCTAAAAGTGTATTTCTTTTAAATCTGTACAAATGCTAATTTTGGGTGCAAAAAAGGCTATTGTGTTTAGCAGAAATTGAATTGTTAAATCTTTAATCCACAAAATCTTTTAAACTTTTTTTTTCTTCTTAATAAATGCCTTATTTGTCATTTTGCAGTAAAATAATAATAAAAAATAATAATAATAAATTGTCTAGGTTAACCATTTAATATAACTATATTTGCCAAAATATCATTGTTTCTTGTAACTCAATTTTTAAGTAATTTAATTTAATGTTCTTTGTACCATTTAATGTGGTTTCTTTCCTTTAAATTTATTTATTATTAGTTAATAATACTTTCAAACTTCAGGCAATTTTCTCTGGTACAGTCCTGAACTTAATTCTAGCACTATGAGGACATACTATCATGATATTTAATGCGCATAT
This sequence comes from Stegodyphus mimosarum, assembly GCA_000611955.2. Classification (NCBI taxonomy): domain Eukaryota; kingdom Metazoa; phylum Arthropoda; class Arachnida; order Araneae; family Eresidae; genus Stegodyphus; species Stegodyphus mimosarum. The sequence continues at coordinate 75,956 of KK121557.1, read as the reverse complement.
TTTTTGCTTATGTTTGCTGCTAAGTAAATGTAAAATATCATTAAATAGATAAACTTTTTAGCTTTATTTGCTAAACATCGCATTATTGCATGCCACTAAAAATTCAGCAGCAAAATCACAAAATATTTATTTAGAATACCTGATAGAGTATTAAGTGTTGCTGTGCATTTTTTTTTCTTTTTGTATTCACTATATTATTTATTTAAAAATAGTACTTGGCAATGGATGACATTTAGTGGCAACATCCTTTTATATGAAAAGTAATACAGTGATAAAAAGTGAGATAAAAACTAATGGACCATCTGACAAAAACTCTGCTCATGATTACTTTCTTGCAAATGGTGCTTTTAGTCTTAGATGCTGCTTCAGATTTAAAAAAGATTTATTTTTTTCCCCTCTCCTGCAAACCTATATACGTAGTTGAGGGAAGTATCCCTTTAAGTGTGTGGTATGTTTTCAGTCAAAAAATTCAGTAGGTAGTTTTCTGTGAATAAGCATAAAATAGGGTCCCTGAAACATGTTTTTACTATTTTTATAATAATGTCTTGTGTGCCTGTTTGTGTGACTTTTTTTTTTGTCCATGATAACTTACATGAAACTTCCAAAAACTTCTAAAGCACACTGTTATTCTATCAATTTTTATGTCTTAACATGCAGCTTGCGGGATAATAACATATGCTGGGCACATTAGGTATTTTTAAATTGTTTTTAAGGTGTTTAAAAGGTGTAGTAATAGCTGAATATCAATTTTAGATGAACTAGAACAAGCACATATCTGCATTGCTTGTACCCTATTCCAGTGGAAAGCTGTAGGGCTAACGTTTGTTCATCTTGTGTTCTGTTTTTTTTTTTTTTTTTTTTTTCTCTCCTGCAAACCTATATATGTAGTTGGAAGTATCCCTGTATGTGTGTGGTTTGTTGTTTGCAACATATGTTTTCTAGATTTCCTGAGAAATAAAATATGAAAATACGTAGAAAAACACTTTTTTTTTTGTGTGTGTAACTGCAATTATAATTTCATTGGTCCTGAGACCGGAAACCACCTGCAGATAGTGGAATATATGTGGGGGCAGGATGAATAAGTAAGTGACAATATAGTACAGTTTCTCATCACCTGCTTAACAGATATCATATGGAAATAAAGAAAAGTTATGGAACATAGGAGTCTATTTGGTGCAATTTTGAAGGCAACTGCCAAACAATACCTGCTGAAAATCAGAAAGACCTGTTTAATTGATCTTTTAACATCAAATTTCCATGTCATTTGTCAAAAATATATTCAATGTGTACTGGCTTATAGGAAACACTGGAAAAAATTTCATTCATTCATGTTGTAATAATATTGTTACATTAATGAATTACTGATTCGCATCTTTTCATTAATAGGCAGAAGACATAACCTTGACAATTGGTGAAGCTTTTGATTTAGCTTATCGAAAATTTTTGGATACATCGGGGAAAGATCTAGAAACAAAAATGCAACTGATGATCATGCAGAAAAAGGTAAAAGCCTGCAATTTCTTTGATAATTGGATGAACTAATTTTTTTTTTCACTGCAAATAAATTTATTGATTTACTTTGGTTAGCTTTTTAAGTCATCAATTATGACCTTAATTTATTTATGCTCATGACAGTCTTTCAGCAATACAACTTTGAATTAAATTGCTTGCTAATTATTAGAACCATTTTATGAACACGAAATCTTTTATAGCAGCTGCTATGTATTACAACATAAAATTTTTGTGCAAAGCCTTTTTTTCCATTTCAGAGCATAATATTGTAAACTTTTCATACACTGCTAGCATATTTAAAATAAATAAAAATATTTTGTTGACTGTTATAAAAATAATTTTCTGCCACCAAGCAAAAAAAGTGGGGGAGGAAAGAATATGTGTTATAATCCATTAAAGTTCATTGACTTAAAATCAGATGTTAGAAAGCTCTAATTTAAGCTTGGAACAATATATGTAACATTAATTTGGACTATTTTTGGATTGAATTGTGATGGATTTCTTTTTTAGTGAACTTTAAATATTTTAATTATATAATTATACTAGATCCAAATACTTTGCATGCTATAAGTACCCTGGTAAGGTATGTAAATGATTATGAGCCAGCAAGTGTGTACATCTTGTGTAGAACCACTTAGAAGCAGTGTAAAAGATAGAAATAGAAAGTAGGTTTTTTTATGCAGAGTTTTGAAATTTGTTCTTTTATTTCTACATTTGTGTCTTGTTAGACAAAATTAAGGTAGTATTTGAGATTGATTCTGGGAAAATTATAACACACAACCTGATTGTGGAATATCTTACTGTGAAATAATTTTGGTAGAAATACAACCTATTTCACATGAATATGGAACCTAAGCATTTGGATACATCTATAGAAGTAAATGAGAACTGTATGCTAAGAACATATATGAGCGTCCACTAGATGCATGCCATTTTCAGTTGGAATTAAGATAGGTGCCATAAAAAATAATCAATCAGCAATCTGTAGTCTACGAAGCATGCCCTTGTTGTCCTAGACTTGAAAAAAAGATAAAAATAAAACTCTAATTAATTGCATATACCCTAGAAGCATGCTAAAGAGAGAGACACAGACGGCCTCGGATCTCTGATCAGGGAACTGCAAAGAACAATAAGTTTTTAAGCATATGTACCGATATGTTGAAATGTAAAAAAAGGACGAAGTTAAGAAGTAATCTGCATTGAAAATATTAAAGTTTGTTGTGGAAATGAACTTCCAAGAATCAGTTCCTAATTATTTTTCTTTTTAACTAAAGACATTTTTGACAATGTGCGTTTCAATTGATTCTTGTGAGATAAAATTTTCAAAGTTGATGATGAAGGTATACAAAAATTTTCAAAACTCAAAGCTGGAAAGAAAAGTTTTAGCTTTTTTTATTGACAAAAAGTTAAAATCTTTTTTTTTAATCATCAAAATTGGCAGATTAATAAGTTTTTAAGTCTTAAGAGTTTTTGTTTTCCAAATCATTTTAATTAATTAATATTAAGGGAATATTAATTATATATTTGTGTTGACATTTTAAATGGTGATCATTCCAATAGGGGCACAGGGAGATTTCATCTCAGGCCTTGATAGCCATATATCTGTAACTAGTATACCCACACAAACTATAGCTGAAAATCTGAATTTTAAAATATGCACATGATAATCATCTGTCATGTTTTCTGTCGAAACTTGCAATGGAATTTATATATTGTTACCCTACTTGTTTAATTCCTATTATAATCTTAACAACAGAAGATGGATTTTAAGCAATATGAGTGTGGTGTTTCTTGCAAGAATCATTAGGCTTATCCATTTCATTAGTGTGAACATTTATTGAATTTTTAATTAATAAGGTAAAGATTATCCAAACTGTAATGGCCTTGACTTATTAACTTAATTACTTTATACCAGTATAAAATCCAATGAATTTTAATTAATTTCATTTTTAAAATATAAATAATATATACTAAAGAATTATTTTTGAAGGAACAAGAATAAGGTGGTGTGCAGAAAATTCTTATTTCAGTGTCCTCACTTGAAAGTTTGAGAAATGCTGATTTCAATTTATATTGACATCTAGCAATATTATGCAATGTATGGTTAGGTAATACTAAATTCTACTATGTTTTGCAAGTTTATTTGTTTATGAGTATAGTTAATTAAAAAGTTCACCTGTGGCTGGTGAATTTTTTTACCAGAATTACTTGAAAGCTGCATTTTTTTTTTTCATGATATATTTCAAATCTACATCTATTTAAGAATGAAAATATGTAGTATAATTTCGTAATATAGATCCTGTGCATAAGAACAGGCTTTTATGAAAATCAGTTTTAACAGTAACTATATAAAGACAAGAATTCTAAAAATACATCTTGTTTTAAAATGTAAAGTATGCATACTAATGGAAGTATTCAGTATTCACACAAATTACACCAGGAATTAAGTTTAGTGTGTTAAATTTCAAAACAAGATTCCAGGCAAAGTCCTGTTTCACATTCTTTGTGAATTTTTTTGCCAGTTGCAGCTTTTTCTAGCAACAAACAGCACTCTAAAGTTTTTTTTTTGTTTTGTTTTAAATGGGAGTAAGGGATGCATGGTTTCAATAAAAAAGAAGTTTTTGATTCAAAAACACTAGCTTTGACTGATCTGTTTTAAAATATATTTCTGAGACTTTAACCGTGACAAAGTTGGAGCAGAATCATATTGCAGCTTTTAAAAGAAAAATTCGACAAAATGTTCTTGGTGGTATAAATGAAAATAATACTTGGAGGAGAAGATACAACTTTGAACTTTAATATATATACAACCTGATATCTTAAAATATATAAAAATGGACCGAATGCATTGGATGGCTTTCTAAATGCAAAATGACAGTGCTATAAAAAAAAAAGTACACATGAGATGGGCTGATTTGGTGGAGTCAGATTTTCTAACAATTAATGAGAGGAACTAGAGATCGAAAATAACCAAAGGGTCATTGTGGAGAAGTCGTGAAAGAAAGGTATTCGCCGTACAATGGGCTGTCTGTTCACCTATGATGATGATGAAGAGAAAGGAATATCTGGCTTACAAAATGATGAGCTATCAATCTCGAAAATTTGAGAGTAGAAATAGGTTTTCCAGATGTACCATGTATACTTTTGGACATTTTGCTCAGTCATTTGCACATAAAACTCTAGAAACTTTAATTTTTGCAAGAGATTGTCCTTTTTGTAATATACATAAGCATTCCACAAAGCTTGTGGAGATCTAAACATTTTGGATGGTTATTGAACTGTTTTTAGATACATCACTATCTGGAGATGAATCTTAGAAATGACAATCACTGTTTCGCTTTAGCTATCTTAAAAACAACTAAAATCACTTTCAGTATTGGAAATATCACTGGCAACATACATTGTCACTCGCTGAATGTTTCCTATGATATTATACTATAGCTATACTCTGAATGTAAGAAACAAAAATGATAACAGGGGCATTGCTTTCAAAATTAGTTGAACTCTGTG
>KK121557.1:46963-70877 GCA_000611955.2 Stegodyphus mimosarum | reverse complement strand
TTGTCTAAGATAACTTAAAGTCTAAGTATTGTAGAAAATGCATTATCAATGATTAAGCAAAGGAAAAGTGGGATGCATTTTTAAACAGAAGAAAGAATTGCATTCCATTGCCGAAAATTGTGCAATGAGCAAATTTTGTTACTTTCATGTTGCCCTTGATAATTAAGAATAAGCAGTCAGAGGGTTAAGTAGCACAGATGTGTGAGAGAAACATTAAGGTAATCGTTTTATTTAATCATTACAAATCTTTTTATCTTTATCAATGTTACAAATCATGATTGTTATATTTTTTAGGATTTCCCATTCACTTTGAGTAAAAAACTGAAAAAAAAGTTCATTTGTCTCTCTTTGTAATAGTATGTAGATTTTTATTTTTTTTCTCTTAAATTTCAGGTCCAAAAATTAGAAAAAGAAAATGCTATGCTGAAGCAGAGGATAGCAGAAATAACATCAGAAAATGGAAATGTGAAAAATGGACAATCAGTATGTGTTACAGCTATGCTTAAATTTTTACTTTCTTAACTAATGCATTTAGGTCTACTGAATTTTTTACCTAATAGGATTATGTGGCAGTGTTTTTAGATCATGTAATTGTTTTTGCAAATTTACTACTTTTGACAAACCTGTGGTAGCAAAATTTTTGTTAGTGTGATTTTGTGAATTTCATTATATTTCATCATGTCCTTGTTTTACTTTTTGCTGCATTAATTTTTTTTAATATATTAAAATGCCTGTATGTTAATACAAGGCATCTGTTAAAATTAGTTTGTAATGAAAGTTATTGATTTATGTAGACATAAATAAATATTGGCAACTGGATTCCTAAGGTTGTAGCTCATAAGAGTATGTGCATTTGTTTTCAGTCTGCTTAAGTTCTCTCTTTCTTTAAAATGGGCACTTCAAGGCCATTGTTACCTTTTCCTATTTGTGATTGTAGTGCAGGTCATATGATTGTGCAGTGCTTATTTTCTTCACCTCTTATTGCTTATTTTGAGCATTCATTAAGAAAATATGCTAAATGGAAGTATAGTGGAAGGAAAAAAAAAATTAGCAACTGGAACCAACTGGCATAATTGCCGTTCTCTTACGAGGCAAATCAGATGTCAAAAAATTATATTTAAGTTCCTATTTTAAAGTAGTAGACTATAGTCACTTGTGTTGTTGCTGCATTTTTTATTCATTGCCTTATTTATTATTATAGTGATCTGAGTAAGATTAATTCAGTGTTTAATACTTCAGTGATCAGAGTGGGATTTCAGGGATCTGAATGGGATTCCGAGTTTTAAGCTGGATTATAGTTTACTGAGTCAACTGATCTGTTAATTATGAATAATGAAAAAAAAAGTTCAACCAAATGCTTTAAAGCTTATTGCAAGCTATGTAAATGTGAACTAAGGGCACATAAAAAAATCGATAACTCAAAAGAATTAGCACAACAGTAGTAACAATCCAAATGTGGGAAAGCACCTAACAATGGATATGTATAAATTATCTGAAAATAAAACTACAAGTTATCTGAGAATTGTTTAAATTATTAAAACTTTATTTATTAATTGAGATTTTAACAATGAAAAATAAGCAATATAATTTTAAGATTTTTTGTCAAAACTAATATACATAATGAAATGGTCAAGAATCAGATTACAATAATTTATGGAACACATAGAGACTGAATTTATGACAACATCAGAGATCTCATGGGCTCATGTACCTAAGGTATTGCAAAAAATCACATTATCTCTAATGTCCCTTGTTATTCTTTGATATTTTAACTCAAAAGGTTTGGGCAACATTGTTAAGTGCCATTTTTCAAATAGACGTTTACTTTGGTTTATTAATTTATGTAGATGTCTGTATATATATGCAATTACTACTGTAAACAAGGACATATTAAAAGAAGCTATAGTTTACAAGTCTAAGTTATCCAGTTTAGAAACTATCAGACATCATAAATATTCCAAAAAGTACATCACATGATTATTTGAATAAGATTAGGTATGTAAGGCCCTACGACATATGAGTAACGCATACTAAAGGAGCAGATTAATTTTTTTCGAGCTTTGGCATTTTTGGTTCTTTGCTGGAAAAAAAAACTAAGGTCACATTAAAAAAAAGAAAAACTCCTTTTTTTGGAGCTGCTTATTACTCGAGGTAAATATTTAGAAGGCTATAATAATCTTACAAGAAAAAAAAAGTTGTGGGATAATAATAATAATAAAAAAAAAATGCTTTGAATAGGGTGAGATTGCAAAGGAATTGTAAATTTAAAAAAGAGTATTTTTTCCAGATGGCAATTTCAGAAGCACAAATTGAACCAAAGCGCTCAAAATTCACCAGTCTTCCAGGCATCATCTCCCATCATAATAATACTTGACCCTATATTTCAATGAATGTCAAACAAAACCTTATTGAGTATGGCTGAGATGTTTTGTACCACTCCTCCAGTTTTGCTAGACCTGCCACTCTTTGATTTTCAGCTCTTCATGTCACTTGAAAATTCTTTAATGGCCAGGAGTTTACTTCTTTGGTGAGCACATTGATAATTTCTTTACAAATAAATCTAACGACTTATTAAAAAAAGTAATTTTCTAGTTACCTGAGAGATGGCACAAATTCAAAGAATAAAATTTTGCTTATCTGATTGAGTGAAAGTTTCTAATGTTTTGGACTGCTTCATTTGTATTTTTCATCAAGAAACATAGAATTTTCTGGATGATCCAGTATCATCATGCATTGACATAGTTCTTCTCTTTGACTTCTGCTCATATTGTGTTTTTAAATGTCAAACATTTACTTGATATACTTCGAACACACATACATATCTATTGTAAATGGATAAAATGCATCCATTTACAATAGATATGTGTGTGTGATTAATCGGAAGTGCATGATTAATCAGAAACTAAAAGTACCATTGAAATCAGCACCATGAACATGTTACTACATTATTATATTTTCTGTCCTGTATAAAAACTATTCTAATTTTATAATCTAGCACAAAAAGTTAATTTTGCAATTATTTTACAAAAGGGCCAAAAATTATGCCAATTTGGTGATTTGTCGCCAAATTTGCATTTAAGGTCTATATTATTGTCAGATGTTCAAGTTTCTGTTACTAATAATTTTTGTTTTAGAAAAAAGACACATATTCTAAAGTAATTTTTTTTCTGCAATAAACTGTTTAACAATGTAGAAAAATATTTTATAATTATTATCATTGTAACAAAACAATTCTACTACTTTTTTACCACTACCGTCTTTTTCTGAAAATAAGACATCCTCCGAAAATAAGCCCTATCGTGATTTTCGGAACTTTTCGTAAAATAAGACATCCTCCGAAAATAAGCCCGATCGTGATTTTCGGAACTTTTTGTAAAATAAGACATCCCCCGAAAATAGTCCCTAGTTAAAATAATGTGACAAAAAGAATTCGTTAAAAAATGCTGTTGATTTATTAAGTAATAATATGTTTAGCTTTCCTAATACTCGTATTTCAGAGAAATGTTTGAAACAAAATATTCCAAGAAATTAATTATTTACCTCTACACTTCGTTTCAAATTAATTCTTGGAATTTATCTTAAAAATACAACATAAGGCAGCAGTCTACATTGAGCGACAGTGCAGGTATACAACGTTCATTCATTTCAGTCTTGTAAGTCTGATTATTTCCTCATACGTAATTTTATTTAAAAATAAAGTGAATAATTTTTAACCCCAGTTAAAATGAGTACAAAATGAAAGAGGTATTCCATTGAGTACAAAAAGGGAATCGTGGAAGGCTCCAGGGGTGTAAATATTGCAGCATTCTGTAAAGAGAAGATGCTGGATCTCCGTATGGTTCGTAAATGGCGTGCAGACTACGATTACCTGTGTCAACTGGTGGACCAAGGAAATGAGAAAAAACGCAGAGTTGGATCAGATCGGCAGCCGTTATTTTCTCCGTTGGAAGATTGCATCTGGGAATGGATTGCAGGCAGGAGAGCAATGGCTTCTGATATTAAAAAATTTGCCCTTGAAACAGCAACTGAATTTGATATATACACAGAAGAATTTAAAGCATCGTCACACTGGGTGGACAACTTCCTTAAACGATATGAATTATCTCTAAGGAGATCAACAACATTGTTTAAGCTGGAGGACAATGAAGTTGTTAAGCATGCACTTGCGTTTAAGCCTTTTGTTGAGGCCATCGATTTTTCGAAATACCAACTCTCCAACATGATTGCGATGGATGAGACCGCGGTATTCCTAGGCCAAAGAGCTCAAACGACAGTTCACCACAAGGCTTCTTTGTCAATTTACGTTCCTTCTACCGGTTACGATAGTGCACCTGTTACCTGTATTTTGGCGATTTGTCTAGATGGCAAGAAAGTATCTCCATTTTTAATCACTAAAGGTGAGATTCAACCAGATTCAACGTGTTTCAGGAATTTATGTCATTGAAAGTGAAAAAGCCTGGTTCACTCAAGCAGTTATAAGAAAGTGGGTTGATTTTATGCTGCCACCACTGTTGAGGACTCAGAATAGAGGTTTACTAGTTTGGGATTCAGCCAGTACTCACCATGCTAAAGACATGAAAAACTTTCTTGCTGAAAGGAAAGTTGATCAAATAATGATTCTGGAATGACTGGTTACCTCCAGACACTTGACATTGCAATAAACAAGCCATTCAAGGATCATTTGCTGATGGAAATCAATGAATATATTGAAAACAGAATGGTGAGAAATCATCGAGGTAATTTTGTAAAATCAGGCTTACAAGAAGTTGTGAATTGGGTAAAAAATTCATGGGACAAAATAACTGATAGTGATGTTTTCAATGAACTACGAACAGGCTACTTAGACAAGAAGTATTCATTTAACGATAGCTATATCGCAAGACACGAGAGATTCGAACCAATGATTCAACAGGAAATGGATTTGGAAGAAAATCATAATATAATTCAGAATTTTATTTGACGATGTTCCAGAAGAAGATGACATGACTGTAATTGAATAAATTTTAATTTCTGTATTCTGTGTAAAATAAATATTAAATAAAAATATATAAATGTACTTTTATTTTTGCCCTCCCCCAAAAATAACCCCTAGCACGTATTTTGGACCAAAAAAGGAAGTAAGACAGTGTCTTACTTCGGAAAAAGACGGTAGGAAATTCATTTTGCTATTAATGAAAGTCAGTTTCTTTAAAATGTAACTTGTTTTTCTAATTTTTTCAAATTAATGCAAATGTGTATTTAATAGTATAAATTTACAAAGTTATATTTTATCCTTGGAATGATTCTAAGTCTGGTTAAAAATAGGTTTCTTAAAATATATCAAAATTTTGTAATTAGTTTGTATCATTTTTCTTTAATGTAGCTGAAGTCTGTTTCTGTTTGCTTCTTTATTTAGTAATTTTTAATTTAAAAAATTAATACCTTACTGGTACTCATGTAAATGGAATGATGATGATATTTTTTTATTATTATTAATCTCTTTGTTCCATGTGTATCATAAATTATACGCTTCAGTTTCCTCTTCATGTGTCCATCATATCAAATGTGATATGGAAGCAAAGCATCACTATTGGCCCACTGCTGTCATGTTTGATATGCTAAGCTGGAACCTTTTATTTAAATTTTAAATGTGTTGAAATGATGTCAGATTTGTTGCAAAATCTTATTGAATGGAGTCTGTTGAGTGTTAGCTTTGTTCTTATGAATATTATTTATTATTTTATATTATGAATATAAAGCATGCAGCGCTTACAACTCACATTCAGAATTCAGAACATTTCACACAGTACAAGCAGCTTAAAATTGTATTTGTAAATGTGGCAATAAGATACAGGCACTGTTATGAAATTACATGTAAAGGAATCTAAATATTTAGGTAAAAAGCAGATTTTATAGGAATGATTTTTACCTATTAGGTTTAAATGCAGAATGTGCTCGAGTGTACAGTATTCAGTGCACCAGCGTCATGCTTGCATGGTAGAACTTCCTTCTCTTGACATTGAGAGGAAAACATTTTAATATCTTGGCTATGTGAGTTAGTTAATTTCTAACTTACCACTTAATAAGGCCACATTATCTACAGATTTAATTTTCGGCTACATTGCTTTTATGTGGAATTATGTTTTACATTGCAGAAAAGTGCTGTTTTTTGTATTTAATATATTTGTTTTAAATGAAATATTATATTTTACATTTTTCTTAGCCCCAAAATCTTTTGCACTTAAATGGTGAAACTACTGTTCCTCGTCATCAGTCTGCGATAGAATCTGGCTATAACAATGTTTTGCAGCAAAATGTTACAAATAATTTGGCAAAATCAACACCTACTTCACCCTCACAGGTAATTTACTTTTGTTAATATTAATCATTTATAGATTAATCAACAGATCATTATATTTTTTTTGTTTGTATTGAGTAATATGTATGAAACTCATTTCATTTCCTTTTTGAAAGAACTTTAAGGTATACTTTGACATAAGTATCAGATAGAAAAACCCATGAATGGACTGATCGATGGGGACAACTCATATTTGATAGGAAGGAGGGTGTTATTGTGATAAAAACCATGATAATTTAAAGTTTCAAATTACATTGAAGCATGAAACTTCAAAATGGACCTTTTCAAATTTTGTTTTGATTAATAAAAATCCAAAAATCTTCATTTACACATGAAAAAGAAAGGTCGTTTTCAGAGCCAGTATATAATATGAAACAAAATGCATTTGCTTTTGAATTATTTTCAAGATGAATCCTAGCCTTGGTGTGAAAATTACAAAATTTTAAAAGGAAATTGGTTCATTTTCATAATATTAAGATAATTAATAATAATTAAAACTATTCTAAATGCTAAAAAAATGAATATATATTTATATATTCTTGATAGATTAGTTTAACATGTTGACTGCATGTCAGCAGTCAACATGTTAAACTAATCTGTCCAGTTTTATCAGAGTGATCTGGAGGCCGAAGAAATTTATATTCCTGTATAAAACTGCAGGAAAGGTGACCCACCAGTGGTATATGAGGTCCCAAACATGAACTTTGCTGTCACTCACTGGTGGATCATGAGGCACCAAAAACAAATCTATTATGATCCACTAGTGAGTCATGTGGCAGTTAAGGTGTTGAAATCACCTTTAAAGCATGCCTTCTGTTCACAAGGAATACTGGTATTCTATAGCTTCATACCAAGTGTCAGATTTAACATAATTTAGCTATGTTGCTATAGCATGTGTATTTTTAAATTAAATGTGGCTGCAAAATTTTTAATAATAGTCTTAATCTTTTTGGCAGAAAAGTTTACTTTTCAGAGGGTAATATATTTTTAGGTTTTTCTCATGGACAAATATTTTGTTCATTTAATATTTAATTTTATAAATTTATTTTACCCTCTGAGAGGTACAGCTTTTTGGATCTGCTTATGAAGACCTGTATTTAAACAGCTTCTCTTAACTATATTTGTGTAATAGCTTAATTTAGTTTTCATTTTCATGAGCTTCTATTCATTAATATGATATTTACATTATTAAAGAAAGTAAGAAAGCAGAATATTTTAAATTATAATCTAATGTATACCAAGTAACAGAAGAAGTCTGATCAGTGGATAAAGGTGGTTACACCACTCAGGTGTTAAAGTTATGTGTAACTTTCTAATTTTCCCCCATAGTTTTTAAACAAAATTCTATGCATATTCCATTTAAAAACTACGGGGAAAATTAGTTCTTTCTTCTAGTCTTTATTGTAGTTGGATTACTTTGCTTAATTTTCTATGTTTATTTAAAGCTGTAAAGATTCATCCTGTTTATATGCAGCAGCATGTTATAAATTATGTTTATAATTTATTACATTTTATTATTATGTTTATAAATTTCCTAAAAACTTGTCACAGTGATTTTAATTCTGTACATATCTGTTCTTTTAGGAACTTTTCAATTTAGTGTCTTTTTCAAACACTCCGTCTGTCGGAACAAAGTTAGAAAATCTTGCTTTAGATGATCTTGAAGATTTTAACCCTAGAGAGAATATTACTAATGGAAACAAGGGTAAGAATATATTTTAAAATATTTTTCAGGAGCTTAAAAACTGATTTAAAGGCTACAGATGTTTAATTTAGCTGTAGAGAGTAATTTTAATTTGCCCTTAAATTTAATACCTAAGATACAATTTAAAGCTTTTTTAAATTTTTTTTTTTTTTTTTTTTTTTTTTTTGCAAGGGTCAAATGTCAGATTTAACAGATCGTAATTTTTATGTATTGTGTTGATAATGGTTTTTGCAATAGAACTTAAAGGAACTAAGCTCGGTACTTATTGTTTAATTGGGTGTCATTTGGTATTGGATGTAAATGTTGGTGCAAAATCTATCTAAATGTTGGTGCAAAAGGTAGAAATGGAACCATAGTGATATATACTGACTCATGAAAAGATTGGCTGCTTTATTAAATCTAAAATGAAAAGGCACAGATGAATATAGAAATTCACAAATAAGAAGGCTTGCAATTACTCCGACCCATAAAACTACAGTGATTAATTCTTAATTGCACTTATGCCCTCCAGTGGCTGACATGTGTTCAGATCCTGAATGTTTGTTTGACCTGGGTTCAGATCAGAACAAATGCATGGCTGCATGGTAGTTTTCATCATTTTCTGCATGCGTAACGAGTTGTTTCCCTTAGGAAATCTTTCGTGAAGGCATCCTTTCTCTTAGGCAGTGACCGATAACCCATTTGTGCTTTGCCGTAATCAAAATATTCCAGACTTAATTGAAGTAGATAGAATTCTATCAGGGTGAATTCCTGACATGTGATGTAAATAAACCCAGCAACTGTTATGAAAGGAAGGCATGAATCTTCAAACCAACATCCACTCTGTAATGTCTTCTGCTAGTTAGATTATAGATTGGAATTTGAAACTGAGATTGCAAAAAAAAAAAAAAAAAAGAGGCAAAATAAAAAACTGAAAATCTTGGAGAGAAGACTGGATCAATGTTTATTTTTCTGGATGTCATTGCATAGCTGCTTGTGAGCAGTGCTACCAGATCTTGCAGGTTTTCACAAATTCCCTACTTATGACAAGCCTCTACTAAAACTATGTCTACTTAATGATAAGCCTCTACTAAAACTATGTCTATGCGATTTTGCAAATTTTCTGCTAGTCTTTCATTTTTGTGTGCTACTTTTTGCTGCTTAATTTCTTTTATGTATCATACAATTCATATACATCACTATATTTGTTAAAATTAGTTTATAAAAAAAATAATAAATTATTTAGGCCTAACCCATTCACGATAGAGACCTCAGTCAATGAACTGCTCTTTCGGGATGGTGGCACTAGCCAGATGCATTGTCTTGTGAGGATGGGCAATTTGTGCTGCGAAGCCTAACTTTGGGAAAAAAAATTCATAAATTAAATTTGTCATCCAATTTTTGCAATTTTTGCTACATTATGAGAGGAGGAGTGAGGTAGTTATCAGAATAAATTTCCGAACTTTATCATTATATTTTCCATAAATTTTTTTTAAAATAAGCAATTCTAAAGTAATGGGATTTTTGACGTATGGCAAATGAATATATATTGATGAAATATCCAGTTGCAGATTTTCATTTAAAAAAAAAGCCAGCATGTATGAGTTTTGACTTAGTTCAAATAAATGTATATAAACAAATAAATATGTCTGTATTAGAATCACTGTAAGTACCATTTTCTAATTCTGCAAAAATAGCATCACTGTCTTCATTTTGCCATTTAGCTGCAGTCCTCTTAATGCTAGAAAAAAAAAAGTCTATGAGCAATAAATAAAAACTGAAAAGATAAAACATCTACCCACCCGAAACAAAATACCAAAAACAGAAAAACATAGCACAGGAATGAAGCTTAGTATACTTCACCTTTCATAAATATTACTATAAGAGACATACAGCTACATCTAAAATACTAATTAAATGTTCTGTCTAAAAAGTCATGTGGTACAAGCCAATTCACATATGACTTCTAACCTTGAGGTAATGTATGATGCTGATGCATGTATAATACCTCACAAACCTTAACTGGCAATTTTGCATTTATAGCTCATGAGTGTATGCACACTCTAATTTTCAACACTAGTAGCTAGTATGTTAATGTGTTTTCATTCATTGCTTTGTTTAACATTTTAGTTATTTTAGGGTATGATTCCAGAGTTCAATTATAGTTGGTCTATTAACTTAAGTTTGAATTATGAATAACATGAAAAATTTCGGCGTCACTGTTCAAAATACGTAGCTTGAAATACTCATCTTTGAGAATTGGAAAGAAAGAATGAAAAGAAACAAGTGCTATAAATGTAAACTGAAAACACATAAAATTGATTTTGAAAAGCACTCTTTAAAGCATACTTAAAATTTACTACTTGAAAACAGATAAACAGATGGTTGTCTTAGAATGTGTTCACTGTGCTTGTTCTGTAATATATTCGTATTTTGATGCTTTTAGATTAATTCTGAAATGGAAAATTTTTAGAATAATTGATATATACAAGCTAAACAACACAGAGTTAAACTAAGCTAAGACGCTAAGACATGAATGTCTGTTTAGAATTGAAATAAGAATGTATTGCAGCTAGAAAATTCAAAGATATTATTTATTATATGTAATTTCAATAATGAGTGCAAAAAAGATTTTTAAATTAGTGCTTGAACTACCTGTTTTGTGTAGAGGGTGACTTTTTAATTTTTTTTTTCTTTTTAGAACTCATTGTACTGTATCATTGATAAGATGGCCTAGCTCCTTAAAAATAGTGGTAATAAAAGAAAAATATTTCAAAATAAGTGTAAAATAAAACTGTGTACTTAAATGCTAATATTATAGGATTGCTGTATAAGTTTTAAGTCAGTTTTCCCTGCAATTTCAGCAATCATGCATCAATTTCTGGCCTGGCAGCGTGTATTTGAAATGTGTTTCCCGGATCATAATATTGCTTAGAACTAAATTGAAATAATTTAAAAATCGAAGCAATGCTGGATTTATAGATAACAACACAAACAAATACAGCAATAAAAGAAGGTAGCTTTTTATTAACAATCAGAATCTGATGACGTGAAACATAGATGTTGCTCGAAGACAACCTTAGCGCCAAATGAGGGAGAAACAGCTGTGAAAGATATTCAGCAATCAGAAAGGGAATGATAGGAGATTTAAACAAGGAAAATAAGCAATCTAGATTTAAGATTCTTCTCAAAATGAATCTGTTAAAGACCAAGAATCAAATTACAATCTGTAACCTATAGAAACCTCGGAGATTGAGTGTATGATAACTTCAGGAGTAGAAGGACCATGATGTCACAAAACATCATGTGCTACTTTTTTGCGATTTCTTGACTCTTCTTTTGCTGGTCTAGATCAAAATTTTCTAGCAACACTTCTTGTGAAGTGAAATAAGAAAGTTTCCATATTTGTTGCTCAAGCAACATGCTTTGTTAAATAAAAAGTACTTTAAACCTTTTAGATTAGTTTCTCAAGAATAAAAGGTAAGTCAGTATTCAGAATAGATCAGTATATTAAAAAAAAAAAAAATCACTGCGTACATAATGTGTGTATATATATAATAATTTTCTTTTGGTTTTCTGGACAGTAGTTTGTAATTCTGTCTCAGGAAGAAGGATTTCACATTTTTATTTAAAGTAATAAGTGCAGTTAACTCATTTCCCTTCTTTCCAAAATTAGAATCTACAGTAAAGACTGATATTTTTGGTGCACCTCCTTTTAACCCCAAACAGACAAGTACAGACCCATTTGGAATGGATGATTTTAGTACTATACCAATACATGCAATGGATTTAGAAAATGCAATTGGTGAAATTGATAAGAAGATATTTGAAATGAGAGTATGTATTTATTAATTTATCTAAGATTTTAGAAATTGTTTTAGTACATCACTTTTTGTTTTTTATCTATTTAAACATTCTTTGCTGTGTTATATTATTTATTGTAAGTGTTAAATTACGATAGGTTGTGCATTAATTAAAAATTAGTTTGTTTAATGCAAGTGGTTATGCACACAGTTGCTAAATTTTAATTGACCTAGATCTGTTTTTCTATTTTAACAACAAATTTTATTCATATTCTTGTTAACTATGAAATTTTATGAGTTCAGTTTATGTCAAGGGAATATAACATACATACTGGTTTGTGCATGAGGACTGTCTGAAAATTCATTGTAAACAAAAATGGGTCAAGGATGTTGATGAAATTTAGTGAAAACATGATATATGATTTTCCTTTTGGAATGGCATAAGGATCTATACAACAAAAATTTTTCGTCAGAAAACTTCCCTATGAGAAATTCCAAAAATGTAGTTTAGTTAATTTCATATGGGCTGCAGTTACTCTTTATAATAGTGTAAGTATGTTGCATAATATTCTGTGATGTTTTTGATACAATTTATCAACTTTGTGAAAAGCAATAAAACCCGTATTTCCTTGTATATTTTTTCCCTGTTTTAGCTATAGATTCTGAAGATTTGAAAAATATTCACAGAATTTTCAATGCATTCAGAGAAGAGCAAAAATGAACTGACATTCAGTCTATGATTTTGCTGAATCAACTGTATATTAACCTTTTCTATTTATGGATGATTTGAGGCTTAAGGCGTAGCAGAGACATTAAGAACAGACAAAAATTCAAGTTACAGTGAAGTGAAGCTGAAGATATTTTATTAGATGTGAAGTGTTAACATTACTACATATTCTTATTGAATTTTTTTTTTCATTTAAAGCAATAATATTGTGATAGTTACCTGTAGTTCATTCATGACTACTTTTTATTTTTTCTGTTCTTACTGTAACTGCATCTTTCAGAAATTAAATTATTTGCATAATTTCCCCCCTCTTGATTTTTCCGTGATAAAATCACAAAAAAAAGGGGGTATTATATTCAAGGAAATATGGTATTTGCCATAAAGTTGGGTGTAAGATATCCATTTGTTGTTAAATGACAGCCTGAATTCAGTGACATACATATCTTCAGAAATATCTTGCATATTGAATTTATGTCAGGAGATTGGGCTTAGTAGGTGTCTCTTTTCTTATGAGAGTGTTATAAGTAAGTTATAGTAAGTCTAAAAGGTTCTTCAAGAATAGCCTGTTTAATGTGCCAGTTTATATCTGTTTACTTGGAAAATGCATATCAGTGAAAATAAAGAAATATTATCTAGCCACGATTGCAAATATATCCATATTCTCTTCAAAATTGTTACATTTACACTATAATATGCACTTACAATTAATGTTTTTTTATTATTTCTGTTGGCAACATTTTTTAAGTAAAGACAGACAACTTTATGCATAAGTACACCTGTACTTAAAAAAAATGTATTTATCTTTTTTACTTTTGAAATATATTTTAAGAAAGAAGGAGCACCAAGCATTAGCAGTTGGCAGTAGCAAATCAAAGGGTGCTTGCGAGTTATTGCAACCACCCTAATAGAAGTTACCAAATTTTCAGAATATGCGAAACTCATGTAAACATGCACATAATCATTTTTCAGGCAACCATGCTCATAACCAGTTCTTCAGTCAAGTAATGTTATCATTTTTGCATTCATTCACTTTATTATTTTCATAGTTCCAATGTTTTTTTTTTTTCCATAATTCTATGATATTTTCCTCCTTAAACTTGATTTTAAAGTATTCACCTGTAGAATTTGCTAGCAATGGAAGAAACTGTGATAAAATTTCTGGGAAACAGAATTTTGTTGTAAAATTTCTAATGGGAGCAATGAGGAGATGCATTTGGTAGTTGGCAAGTGTTGTAGAGGTTGGGTTATGCTGAGTCTCTGCAGTTCTGTGATGCTTCCTTAAGTGAAAACAGATTGTTGTGTTCTTGGGGAGAAGAATAGCACAAAAAAATTACAAAAAGATTTTAAGAAGAATATAAGCATTTTATTTTTAATGCATTGTATAATCCTTCTTTAATAATTAAAATTCACATTTTAAGTTGCTAAATTGTGTTTTCTTTTCACATGTTGATAATGTTTGTCGACTTGCAATAAATATTAAAAGTTCGGGTATCTTTTTAAAAGAGAGTCATGAAAACCATCAACCTGCATCTGATAAATAGCTTTTACCTTTTCATTTGTGAAAAATCACTAAATTGTGCCAACGTGGTTGCATTGATACATAAGTACAATTAAAGGAGAAAAGGTAGCAAAATATAATTTTAATATACCTTTATTTTGATTGCTTGATGATTGGTTGATAATGTTAAAATTCTCAAATTTGAAAGCTCCATCATAGACATTATGTAAAAATCATATAATGTGGATCAATTTTGAAATGAAACAGTTTGGAGAAATTTATTGTAAGCAGTTACGATTTTTGGGACCAAAAAGGAAAATAACCAAATTAAAATAGAGAGTTAATAGACTATTACAAATTAAAGTTAGAATTTTGATCTATATATTTTTACCTAACACATGTATCATTATTTTCATTCAGTTAAGGAAATCTTTTGCATTGCTAGTATTTATCTGATTACATATACATTTTCTTTTAAATATTTTTCTTTTTAAATTTAGGATGGATTTCAAAGGGGAATATCATTTGGGAATGATGATTTCTTCGATACTGGAGAAGTACACTGACTTTTTAAAGTTCCAGTATGCTTATTATACTATGATAAGAGATCTCTGCACGAACACAAATAAGATGCTGTATGTTGTACGCATTTGTATGTACATGTAAATTTGACATCATGGGACCATATGTGAAGACAGCATTCACATTTTTTCTTAGATTTTCTGTATGTGCTCATTATACATACTGAATGAAAATTAATTTTTTTAATTATTATTATTTAAGATTTAGGCTAATTACATAGAACATCTAACTTTTTTCCTTCATGCTTTTGAATTTTACTACTGTATATACTAACACTTTTATGTATTATGCATCATTTCGATGATACATGAGTAAAATTTTGTATGTACATCTCATGCAAATATTTAAGTGTAGGCATTTTATGCAATTTTTTTAAAATTTTTATTCTGAAGATACCATTATTATTTAATGTGAATTTTAAAATATAGTTGTAAGTGGCACTAACTTGCACTCTTGCTCACATTTTATGTGCCAAACAAAATTTCTTCGTGCTGGATTGCATACATGTATTTTACAGCTGGATATGATTAAAAAAAATTTTACATTGTTTCATGGCAGTTTTAATCACCGGTATGTTATTACTGTTCTCACACTTAGCTGCCAGCCATATCAATCACTTTTCAGATTGTAATATAACCCAGATTAAATAGAACTAGATTATGTGAGATAAGGGTCTGTAGTCTTGTTAAAACTCATATTTGTCACTTACTTATTTGTTGTTTTTGGAGGGGTTTTAATTAGAGAAAGAAAAAGCATAAGAAACTTGTCTTTTAAAAATAACGTTTTTTTTTTTTTTTTTTTTTATGCACTGGAAGTTTATATATGTAAATTCAAAAGTGATGTCTAGTTCTTTCAAGAAATGCAATGTGAATTCCAGAATCTGTTCCCCTCTCCAGTTGTACATCTTTTCGTATGTTTTATAATCTTGCTGTTTTTACTGATTTCATGATCAAGTTCTTTATCTCAATGAATTATATAGTCTTTCTGATATTTACACTTTTCTTCATGTTTGTTTCTCAATTGTGTATAGCACTGTTATGAAATTTAGCATATATGTAATAGATTGGAGAGATTTATTGCATAGATAGAAGACTGAAACATGTAGACGAATATAGCCATAGATACAACATCATTTTATTATTGGATAAAGCAGTTCTTGAGACACATAATCTGATTCACACATCATTACGGTCACGATATACACCCCACATTTTTGGAAACATAGCAGATCTTAAGCCAGTGAATGATATAGAGAGAAGCGAGCAGCTATGCATGTTAGAAAGAAAGAAGCAAGCAGAAAAGGTGGCAAAGTAAAGTTGAAAGTAACTGTGGGAGAGAGTCAAAAAGATTTTGGTTTCAAGTGAAATTTTTAATCTGATTGCATAAAAGATATCTGCCCTGCAACATTTTGTAAGATTGTATGATGTGGATTAATTTCGAAATGACACAGTTTAAATTGATGTGTTGTAAATAGTTCCTATTTTTAGAACAGATGGGGAAATGTCCTGGTCAAAATGAAGAATACAAGGGCCAGTTAAAATTAGATCTTATTTTTCTCTTACATATTCCCTTTCCCTTCAAAGAAAAAAAGGCTTAGCAATAGAAAAGCCTTTTTGAGGGGGGGGGAAACAGAGCAGCAACAGATAAGAGAAATACAATATATGGGAAAAATAAATTGTAAAATGTTGAACTAAATAACAATTTTTAAAATAGTATGGACATAAATCTTGAGCTTTGTATTTTTCAGAAATGATGTAGAATTTTAAACTAAACCTTCATCTGGGATTATGACACATTTCACTTTACGTTTCATTCTTGCAATTTGCCAATTTTGTCTTCAAAAGTCCATTTCACAAGTTTATCTGTTAAAAAATTGTTATAAGAACAAGCTGCTATAGCACCCATTTTATTTGTGTTGACTTGATGAAAAAGATGTGTGACCATGAATAAAAAGAAAATAATTAAATTTGCCCATGCCTCCAAGTTTCTTCTTCTTAATGTATTTACTATGCCGCAAGCTTTTCCAAGATACTGCGTGTATGTATTTTTTCCCCCTTTTCATGATTCTGTATTCCCCACCGACTATTTAAAGTGACAATGACTGTCCTTTTTATTTTTTTTTAATTTTTTATTTAATGAACTTTTATGTTTGATTAGTTTCTCTTGCAAACCATAGGAAGTATTTTATCATAGTAATCACATTCATGGAATGTTATTTTTAAAGTGGGCAATCAGTAATTGCTTAAAATGTTTTTAAAATTTTATTAGTTTGATTTCAAATTTTTATGACTAATTACTGGAGTATTATGCTAGATCTTTTTTCTCCATTTTTACAATGGAATATTTCTTAAAGAAGGAATTAATGGAATTATGGAAACTAGCATACTGTACTCAACCATAGGTATCATAGCTAATATAGACATTTAAAACTTAAAATCTATACATTATCACATCTATTTTATTTCCAGATTTAAGGGAGTATTACTTGGAACAAATTCTTCTCCATGTGGGAAGTTTTTTACTGTGCTAATTTGTTTTCAATAATTATTCCATAGCTGATTTCAAATTTTAACCCGCGAGTACTCTTTTGAGTTATGAAGTATAAGACCATTCAGTTTTATTTTTTTATCATTGCACATTAAAATGTAATCCTTTTTATAAATTGTAATAAAACAAATTATTGATTTTAATAAAACCTACCAATGATTTGTATGTAAGTTCAAATTATATTTGTACACAAATTTGCAGTTAATTCTTGAAAAAAAAAAAAAAAAAGCATTAAATTCTATGTAGATTGTCTTCAATTTTATAATAATTAAAAGTAAATTAATTTCATTATGTATCACCTGTAGTATTTTTATATATTTAACTAAAATTTGATAAATGTATTAAAACAGTCATTAGACCTTTGTACCATTAGACCATTTAAATTTTTAGCTTATAACTAAACCTTCTGCACTCAGACTTTTACAGTGACTTAGAAGTATATAGATTTTTAAATCTTTAAAAACTATATTACTTTCCTGTGCTTTAGGATGCACTTTTTTAGCAGAGGGCACGTAAATATGTTTATCTAATATTTAGGAGTATGTATTGTTATTTTGGAATTTGAAATTTTTATGATATTTAATATTGCACAAATTTCATATTTTGTAGTAATGAAATATTTCCCAACTCAAAATATGCATTCATTGTTTTGTAGTATGTGTTCTTATTCAAAAGCTTAAGAAGTAACATTTTATTAACTTATGTATTAAATATAGAAGATGCACTGTGAATATGTGTAGCATGCATAAAATACATTATAATACTTTTTCACTTATCAACTTAAAAGCTGTATTGAAATTTACTTGTATGTTCCTACAGTGATACATTTCCTAAAAGTTAAATACTTAATGTAATTTAATCACTGAATTATGTTTAATATCTTTGCTGTTAATTTATAATAAAGTTCCTTATGGGCATTTTACCTTATTTTGTGATTCTTTTGTAGCGTGATTAAAATTTGGTAAAATTAACACTATCAGTTTTAACACATTAAGCACCAGGACCGTTTTGTCTTCCTTTCTGTTTGACCCATAACATCCATTTTTGCCGAATGAAACCTGATGTTTAAATGAAAAGTAGACTATCAATCTAACAATGACTCGTGTCCAAACAGAAAATAAAGTGTTAGTCACTGGTGACATGGTGCTTAACATGTTAAACATTATGAGAAACTATGAATATATTGCTGTGTTCAGCTTTTTGAAAAATATTTTGGGTTTAATTATAAACAGGGAGATGTCAAAAATTTTAAATAAATAAATAATAAATAAAAAATAAATTTTAAATAATAAATAAATTTTAAATTAATAAAAACATTTATAGTTTGATGTTTTACAGATTGATAAAAATTGTAGTAGTAGAAAGATGAGTGCCATTATAATAGTCATAAATTAAAAAAAATTAATTAATATTTAACCCAAATTAAAATTAGCTTTTCTTAAAACAGTGGGATGATACCATGTAAAATATCTGCTTTGCTTTCTGTATTACGATTAGTGTAAATTTACCCTCAGGATTTATTTTAGTTTAAACAATTCTTTAATATGTTTTCAGCTTTTACTTCACTTATCCTTAAATTCAGTAGTTTAGTGGCTTGTAACATGTCTGTTTGAATTGAAAAATGGTTTTTATTACGTGCAATTTTTGTAGTTTCATATGTAATGAAGGCAGAACTAATTATATTAATTATGGAATTTATTGTTTTGTTGTGTAAAACTTATTTAATTAAATCTGTGATAAATATGATGAGTCATTATTATGAAGTCTCATGCATTTTACATTTATAACAAACTGTTTCAAAAAAAAATATTGTAGTAATTCTAGAAAATTCTCATAATCTAGAAGTCTTGTTATTTGACATATTATAATGTTTCTGCTTTAAAATAGAGCTAAATAAGCATTGAACAATACATTTTACAATAAAAAA
Organism: Stegodyphus mimosarum; assembly: GCA_000611955.2. Taxonomy (NCBI): domain Eukaryota; kingdom Metazoa; phylum Arthropoda; class Arachnida; order Araneae; family Eresidae; genus Stegodyphus; species Stegodyphus mimosarum. The sequence continues at coordinate 51,772 of KK121557.1, read as the reverse complement.
TAAAGCTATCAATATTCCTTCAATAGTTAATGTAAAATGCTATAGAGTAGAACTCTGTTAAGTATTTCTTTGAAAGAATTGATGATTGAGAGTCATTTAAGAGGGAAGTTTTAAAAACAGAAGGATAATAATTAATATAAAAGAAAAACAATAACAATTTTGCTCAGTAATTCACAAATAGTTAAACAGTTGCTGTTAGTGAACAATAGAAAAACCACTAAGTCAAAAGAGATATTGCAAATTTTGCATTATGATTTATAGTAATTGTAATATTAATATTTGATAATAATATTAGATTTATAGTATGATAGTAATATTAAATTTATAGTATATATTAAACATAAACTTATTTCCATGGTTGTCCCCCTGGGTGTCGATGATAAAGTTTAAACGGGGTCGGTGACGATCAAGAAGTCCGTAACTGAATAGGTGCCGCCAACTGATAGACATAATCAAAATCCCTTTACAAATATATATATATATATATATATGTACTATGAAAACTTGGAGTAAGTTCCAACAGATTGATGATAATTCTCTCCGTTTTTGGGAGACTACGTGTAGTTAGAAAGATGACATTCAAAGGAAAGACTTGTAGACCATGTCTGAGTTAAATATAACTTTTATTGGTGAATATGAACTAATCATCAAAAACATACTCTTCATAACACAAGACACATGATCATGGGCCAAATTTGCTCCCCACAATTTTATATAGAGTATCATATTTTAGGTAGTGGCATAGTTAATAGCACAACAAACAAACGGGGGAGCAAAGTAACATCACACACACACATACATATACTAATGAAATTGGTAATTGGTTGTTTATTGAAATAAAGCTTTATCGAATAATAAGGAATAAATCAATTAAAATAAATATAAATGCACAAAAATTATTTAGTATATTTTTAAAAATATATTGATTTTTAAAATATGCTAAATAATTTTAGTGCATTTATATTTATTATAGTATATTTTAAAAATCAATATATTTTTTAAAATATAAATTTTTTATGCTATAAGTACAATATATAAAACACCAGTAAACTCAGAAGAACACAAGCCTAGAATGGAGAATAAGAAACATGTTGAATTCTTTTAAATGAGAAGATTTAAAAACTAAATTAAGAAGTTTTATGCCAAATATTAAAAAAATTGCATCAAGACATCAAACGAAGCCATCACATTAATTCAAATCGAACATTTTTGCAGTTAGAATTTGTAATTATGTTTCCGAAAACTTGTTTATATTTCTAAAATTAAAAATAACACTAACACAAGAAATAGTTAAACATAAATCTAATAACCATTTTATACAGCTTTTGTTCATAATCTACTTACTAAGTTATTTATATGCAATTTTTTTGTATTATGATTATGTTGTGATGTGCTGTATATTATTGAGAAAAATGTAAGGGGATGGGTATGGAAATCCATTGCTTAAGAGTGGTCGATGCAAGAAAAAGGTTGAGAATCTCTGATAAAATGCAGTTTATTTCAAAATAAGAAGTACCTAACTTTGAGCAGTTTTACAGCTATATTTAATCTATTATCTCCGCTTTTTTTTCCCGAGACCAAACAAAGAAAAAGAATTTGATCCCTACCAAAGTATGTTCTCTTGTGACAGCTACTACTGTCTTTATGGCTTCCTTCTTCCACTTCTGTAAGTAAGTGACATAACGATTGGAACAGCCTTAGCACAAGCAGTGATGGAATATCGGGAACAAAGTCCTAATTCCATCGAAACAGATTATTGTGTTACTGATTATGAAACGGTCGAAAGTCTTAAGGAGAAATCGCAGTATGAATTCGCCATGGATTTAATAGTGATTAATTCCTGAATAATTAAATCTATTAATATACACTCGTGTCCATAAATTAAGGATAATTCGGAGTCACGCGGAAATCGAACTCTAAAATAAATATATCATCTGTAAAAGCACTACACACATCTTCAAGAATCATATGCAAATTTCAGGAAGTAACCAGATGACACCGATGGTACGTCACAATGACGAGAGTCTAAGTGAGTGATACATAAGGAGTACAGGCAAAGAAGTAAAATTGTTCGCAGGCGCTTTATAAGCATTTCAGTGCAATAACCGAATAGTTATGACACAAAGGACGCATTTGGATGATTTTTTATGTGGTAGAATTATCGGCCGTCTGGAATGTGGGCGTACCCAACTGGAAGTATCAGACAAACTTGGAATTGCCCAGAGTGTCATCTCCAGGCTTTGGCAACGATTCCAAGATAATGGTAATGTGAGTAGACGTTAGAGCACAAGTCGCCCCGGAGTTACAACGCCGAATGAGGACCGGTATTTGGCGGTTACTGCCAAAAGAAACAGGCGGAGCACAGCCTCAGACCTGTCTCGTCAGCTCTCTTCAGCCACTCGTACGACAATTTCAAGGCAGACCGTGTACAGACGCTTAGGGCAGATTGGTCTATATGCTCGTAGACCTGTCAGATGCGTTCCACTTACTGCAACTCACTGTCGTCTGCGGTTAGCCTGGAGTAGAGAGCATGCATTGTGGACACCGCAAGAGTGGGCTTGTGTGATGTTTTCCGACGAGTCCAGGTTTAGCTTGCAGTCTGATTCTCGCCGGACTTTCATATGGAGAGCTCCAGGTACCCGTTACCACCAAGAAAACATCACTGAACGACACCGTTACGGTGGTGCAGGAGTGCTCGTTTGGAGTGTAATTATTCTGGGTTCCAGAACTGACCTGCATGTTCAAATTGGAACCATGACAAGCCAAATCTATCGGGACGTCATTCTGGAACAACATGTATGTTTGTTTCGGGGCGCACAATTTGTGTTTATGGATGATAACGCCCGTCCTCACCGTGCAGACATCGTAAGCGAATGTCTTCAATCGGAGGATATCACTCATATGGACTTACCAGCATTCTCACCGGAGTTGAATCCAGTAGAGCACGTGTGGGACATGCTTGGCCGATGAGTTGCAGCCCGTCAACCTGCTCCTACATGTCTACCGGAACTTCGGAGAGCATTGCTTTTTGAGTGGTGTAATATCCCCCAAGATCAGATCGATAATTTGATACTCAACATGCCTAGGCGTTGTACGGACTGTATTGCATCGTCTGGGACACATACAATGTATTAACAATCATACCAACCATGTAATATTGGTTTTTTGTAAATAGTTTTTTTTTTTTTCTGTAATTTGCTCCAGTGAGAAAAAATCGCTAATTTTTTTCTTTTTTTGCTCTTTACCTTTTGTTTAATAAATAAGCTTTACAAATAAGTCAAATTTGTTTTGCTTCTAACTCTTCCTTTGCCTGATTTAGCATTTTCACACGAATCGCGGGAAATATTGTAAAAGCTTCATAATTAATTGTACTAAGATATTTGGCATAACTAAACAAGATATAAAAGTGAGAAGCTGGAAATGTCTAGATTTTTTGTGTGTGTGCATAGTAGCTGGCGCAGAATATTCTTGCGAACGCGAGGTGACAACCTTGTGCCTTCTCGATCACTCGCGCCATATATGATCGCGATATACGTACCTTACGACAATCTAACCTGATAACACGTACAAGGCTAGAATAACATTTTCACGAATCATTCCATGAAAAGAAGCGGTGAACTTTTCTTCGCACTCTTGCTAAAGATAGCTCATGATGATGTCATTTGATTCGGGTTAGATGTACTGTAATTCCGAGGTCTTTTTTTTTTTTTTTCCTGAGAGTCGGAAATCCACCATTTACTTTCAGGTTAGATTTCAAGCGATTTTGTCGTAGAAACGTAGTCAAAGCAACAGAAAAAGTAACAATTTTTATACCTGACTTATAGGAGAAAGCTCTCGTAATTTGACAAAAAAGCTCAAACCGAATAATCTTAGAACTGCGTAATATTTTCCAGCCTTTTGAGGTTTAGAAATTATACAGATATGTCAAAGATGAAGCAGACGCCATATTAATTGTTTTCATTGCTTTAATATTCACTGATAGTGAGAAGAACTCACTGTTAGTGAATGAATGAATGCTTTAATTGTTTGTCTCATGGAGAGTGGGGTGAGTTCGCGGTTGCTGGAATTCGTAATTTCGATAATAATGCCAAAAAAGGAGATGGCTTCCTATTGGTCTGTTGATCATCAAATGATTAACATGATATTAGCAAACTTTTAAATAAAAATGATGGATGCAACTTAATTTATCGTTTGCCATACATTTTGATTCCGTTATCTTTCCTCAACTATATTTATATTTCATATACATATATATTGCATATATGTAATGATTTAATGCGTAGGAGGAATCCGGGTACTTTAAAAGCTGGCAGTCGTGATGGCAGAGTGGCAAAGACGGGAAGGAGATATTGATAACAAACCAAGTTCAGCCAATTATCATTTTTATTTCTAGATTTCCAGGCACACTAGAATAATTCCTCGTAGACAATATAATCGTTAATCATAAACAATTAGGATAATTTCATACATACGCAGGTTAACGGGAGCGACATCATTTTAGACCGATAAGCAGCGGCGGAGCTATGAAAAGAATGACGTACTTTTTTGTGCCAAGCGAAAAACTTGGTTTCGCTTAGTACATTTCTGCATGTACTTATACTAAGTACATGCAGAAAGTACTCCATCATCTATGATTGGTTAATCTTAGGTTGTTGTATAACATAGCAGGATCTCGAATTTGAGAGAACAAAGGAATTTAGGGAGAGAGCACCAAATCTGAATGTTAGTTTTGAGATCGCCAATTATTTTTTTTAAAGCAGCTATCACATTTTGTTATATATCTTAAGTTTTCATCATAAAAAATAGGTA
>KK121557.1:20282-35569 GCA_000611955.2 Stegodyphus mimosarum | reverse complement strand
CTGAAAAAAAAAAAAAAAAAAGAGAGACTTGTATGCTTCCCTCAAAATTGACTGAGTTATTGAAAATCTTAAATATCCTCCCTCCTCCCACTTTTATTAAAATTTTGACTAAACCAAGAAGTTTGGAGATTAAATCTCTCTTGGTGACAGTTCTGTGCAACTTGGTAATTTTTACTTCCTTGTACAGAGTTAAGGAAGTCCTGTAATCGCGAAATATTTCGGGGTGTAATACCTCAATGGAAATATCCATTTTAACCGGTACCGAATCCATTTAGACGATTTTTTTTTTTTGCCTGTCATCTGAACTTACGATCAGAATAAAGGCCTCTTTTTCCCAAAGCATATTGTAAAATGAGTTCAAAAGGTGTTTTTTTTTTTTTGTATGTGTGTGTGTGTGTATATGTGTATTTGATGTCGGTATGCGAGATCGCATAACTCAAAAACGAATAGCCGTAGAACGCTGAAATTTTGTATATGGAACTGCTGTAATATCGAGTTGTGACTTTTTTATTGCAATCGACAGCTGCAAACATATATATATCCATGCCCTTACCCGGCCTTTATTTTCACAATCGTTCGTCATAATCATTTACTAACCATTTACATAAGAAGTTTTTTAAATGGCAAACATATTCGTGTTTCGGCAATTTCAAATTAAAAAAATTAATTTTGGACAAATAGCTAAATCTAACTTTTAATGCGGTCTGCGGTTCCTGTACTGTATATTCGGGAAAGTATCATACTAACTATGAAATGTTTGATCATACGACAAAAATTGACTGGGACATTTAATTTCAAAATTTGCAAGTTTGGTTAATTAAATTAGAATAATTTTAGAGAATTAGTTTAAATGAAGTACAGCAAAAAATGTGTATAATTTAATATGCCGTACAAGAAGTCGTGGGATGTCTACATCAAAATTTTATAATTCCTTTTAAAATTGGACGACTTTTATCTTTTAATTGACTTGAAAAGTAGAAAACTTGGTTATGAATGGTATTAAAGAGCAATAATTACAAGCTAATTTGAACAATATCATTAAATTCAAACTCGCGTAAAAATATCAGTTAGAACATTTTGTTCGCATACATCCAATTTTCTAAAACTGTGGAAATTCAAAAACGTGTATTAACTGCAAATTGCTTGAATCAATGACAGTTGTTACAAGTAATATATCATGTGAAATTTTAGTTTGAGCTATTTTTGTTTGCTTTAAAAACCGTTTATTTCATTCTAAATTAGAGATAAGTTTTTTCCAAGCAGAATGAAATTTCTTGATTGAACATTACTTCGCAGGGCATAAGCTTGATTCCGATTCTTTTTTGTTCGTACATTGTACTATCTGTTATCTGGGCTAATGCTGATGAAACAAGCCAGGGTCAAACTATCAATTTCCATGTATTATTCCATGTATTATTTCTTAAAATAATCAGTAATTTTGTGTTTGACAACATTTAAATGTTTGTCAAATTTCACTGCGTATTATTCGAAGTATTATTTTGTTATTGTATTCGAGTCTTCTTTGGTCGACGAAGTTCGACAGAGTTTCAACAGAAGTCATTGTTGTCTCGAAACTAATGTAATTGTCAGCATATTCTTCGCCTGTATTTTTCGTATCACTGCCTGATCTTCTGTCCTTGTGACATCTGAAACCTTATCCTCAACCTTGAAACTTGAAAGTCCTGCTCGCCATCGAATTATTCCTCGATGTTTTCCAGATCGGCATTTTTAAAGAATTTTACATTTTCTATTTTTTGACACACATTTTCAATTATTGCCTCGACTTCAAAATTAGATAAATCTCCAATTTCTGTATTAGGAAAAATCTCCATGATCGAACAAGTGTTACTGGCTTTCTTTAGACCAATCTTTTGCTACTCCGTATGCATTATCCAATACTGTACCAGTATGCATGGATAATCGAGAGTACACTGTAACTGAAAAATCGTATTCCCGACTTTGTACATTTTGTCCGAACTGAGAAGAGACAGGGATCCACATCATTTCTTATGGTGGACGGTTCTTATTTCTTGAAATCAGGTTCCCGAGCTCGAAATCGTTGTCTTATTAGGTTCGCGAGAATTTGGGAAGCTCTTTTTTAACGTGTCAAAAGGTTTTCTTTAAGAATGCTTTGCGAAGTAATTCTTAGTCATAAAAATTCTCCATCTTGTACCATACAAATATTTTTCTAAAGCTAACAGCATAAACTGCAAATAAAATTTCAAATAATACACTTTCCTTCTAACAGTACATGGTGTCATTTATTGAAACATGTCATTAATATGTATCCATTTTGGGATTTTGGCAATTTTTTTACATTTTCATCTGCGTGACTTTTTGACCACCTTGTACTAAGATTTCATCTGCTGTGTCAGCGTTATTATCTCATGAGCCTTTTTGTTTTCTTTTTATATTTTCCATTGGCAGTTTTGTTTTAAGCTGATGATATGCGATCGTAACTTTTCCAGTCTTCCACAATAAACTAAATTAACTGTTTTTAGACAAGGCTTGATTAATAAGAAGTTGAATATTATCTATGAAATGTTTCGGATTGAAAAAAGAGCGAAAGAAGTTCAATAAGCATTCAGCTTTCGAGTGAAGCTTAATAAAGAACACAAGCACGTACAAGAAATGAAAACTGTAACTTTTTCGAAGCATCACAGATGTCGATAAAGAATAACGATTATGCAATTTCTGACGTTAGGTAGAGCTTTAATAATACATTTTTATTTATGACACATACAACCTTAAATGCAATTTTGTTACATCTCTGGCCATTAAAGTTGCTACAATATTGGGAGTTAGGCTTTTCTCTTTGACAACAAAGATGACAGTCTTTTTGATAAAACACCTTACGGACATTTTGGGAAAATAATCACCCTTTTAACACGAAGACAATTTCTATCCAGACACTACAGCAACCTTCTTACTGCTTGCTGGCCATTAAATCCCCCTCTCTAATGGTTAAAATAAAAAAGAAAGAAAAAAAAAAAGAAAAAGAGAGCTAACATCCGTCCATTTGTGAAATGAACTTTTTCGACATTGTCAGTTTGGTAATGGCGCAAATGAAATTAAATAATGGACCTCGATGCTTTTATGAACTCATATTTTTCGCCGCATTAGCAGCAGCCCGAAAATGGATGGGGTAGAGGTTTAATGAGTCCATTAAGCGCAATACTTGTTTTGGGTTAATTGCAGAGTAGTTTTCCATTTAAACTCTCGAATATACAACAGACGCCGCTTAATGCAATTGCATTTGTTCACGACTATTTTGATAGCATTAACCGAATGATAACATTAAACGGTAAGGAAAAATATCCTTCAAAACAGCAATGGAATTTAACTTATTTAATATAAATATTACCGTCAATGTATGAAATGCCGGCATTTTGCAGAATACCTAGGCATTTTATAGGGCGCCTGACGTTTTTAGGCAAGGTATGAAATATGAGAATTACAGGTGGTCATAAAAAACTTCCTCGGTAAATGAATTCTTAGCGGCCTATCGGATTAACCAATCGAAACGAAGTTTCAGATATTCTTATTCGAAGGTATGCGCTCGAGGCTGTATTGATTTAAAACAATAAAGCTCTCACGATTACGGTTACAGTGGAAAAAAATTCGAAATTTTCGAATGGCGACACCCACTTTTTCCTGCGCAAATGGATCAGCTCACTGAAAAACCATAAATGGGGTTCGAACGACACACGTATGAAGAAAAGTGCCGGAGTAAAACACTTAAATCAATCTGATTCTAAAATAAGAAAAGAATATTCTTAAGAACTACATCTGTTGCTTTCAGATAGCTTAGTTTGTTAAACAACAACAAACAGATTCAGGTTGAAAAATGAATATCTTACAGTTTGCAAATGACAAGTCGAATGAAAAGTGAAACGAGAAATTTATAGAGATTCGACGTAAAGTCCCATTTCGAGACTAATAGCCCTTTGGACTAACAAAATAAAAGAAAAGAAAGAAAAGAACATTGATCAACCGAAGCGATGCTTTCAACTATGCACATGCATAACGAATTGTAAGAGGTAATCGTCGAAATTAAACCTTTAAAAGACACAATTCAGCGGTTTTGAGAGCATACGCGGACTTACGCTAGTTAAGTTTGTTTTCAACACACTCTCGTGCAAGGCTTTAAATGTGCTTGCGTGGGCACCGCCCGCAAGGATAATTCGAAAACCTGTAATCCGAACCCGGATAATCGAGAGTACACTATATTTAAATTGGCAACAAAACCGTTTATAGATGGTACTATGCGTATAAATCCCGTTATCCGAACAACTTGTAACGTGAGGAGTTATTTTTTATACAGGGTGATCCGAAAGATGCACACGTAAAATTACCAATAATTGGAAATTTTAAAATAAGTATTAGTGGCAAATTGCTTCGATAAATGAGACCCCGCATACTATGAGAAGTAATTTCAGTTTTAGTTTTTGCTGCTAGCTTTAAAAATCGTTTGTTTGGTGCAAGATGGAGAAAGTTTTCCCCAAACAAAACTTATTTTTATGATTGAGCATTACGTCTCAACGCATTCGCATGAAAAATTTGTTAAAGAAATTTTTCCAGATATTCATGAATTTAACAGACATGATTTTGCGTTTGATATCCATTTAAGAGTTTTGAAATCAACTTACTCTATGTCATTCAATAGCAATCTTTTCAGAAAAAATAAATTTATCTATACAGTGAAGTGAAAATTATAAAAACGGGAGTATAATGTGGAAATTTTATAAAATTACTAATTTTACACACAATAATTTCTTATTGTATGCTATTGTAGTGAAGGCATTTAAATACTTTTCAGAGGGTATTATTTCGCACAAGAATAATTTTAAATCGATTATATGTATTTTAGATTTGTTTTTAAACTGCGCGGATGAATTTAGACTTTTTATTCCAAATTAAATCAGTTGAGGTTCTTAGATTTTGATATCTTGTTTTGTGTAAAATGAGTACTATAACTAAAGCTTCAATTCAGTTTAGAAAATTCTTTAACGATAGTTAAACAACTACTTATATAGCCTCACTAAGATTATCTGCTTTAGAGGTTAAACAGAGCACCCTCTAACAGACGAGCTATAAAATTCCTGAACATTGGTAATTCGACGTGTGTTCAAATCCCGACGAATAGACTGGCTGCATGATGAGTTTCCTTGGTTTTTCTTACGTATAACCGTAAGAGCTTTCTCTAGAAAGCTCTTCATGAAAACATGCATTTTCTGAGGTAGATAATTCTTCCACATTTTGTTGTAATTCAAATAACTCCTTAAAGAGGGCTTTCTAGTGGAAATCAGCACTTGCTTAAGTTTGCTACAAAAACTGCTTCTAGACAGTTTGCTTAGCCGAAAGTAGAATTCGATATGATACTATCAGTGATAGCACTTTTATTTATTCAAATTTTGATGAGTGGAATAAGAGCTACAAGGTGTTTTTCTCGTTCTCGCTGGGTGCCTTTGTGGTATAACCGAAAGCACCTATGCCTAGTTAAGGCCTACCAACGGTCGATCTGTAAGGGACTTTAATACTGGTGGTTCGACCTGGGTTCGATTCTTGGCAAACAGGTTGCCTCCATGAGTGTTTTCATGGTTTTCGTCATGTGTAACGTTGACGCGAGCCAGTTTCTCTTAGAAATTCCTCCACGAAAGCATACCTTCTCTTAGGCAGATAGCCATAGCTTGCTTTGCCTTAATTAAATAAACAACCAAACCTCCGACTAGCAATTGGGCCAGAGTTTGAATCCCGGTGAGGGCATAGCTGCTTTTTTTTTTTAATGCTTCCTTGTTTGAAATAAGGATAATGACAATATAGAATAGGGGGACTTTCCCCTTGGGAGAAATTTCATAGTTTCAGAGGAAGAATGCGGTCAACCTTTTACTTATTAGCTGTCCGGTATTTAGTTTTAGTTTATAAGTGTAAAACTGACTACTAAGTGTTCGTATTTATCAATATTTTTTATACTTTCTGCTGTTTAATTAATAAAACACGTTAAAAGAAATCTAAATTAAAATAAATGTATAAGTATATTTCAAGTTTTGAAAGACGAGGAAATGAATTTCGAGCAGTAGTGAGAGGCGTGCACGGAACAAAAAAAGTTGGGAACCTGATATACACTGGTGGACAAAATTAAGAGATGGAAAACATGTTTTCCACATTTCTCCTAAAATGCCACAAAAAACCTAGGCACGTTTTTTTGCCATATAATGTCGCTGTGGCGCTGGTGTCACTGAGATGAGTTTACGTAGTCCTGTGGGCATCGTTATATAAGTAGGAGGTATAAAAGTCAGCGTCCAGCTGCTCAGCTTATTCCGCTTTGCAGCACGGAAGTGATTTTTATGGTCTTTCTTGAATAATCTTGTTTCCTGCTGTTTTTTAGGCGAAATGAGTACACGTCATCACTTAGACGAAGGTATGAGATGGTGAATCGTGGGTAGGAGGGCAGTCCCAAGCTCGGGCTGCAAGAGAACTGAGTGTAATACCAAGTGTTATCTCTACTTTATGGAATCAGTTTAAAAACAGCGGGACAGTGTCTAGAAAACCAGGACAAGGTTGCCCAAGAGCCACAGTGACTAATGACGACCGGTATCTGATACTTTCAGCCAAGCACTAGAGGGCATCTACAGCCACACAACTGTCCCATGACCTCGCTACTGCCACAGTTTCAAGGAAGGCAGTGGCCAGAAGGCTCCATGAAACAGGACGGTAAGCCAGAAAGCCTTCTATTTGCATTCTACTCACTCGCTCCCACAAAAAGGAACGTTTACAATGGTGTATACAGCACCAACACTGGATACATCTTAAAAGGGCTAACGCTGAGTTCTTGGATGAGTCCAGGTTTTAGTCTACAACTTGATTCTCGGCGTTTATTTATACGGAGATAACTTAGGACCCGATAACATCCCAACAACATCATGGAAAGTGACCAATATAGTGGTGGAGGAATGATGTTTGGGTAGGGATCATGTAAGATGCTTGCATATCCCTCCATGTATTTGACACTAGTTCCGTGAATGCCCAGATGTACAGCAGGAAATCTCAAAGCCCTATGTGCGACTTCTCAAGGGCTGCTGTTGTTCTTGAGTTAATTTTTTTGGACAATAATGCCCGACCACATAGGGCCCACCTGGCCCATCACTATCTGGAAAGCGAGGATATTCATCAAATGGATTGGCCAGCAAACTTTCCTGACCTTAATCGTATTGAACATGCTTGGGATGCTGTTGGGAGGGCTATTGCAATAGCCAAACCCCATCCAGAACTATTCAGGAGTTAAGAACTGCTCTGGTGGAGGAATGGATACGACTTCTACAGGAACTCCTGAACTCAGCATGGCTACTCGTTGTGCATGCTTTATGTCTATCAGATGCGACCCCATACCATACTAACCATATTTTCACAGCCATCTTTCAACCCTAAGTTTGGACGTCATTAGAGTCTTGGTCATAACTCATGCATAAACGGCATTTTCATTGTTGTTTTGTCCACATTATTATCATACAATGAACTATAATCGTACTTAATTTCATTTATTTCTATTCAATATTTCTCGAGATATTTGGGAAAAAGTGTTCCATCTCTTAATTTTGTCTACGAGTATAGATGAGACTTTAATACAAAAGTCAAGAAAAATTTGATAATTATTTTAACTAATATAACCAACATAATCATCTTACAATTAGACAAAGACCGCTAATAGAACACAGCTAATACAACAGAATAATTTCTATACCATGTATTATAGATATAATTTGAGAGTTTATATCGGCATGATGTGTTATGTACCAATATAATATTAACGATTAAAAAGAAGGAGAATTTTGTTCAAACAGATGTTTGTTCTTTCGGATCAAATATAGTTTCAACATAACACACTAAACCTTTTTTTTAAAAAAAAAAATTTCTAGAAATATTTGAATCATATTTACATCGTAATATTTACTCTACCAGTTTCCGAAAACTATTCTGATAAGTAAACTCATCGAATTTTCTGTTTTATTTATAAGATGAAGCTATCTAACTTTACAGAAGTAAAGACAGCTATACCTTTGTTTTTATCATATTGTATGCATTTATTCATGGGGATAGAAATATCGTCACTGAGCTTGTTGAAGCTTTAAAAAGTAATCATATTTTCAAATATTCTTTCTCGCTTGTTCTTTTATGCAACAAACAGGTTCTCTCAAAAAATACATTTCCTTCGGAATTTATTGCTTATGTGTGTAAAGTATTCAGCAATAAATTATGCTGAGAAGTGTATATACATGTATTTCATTTCAGTTTCGAAAGCTTCTTTTCTTATCCCGACCTTTAGTTTTATTTGTGCATATACTAGGCAATCGCACATCAATTTGTTACTTTACGTTGTCTTAAAAAATGCATATGTTACCGATAATGTATTAAAACCAGAATTCTGTAGAATACCTAAGCATTGAATACAATGACGAAAACTCGCCGGTAGCGTATAAAACGATTTCGTTCATTTCCAAGGTATTCTATAGAATATCTAGGTAATAGAATGTTAGATGACAAAGTTCTACAGATATCCATAGAATGCTGAATGATGAACCAGCAAAGTATGAAATACATCTCCGATTCGTTTCGAATATCCATGCTTTGATACATTCATACATAATTCATACATGCAATATATTCATTTCATTCATTCAATGCATTTCGTACATTATTTTCTTTAATAAGAAAGGCAAAAATTCCATTTTGTACAAATTAAAATTTTTTTAACATATTTTGTACAAAAGTTTTTGATTATGACATATTCACTATTTTTTTCAGACTGGCACTTGTATTTTTGAGGAATGCAGGTCTTTTCAATAACAGTCTTATCGTGGCCTTTTTTTTTAATACTTAGTCTAAATAGCATTTATCACTCTATAGAATGCTCGGGTATTATATACAACGGCAAGGAAAAGTATATAGTAATTCTCATATTTCAAACTTTGCTCTAGGCGTTCTATAAAATAGTACGTATTCTCTAGAATGCCGGCGTTTCATAGATTGCCGGCAACACAAATACTAAGCAATAAAATATATATTCGTCTGCAGTACAGGCCCACCAGCAGCCGAGTGGTTAAGTTGGTGAACACCGATACTTCGGTCTGAGATTTGAATCTCGGTGAACGGGCTGACTGCATAGGCGTTTTTGTGGTTATCCCCATGTGCAGCGTGTATATGATCCAGTTTGCCTTAGAAAGCCCTCCAGGAAGGCACCCCTTCCCTTAGGCAGATCGTCCTTCTGTGCTTTGCCATAATTAAATAAACCAAACCAATCCACTGTAGTACAGTCATTCGCTACTTTCTCTTCGCGTAAATGTAATGTCAATGAATTCCAATTCGTTTGTACTCATAATCTAGTTCTGCGTTTTTGAATTTGAGAAAACAGCTGTATTTTCTCTCAACAATACTTCATTTCTGAAAGGAGTGAATCAGAATAAGGGTAAGGTTACATTAAATTTCTCTGTAAATTATGTCCTTACTCAGCCTATATTTTCGCAACTGGTTTTCGAGATTTACACTTCCAGTTATAAAAGTGTGTTAAATGACTCGAATATTCACGTTTTAGCAATGCCAAATTTAAAAAAAGCAGAATTTTTGACAAACTAGTTATGAAAAAACAATAAGAAATTTGACTAAATTTGACAACAATTGACCGGAATATTTAATTTCAAAATTTTCAGTTTTTGATGCCATTTTCAACTTTCTTGAGGTATCATTTAATTAAGTTAGAATAATTCGAGGAAAAAAAGTTTAAATGAAGCACAGCAAAAAAATTGTTTATTTTAATAAGCCATGAAAGGAATTCATGCGGTTTCCACATCAGGTTTTTCATAACGTTTTGCTAAATATAAGTAAAGGAACCGGACGAACGTGTAAAAAAGCTGGTTGTTTAAATTTAAGAATGTCAAAAGAGGAATATTTGAGACATTGAAATATTTTGTAATTTGAAACGTATGTCTACCACCAAAGGTTGAAAATACATAGGCCGAATATGAACTTTTGTTGGCACAGATTTGTAATAATTATGTTTATAATCCAGATTTTTAATAATTATGTTTATAATCCAGATTTTTAATAATAAATCTGAGTTAAAGGTAAAAAATTCTCTGCTTTAATTTTACCACTAGCATATTCAAACAATAATTGTTTTTGGATTAAAAAAGAGGATTATCTGATGCACTTTCCATATTCAAATAAGACTACAGCTTTTGGAACATCTAGATCAAAGTATCAATAATGTTGCAAAATTTGAAAAGCAAATTCGAGAAGCAGTGTAATTTTATCTCGAAATACATGGATCTCCTCCCCCCCCTTTTCGAAAAAAAGGAGAAGAAGAGAGACAGCATTAATGAGTTTTCTAATTAAAGAAATTACTCCAGCAAATTATCCGAATGAGAAACAATTACTTGCGAGGTATTTTTAGTTAGGCTTTTTTATGCGTCGTTATTAATACTAACTAATTTAAAGAAAGGATATGTCTACTTTCATAAAATATATATGTATAATGAATGAAATGTAATGAATACATACATGTGTTTTATAAAATTAGATATTTTCTTGTATGTATACATAATAAATTGTCTATAAATATTCTTTAAATTAATAAATTTTTAAACTCATTTTCTATTTAATGAAAAGTCTAGTTTATGAAAATATTATCAAAAATGTCAAAAACAGATTAAATCTTCGACATCTTCGATCATCGAAATTAAATCTTAAGTCATAATCGACTTACAAGAGACCCCTGGGAGCGGCAATCATCAAATTACTAGTATTTTGTGTGTTGACAAGGCTTGCCAAATCACGTGAATGATAAATCATAACGATCATAAGTATTTCGAAAAAACTTCGATATTGACGTTCTTAACATCAAAACTTTCTACATTAAGCACTGATTTATTTAATTAAATTAGATCTGATTTAATATTTTTAAATCTGCTTTTAAATCATAGATTTTCTCTCATGCTGAATAAGCCATCCTGTTTTAAGCCAGTTGTCTTCAGTAAAATCATTAGCGAAAAGCATCTATTTCAAAGCATGCATCCTTCGTACTGTAGGAGCTTTTAATTCTTAAGAGTTTGTGTTTATGTTTTAAGTTCAGGATAAACAATTCTAAATAATATGAATGTGTAAAGGTTGTGACAACATGATAAACACAATATATACTGTAAAACTAGTGTTCAAATCAATCGTAAATAGTGGCCAAGAGCTCCAACAGAATAATTAAATTTGCGTTGTGTTAAAATATAGTCAGGTCCAGTGTTCTAAATTAAAAGTGAAACATTTCAAGAAAGTTAAAATTAAATATGGAATTTATTAAGATTAATTAATAAATTACTGAATAATTTACAATTAGTTACATTGGTAGCGGTGTGGAGGAATTATTGAAATAATCATACCCATTCCAAACAGGGAAGTTAACATTGTAGATACCGACATCCGACAAACAAACTTCGGCCAACGTCACAGCGCTACCACAATTTAACGTTCCAAAAGTGAAGTTAACATAGCAAGGTGACTTGTTACAGAATCATGGCAGTAGACGTCACAAAAACGGTGGAGTGCCATTACTTGCTTTCTATAAGGAGAGAAAAAAGGAAGTAATTAGTTTAGGAAAAGTTTAAACATTTGCTTCGCCCTCCATAGTAGCTTTTCTCTCGTCCATTTCTATTTCTTCCGACATCGTTGGTTCTCTGATAACGCTGACAGCTACTCTTCAGATAGTATTTTTCATTCTCCTTCTCCTTCCGTCAATGGCGGCGTGTCTGCCTCGTGTCAGTCTCCCGTCAGTCCTCGTCTCCGTCTGCTCTCGTCGCCAGCTCCCACGCTTTTTACTCAAATCGCCAAGACTGCTCGATTGGCGATTTTAGATGGTAGGAAAACCGCCAACAGCCCGGCAACCCCAGGGGAAAAACACGCAGGAAGGTGAACCCAATGTAGTAAATACTCCAGGACTTGGCGAATAATCGCTGATACACCAAGTTCATTCACCGCTAGCCTCGACGAGGGGTCCCAATCCAGCATAGGAAAAGCCTGCGAGTAAGCAAAACACCCCGTCCCCCCTGTGTTTGCAGCAGGGTTAGTAGTGTTGGATCTAGCCTCTCCCACAGGGTGCAAAAGTTACTAATGTTGACAGATATTTCACAGACTACCGTCTAGCGGGCGAAGAAATCGAAAACAAGCCCATAAATCTTTTGGAAAGGCAACGGAAAAGTTTTGAAGGGATAGGTATTAATTATTGATTTTACACACAAATTAACTTCAATACTGATAAGTACTTAAATAAAAATATAATAATTACAAAGATAATTTTCTTGGGTTTATTCCAGCACCAAACACGACCACCATAGTAAGGAAATAAAAATTACTTCAGTTAAAATACAATAATCAAGTATGAAAATTTTTTATATTCTCCACAACACCAAAACGACCACCATAGTCAGAAAATATGGATCCCAAATTTAGCAGAAAAGGGGGCACAATAAAACTTAATTAAACTTTAAACACCAACTTGTGTAAACAAACTTTAAAAAGATTGACCTTAAGGGTTAACTTATCAAGAGATTAACATTAACAACCAAGGTTAAGAAAAAATAATTAACTAAACAGAATTTAAATAGTTAACCAACCAAAAGTAAAGAAGAAAAATTAATTACACAAGCAACTTAAAATCAGCGTTAACCAAAACTGTCAAGAGAACAAATTAAAAGACTACAATTACATTTTCAACCAGCCAAAGAACTTAAGTTCAACTACAAAAAAATTAAAAACAAATTAATCTTTAAGTCAGAAGCAAAATAAGTTAAATCATTACCTTTAAAACAATTTAAATCACAACTGAAATAAGTAATACATAACAGTACGTACTGCCATAAGGAAAACTTATAGTTCCTAAATATTTTCATGAAATGGCTTCTCATAGTCTATTACTTTAAAATAAAAATTTCAAGGTTATTTTCGCCGCCCGAATTAATTCGTAACCATAAGAACAACAGCTGCGGCAGGTAGTTTGAGTCGCTCCGTTTTCATTTAGCGTTTTTTGCTTCATGAAATGCGCGTGAACGAAGGAATGACCTGAACTACTGTCTTAAACGTGCTAGAAAGAAGAACAGCTGTGAGATGATGATACCTTATAAATAGATAATTGTTACGCTTGTAAATGGATAGGGAAGCAATGGCCTTGAAGTGCCTGTTTTAAAGAAACAAATTATAGAAACCAATCCTTTTCGTGTCGACAGAGATAAGGAAAGCTATCGAACTTCTGAAATCAGTCGTCCTTACCAGTGATAGAGTGGTTGAAACCAATGAATACTCAGAGTTCAACCAGGATTGTGAAACCGGGCGAACTGGTTGACTGCAGGATTGATTTATTTGATTTTCCCCATCTGTAACGGGAATTTAAGTCAGTTATTTTACCAAGTCCTACACAAAGGCATCCCTCCTGTTAGGCAGGTAGCTCTCGTATGCTTTGCCATATTTGAATAAATTTATCTAACTTAACATCTGAAGACAATCATCGTAAACTTTAAGGGATGATCAAACATGTGACCGAAATAATAACTCTGGCATTTTGCAATTGCTCGGAAACTTCAGAACAGGGTGTAGAAACGCATGAACTCGCAATATTTGCAACAATACCCTTCTGAAAGTTGATGTACAAATACTTAAACTGTAATAATGTTTATTCTTCTGCAATTTATAATGTGTTCTTTTTGTTTTGATTAGTAACGTAATTTGTGTAAGCCAGATAAACTTGTTCCCCAGATTAAAGACTTGAAAATACGGGTATCTTCCTGGCATTTTTCTGTTTAATTTCGGTTTTGTGCTCTTTCCTGGACTTTTAACTACTTTTAAATCAATTGTAATTTGAGTTAAATGCAGTCATCGTCCCATTAAACTGAGAGTTTGTTGCATTAGCGAAGCCACGTGGGAAGGTTAAGTCAAATATCTTATGTTTGGCACAAAGGCAATACTTGCCATGTCGCATGTAATATAATGCAAAGTAACTGTTCCAACAATTTGGAAAAATTCTATTGAGAATCATTCTAGTATCAAAATTAAAGGAAAGGATACAGATAACGGTTAATTTCATTAGTCATCGAAGGCTAGTGGCCTTGACATCATTTAATAATCATGGGTAGTGCAAAGTTTCGGGCAATCTAAGATGAATGTCTTTGAAAGAGATTGGTATTTATAAGAATATAAATGAACATCAGCATTGAACATGATCTTTTTAAGGTGATGAACGTGAGTTAGAAACGTAGGTGCGCATCAGTGGATCAAATTTCAGTGGTTAGATCGTGCGGAGGTTCAGCAATCATATTATCATATAAATTTCATAAATAAACAATCAATAAATATAAATAGATTTAATTAAATAATAATCACTTGACAATCTCAGAAGTTCACATCATTACTGCGTCACATCTTCGTTCGCACTGTACACACCTAATGACGCTCTCAGCGCCCTCTAGCGTTACGTGGGTCTTACCATTCTCCCCGCTTAAACTCTCATGGAGTTTACATATTAGTTTTCAGATATTCAAATAAATTTTAAAGATAATAAAATTAGACTAACTAAGTATTAAATTGGTAAATTATTAAAATATAAAATAAAAGTTTTTCAAGTTCATATATCAGTCTTTAAATGGTAGGGGAATAACTTTGTTGATGGCTCGCCGAAGAACACCTGCAGACGTCTTAACTTCAACTACTCTGACCAGACCATCAGCACCAGGATACCAGGATACATTGTTGGATGCGACCCAATGGCCAATGCAAAGGATTGGAGTTGGAGTCCTTTAGCAGTACTAATTGACCAATCTGTATGTTCGGCTGCGAAATGCTCCATTTAACACGATTCTGGAGTTGATTTAGATACTCTGAATGCCACCGGTTCCAAAATTTAGCTTGGAGTCTCTGAACTAGTTCCCACCTGGAATGAAAAGAAAGAGAATCGGGAGCAGTATGTGGTTCAGGAAAGGATAACATAGCATTTCCTGTCAAAAAATGTCCCGGAGTTAAAGGCTGTAAGTCATTCGGATCGGAAGAAAGCGGTGATAATGGGCGGGAATTCAGAACTGCTTCTATCTGAGTAACTAAAGTAGTTAATTCTTCAAAATTCATGATAGTTGATTTTGCTACCTTTAACAAAATCCGTTTCACTGATTTTATGTTTGCTTCCCACAGTCCGCCAAAGTGTGGAGAAGCAGGCGGGATAAATTTCCATTGGATGCCTTCTTCTGCACTAAATCCTTGAATTG
>KK121557.1:0-17562 GCA_000611955.2 Stegodyphus mimosarum | reverse complement strand
AAATGCGTGCATTCGCTGATACGATGATTTATAACTATTAATTGGAAAGGATCTCTCGCGGCTTCGTATTTCTTTATTAATGAATTGCAAAAGAGTTTTTAAATCAAATTCCTTGTCGCCTTGAATGCGATTAAATTCTAAAACGAATTCTGAAGGAATTAATTTCATTAAAATTGGTGTTAATAAGTTTGCGTAAGATTCACCTGTAATTCCTAAAGAATCTAAGCTTCTGATCTGAGTTTCCGCGTTATCATATAAATTTCGTAAACTTATAACATCGTTAGGATTTTTAACCGGAGTTAAATTCAGCAAAACACTCAAATGAGTGTTAATCAAAATATTTTTATTTCCGAATCTTTCTTTCAATAAATCAAGTGCTTTATCATAATTTTCCTCACTTAAAGCAAATCCGCTAATACATGCTGCCGCGGTACCACCGAGATACGATTTCAAATAATTAAATTTATCAACTTTGCTTAATTTAGGATTATTATGAACAGAGCTTTCAAATAAATTGTAAAAATCTAACCAAGCAGAATAATTACCATAATATTTACTAATATGTAATTTAGGCAATTTTATGTTTGTATTTTCAGTTTCATTATTAATCAATTGAATGTTTTGTGAAACTGTATCAACTTGGATAGAATCAGAATTCAACTTCTTTATTTTAGAATGAAGTTTCGATTTCCAAAAAATTATTTTTTCTTTGATTTCTTCTGAAGCTTCTATATCTTCAGATATAGTCTCGACGCTCAAAAGGTTTTCTATTTCATCATTTAAAGAATTTAAGTCAGTTTCTTTTCGATTAATTGTTCCAAAAATACTTCGAACTGATCAACTGTTTCGTTTTCGTTGCTGATCGCTATTTCTATTTTGTTAATTAATCTCGTCAACATAGAACGCACGGAAGTGCGTTTCTTCTTCAACTTCGACAGATGTTCAGCCATATTTAATTTCTATCCACGTATAATTCAGTTTCAATAATTCAATAAAATTCTCTTACCTGGTATTCTGTGGCCGATGAACCAAATGCGCATCAGTGGATCAAATTTCAGTGGTTAGATCGTGCGGAGGTTCAGCAATCATATTATCATATAAATTTCATAAATAAACAATCAATAAATATAAATAGATTTAATTAAGTAATAATCACTTGACAATCTCAGAAGTTCACATCATTACTGCGTCACATCTTCGTTCGCACTGTACACACCTAATGACGCTCTCAGCGCCCTCTAGCGTTACGTGGGTCTTACCAGTAGGCATACAACTGTATACTGTTCTGAAGACAGAAAGAAATTAAATTTCACTGACAGGTTTCTTAAATTTAGTTTCGGATTTTTTAAACTCTTTATTAGCATAACCTAAATTTTGTTCTTTTTGCTTTCATTATCAGCTTTTTAGCACCGGCACTGCTATCAGTCTCGTAACTCACTTTTTGTCCGCACCGCGTTTGTGCCCGAATCACTTTCCAAATTGTTACAATGAAATGTTATTGCGGTGCATTATTTAAAAAAAAGTTCAAAAAAAGAAAAAAAATCTGAAACGTTTTAGATTTTAAATTACGTCCAAAGGAGGGTTTTTCTAACGTTTTGTGTGTTACCTTTATTTATTAAATATCATGTTCTACGTACTCGAACCATAAAATTCAGTTCAACAGCAATATCGCAAAATAATTTTAAAATGAGCATATCTTTAGAATTTCGGATACACAGTCTCGCGCGCTGGCGATAATAATGATGAACCTGTATTATGTATGCATGCCTCTCGCACTGTAGAAAAACGATGGCACCTACTACATCCTCTACCTGAACAAGGGCACCGCGGAGCCCGAATTTTGAATTTCGAATTTGTTTTTATTTCCAATTTTGAAGAATTTTTATTTCACAGACTCAATGATTTGAAAGCGAGAAGTGGCAACATGATTCGAAATAAAACATTTTTATCTCCGACGCGTCAGACTGTTGCCATTTAGCAAAATGTAAGATATTTATCTTTCAATTTTAATTCACAAATCCGGTTATTTGAAGGAAATGTGTTGCTAATGAATAAAATCGCACCAGCATGTTGCCAATAAAGTGTAAGGCATTTAATCTTTCCGTTACTGACTTGCAAACCAAGTGATCGGAAAGAAATAAACGGAACTCTTAAAAATATTTTTCTATTTTCAATCCGATTGTTTTAAATAAAAAAAGCCTTTAAATCGTGAGTTCTTTACTTATAAAATATTGTTATGAAATGACACTAACTGCACTTATTAAAATCATAACATAGATTTTTTTCTTTTTTATGATAACTCATTTAAGAGGCTGGTCGCTCGAGCGCCTAGTTTTTAAGAAATAATACAGAGAATAAAAAAAATATATATATTTCAATCCTTGACTCGCTGTCAGGAGTACTAAAGATACGCTGTTTTTAAATATTTTGTGAGATTACTCTTGAATTTTTTTAGTGGTTAAGTGCAAAAAAGGCGATGCTTAACAATAAGCCCAAGAGCAGACTGGTAGCATAAAACAACTTAAAGAAATCCCCTGGTATGATGTTAAAATCTGAGTCGCTTCAGATTTTCTTTCTATATTTCACTTAAAAAATTCTGTCAGCAAAATTGGAGATATTAAAACTGAATACAACCACTTCTAGTCCCGTTCAACTCCTTTTCACATGACTCCCACGAAAACAGTTTTAATCCAAATAAAGAATAATGAGGTTTACGGAATCTGCCCCGAAAGTTTTAAGTATTAACCCTCGAGTTCGAAAGTTAATGCAGTAATACCGCAAAAGCTTCATAGATTTTCTAATTTCAAACTTTCCTCGACTTTGCTAATGGCGAGTTTCTAATTAATGAGATAAGAGGGGGATTATATTTCATCCTCCACGTACTCTACCAACGGTAGATTACGTAACCTACCACGCAGCCGTTGCATCTCCTCAAGAACGAAGCGGTTTAGTTTGGTTTGAGATCACCTGCCGTGTTTATTGGCCATTTATCGCACCCCGTCCCTCAATAAATTGAAAGAGGAAATGCCAGCTCAATATATTTATAGCGGACGGAATTAATTATTCGATAGCTCACGAGAAGTGTTGATTAATTTATCCCCTTTTGTTTATTTCTGCCTATCGGGGATTGGTAAATTAAAGAGGGTCTTGCATAAAAATGAGATGTATTTGAGGTTTTATAAAGTGAACACTAATTCATCCAAAATTATAACTAAAATCGGAATGTTATTTGCAAACAATTCCGTTTGACTGGGCCACTCGTTAACTGGAGCAGCCGCGTTTTTTGGGTCGTAAGATGGAAACCAAAATAATATACAATCCTAATGCTTAATTGAAACAGTTTTTCGCTTAAATGTCACTGTAAAACAATTTTTCTCTTAATTGGGATGGTAATATAGAAGCAGAATACAGAACTATAAACTTGAATCAGAATGTTATTTACAGTAAATTCCGTTTAATTGGGTCAGCCGCTTTTTTTCTACCAAATCTCAAAGAACGGAAATCAAACTAATAACCTTACATAATTTAAACGCTTAGTTGGACAATTTTTCGCTAATTTTGACACTACTAGGAAAGGAGTTTAGCAATTTTTGGATAAATTTTATGGATTTTTTGAAACTTATTGGCAACACTCGTACACTAATATTTTGCAACATTAGTGTGATGCGAATATGTTATTAGTATCAAATGCTATTAATCTAGAATTCACTTTCTCTCCGCATCACTTTTGTGTCCAAATCACTGTTGAAATGGCTGCCACCAAATGTTATCGCCATGCAACAGAGGGACAGGAAAGTAATGTCGTTTCTGCGCATGTCGATATTGGATTGTCATTTGTCAGCTCATTGTGTATCTCGAAGGCGTGCCAAAGTCATTTTAAGGTTATTGTGACTCACTTCTAAATAATTCAATACTAAACTTTTTTTTTTTCAAATTTTGGGTGAAATGACCAGCCAAATACCAGAACAGCATATCCGGCATTGTATGCTTTTTGAGTCTCGCAAGCGTAGTAAAGCAACAGTTGCGACCAAAAACATTTGCGATGTTTATCCACGCGCAATAGACTTTCGTAAATGCCGAAGATGGTTTTCCAAGTTCAAATCCGGTAATTTTGACCTTTCTGACTCCTATCGTTCAGGAAGACCGACATCATTAGACAACGACATGCTAAGGGCAGAAGTAGACGCAGATCCATGCTAAACAATCGAGAAGTTGTCAAACACTCTTAACCGACCTTGGTCGACCATCCAAGAATATTTAAAGCAGATTGGAAAAATAAGCAGAGCAAGTGTTTGTGTCCCCATAATCTGTCCGAGGAGAGCAAAGCCAATCAATCCATCATATGCAACGTATTTCTTAAACGGCACCGTACAGAACCGTTTTTTGATAGTTTGATTACTGGAGACGAAAAATGGATCCTATATGATAATCCAAAACGCAAAAGGCAGTGGCTCTTTTAAAATGAATCACTGCGAAGCCGTGTTTACATCCAAAAAAGCTGCCTCTGTGTGTTTGGTGGAGTATTCGCGGAATTGTTAGGTTTGAATTGCTGAAACCTGGACAAACTGTTAATGAAGACCTTTATTGTGAACAATTGGATCGAGTGAACCAATCTTTAACCGAAAAATACCCGGAGATAGTCAACAGAAAAGACATCATTCTGCAACACGACAATACAAGACCGCACTGTGCAACTCGAACACTAGAAAAAATGAATGAAATTGGAGTTGGATATATTGCCTCACCCACCATACTCGCCCGATATCGCACCCTCGGATTTCCATTTGTTCTGATCCCTACAATATTTTCTTAGTAACAAAAAATTTGGGAATTTGGATGATGTCTAAAATGCCATCTCGAGATATTTTACTCAAAAACTAATTGATTTTTATCGGATTGGAATTGAAATTCTGCACACTAGATGGCAGAAGGGTATTATAATGAGGGTATTATAGAACTGATTAAATATAAAAACTTGTTAAAAATTTATTGGTTTGAATTTAATGTATGAAAGCAACATTACTTTCCGGTCCCCCTATTATTATTAAAAAATAAATAATTAAGAATCTGTATGTACACTGCGCAAAGAAAAAAAGGAGACAGTTTTATAACTCCCGTTCTACTGGGCCGATTGACGAAATTCATCTTGCGTTTTTCATGTCTCGAAAGAGCGTGCTTGGATATGTATTAGATTTATATACAGCATTGTTTTAATATAGATATTTTGACACAAAATCAAACTTTTTCTGAAATGTCATGCCAATGTTTTTCCATATTTCAATTCTACGACTCAAATTGTGCCGAACAGCCAAGTTTTGTAAAAATCGCACGAGTAGTTTTTTAAAAATTAGCTATCAAAATTTTAGCTCCTCAATATTAATTGAATTTGGTATATATTTGTTAATATCCCTTTTTTTATTAAACTTATTTGGTTCTTCCTTTTACATTTCGAAATTTAGGTTCATTCCAAATAAAATTTGCCCATATTTTTGTGATTTATTTTTAAAATTTGTATTTTTAAATAATATTTATAAAATTTTCGAAAAAAATTTGAATTGTAACCTATAAAACTTTGCCATCATCTTAAAGTAGATGTAATTCTAAGCATATCTGCAAAAAATTAGTTTTTATTCAAAATTTAAGGTATACGTAAATTTACATTTTGGCGCGTTTTGAAATTTGGTGTATTTATTACAAGCGATAATAACGAAAATGTGGTTCACGCACTCTGAAAATTATTTGAAAAGTAAGAACGAAGACTTTTTCCTGCTCGTGAACAATGAAAAAAATGAAAGGAAAATAGGTTGCTATAAATTAAGAAGTTCCCCAAGTCAATTATTCTTGGAGCAAACTGAAAAAAACCGCCAAGATAAATTTTTAAATTTCTCACAAAAAATTCCAAAATTTAATATCGAGGCATAATTTGAGTCGTAAAATCGAAATATGGAAAACAATTGCTATGCTCGTTGAGAAAAAGTTCGATTTTGTGTCAAAATGCCTATGTTAGGATAATGCTGTATATAAATCGGTCTAGTAAAACGGGAGCTATAGAACTGTCCCATTTTTTTTTCAGCGCAATGTACCTATAAATGCATGTTCCTCGTAATCTGAAAAAAAAAAAGACGGAAAAAAAGACTACCCAATTTTAAATACGTGTAGCTCTTCACCCGAAAATGTGCACCTCGAAGACCAAACTTCGAAATTTTTTTAAACAAAACTATTTTTTATTTTCTTCAAATTTTCTAATTAAAAATTCAGCAATGTGAAAGCCAAACGTATTAACACTGTTCGAAATAAAACATTTTATCTATAGTGCGCCAGACTGTTGCCATTCGGCGAAATGTAAAATATTGATCTCTCAATTTTAATGAAAATGTCGACTATTTTTGCCATTGTTGGAAACAAAATATTTTTGTCTTTTAAGCCCCAGACAGCGCATTGCCATTCGATAAAGCCTTAGATATTTAACTTTCGAATTTAATCTGGAAGATTACTGAGTAGCAAACACAATTATTAAAAATAATTTTTTTTCCTTTTTAATACGATTGATTTGAATAAAAATGCATTAAAATCATGAGATATCTAATCAGAAATATTAAATAATTTACAAAATTGAACTAGCTGGACTCATTAAAATCATTATATATTTTTTTCTTTTTTAATGATAATTAAAGAAATAACAGCAAATATAAAAAGTGTATACTTACTCCTATCACTATAACAGCAACTAGGTAACACAATGTTTACATAGGGTGAAAGTCAAAGGTTTTGTTCACTAGGACGGCTGGTGCGGAGCTAACGTATCCATTTATAAAAATTTCTTTATGATAACTTAGGTACTTACGCATTACGGCAACTACCTTAGTAAAAGTCGCGGAATTTTCAGTATGGGTAAACTCTAGCAACTATTCTTCCTGCAGCCATGCTCATAACAATCCTTCATTCAAGACACGTTGCCATTTTTGTGTGCGTTCGTTTTCTTATTCCAACGGCATTTATAAATAAATCGTGATATTTCTTTAATTGATTTAAAAATCTGCGCTTGTTGAATTTGCCAGCAAATGGAAGAAATCGCGGTAAAATTTCTTCAGGAATACAAAATTTTGCCGTAAAATTCTCTAAAGGGCCCACCGAGGACAAAATTCTCTAAAAGGCCAAGCAGTAAAGTCGCTGAACACTGGTAGGTCGGTATGCGGTTCTAATTCTGGTGAACGGGCTGGATGCGTGGGCGTTTTGGCGGTTTTCTCCATGTGTTACGTGTATTCTCTTACAAAGTCCTTCACGAAGCATCCTTCTCTTTAGGCAGATAATCCTCGAATGCTTTGCCATAGTCAAACTAACGAAACCAAACTAAACCTTTAAAGAGAACAACGAAAAGATGCGTTTGGTTCATAGCCGAGGTTTCGGTGATGTTGAATCTCTGCAATTCTCTGATTTTTTTCTTAAATTATGTTTCTTTTTCATATGTTGATACCGTTTCCCGACTTACGATAAATATTGAAAGTTTGGGGACCTTTTTAAAATGTTGCGAAAACCACAAGATTGCACCCGATTAGTAACTGTTACCTTTACATCAGTCAAAAACGTCGAATTGTGTCCCGGCTGTTGGGTTAATGCATAACTATCGCTTTAGATTTCTTTCCTTCTGCTTCAGCCTGTTACGTTAATAGTTAAGTTTAAATAATCCTTTGATTACACTTTTAGATAACCCTTTAGATAACCAATAATCCTTCAGATTTCTTACTCTAATGCGTAACTTATCCCTTTAGATGTCTATCTGTGAAGCTTTGTATCGAACATCTGTGGATGATGCTGTAGATTTGAGTGTCCGAATTTTGATTGTTATGGGGTGATGGGATTATTCACATCAGTGCTTACACCGTGGAGGCAGAAAAGATGATGGAGAATTTATTTCTACCTTTCACCATGGAGGTTTATTCGTACCTCCACGCTTACACTAACGATATTTCCAAAAGTGTAAAATAAGAAAGAGCATGGATCGGCAATGCCGTGCCCGCGAAGTGATGCTAAATTGCCTGCCGTTCAAATATCTGAGTTCTAAGTTTTAGATATTTGAACATAAAACTTTCGTAATTATAATGGATAGTTTTAGTAAAAGTTCTTATCTTCGCCATTATAACAATTGTGTGAATTGCCCAATTAAACTTTTGACACTAGTCCTGCCCAAAAAGGTGTCGGTAATTTTTAACGTACTAAACCTGCAAGTTGAGGCGTAATATGTTTCCCATAAAAATGTTTTCGTTTTGATGAAATGCAAAAAAATTCTTGATCTTAATCTCGGATTACCGGAAGGGCGAATGCGCGATCAGCTAATGGACAGACTTTTTTTTTTAAATAAAAAATTTTGTCAACCAAAAAAAGTAACTAAAGTTTAAATTTGAATACTAAATATTTATTAAAACATACATAAACAGAAAAAATAATGCAAAGGCAAAAAAAGTCAGATTTATTTATTCTCTGCCTGAAGTCTAAGACTTGGTACCTGCAAGATATATCTATTGGTTACAGCTTTGTAACTCAGACATATTAACAGATAAATATGAATACCACTGACTGACATTTATTTCAAATAATTCGAATATGTTTAATTAGCTATGAAATAACTTACTTAATTTAAACTAAAAGCAAATATATTATGAAATATTTTCAAGTGGGGCAAAACTTGAACATAAATGATGACAACGTAGTCTCTTTTTCTTGTTTATTAAATTTTTCAACCACACATATAATTTAAAGTGCGTATGCTTGTATGTAAATAATAATAAACTTCTTTATTTCTTGTTACAATTTGACACTTGAAGAGCATTTCGAGTCTGATAAAATTTGTAACCTTGAACAGAAATTACTAGAAATTGTCTTCATTGCGGGTTTAGATACTTATCGGTGATTCCGGCTTCTTTCTTATTAATTTTCTAATATGTAAAAAAGCTGTTTGCTTTTATACTAAACCAAAATGATTATTCTGAGGGCAAAATTTAGTAATTGAGGGTACTGCTTTTTTGATAAACACGAATAAATGTTTATCAAGTATGTATCGTCAAACCTTTGAATAAGATTTATATAACTTTGCGAATTTTTTAACTCCATTTATGAATTTCCTATTGCGTTATTCACGTTCATTTTAATGATAATGATGATAATAATGTAAACTTTGACTTACAATAACTAAAATCTTGAACTCTGCTTTGTGTGCTTAGTGTTCTAGCTAAATTAAAATTATTTGTCTGCTAGAGCAAGCGACTATTCACTGAGACCTACTGGGTCAGTAACAACAACAGAAGTGTTAAAATACCCTTTTATTTTAATTCAAATTGATTCACATATAGCCCCACTTGGGCGTAAAAATAGACAGCACTTACCATTTTAACTTAAAAGTAGGAAATGTAAAACTAAAACTAATCCTGGGTTGAATAATCAGCCGAAACTGCGCAGAGTTATTGAACGCGCAGTTGGCTCTTTAGATAATATTACCGGCGTAGACTCGCCGGCAATTAAATAGGCACAGCCGTAAAATAGCAAGCTCTAACTAGCAACGAACAACGTGGCCTAAAGTTACAACACGCTTTATCTGAAGTAGCTCAGACTTCAGCTTAAATAGTAGTTTCTACCCTACTCTGCAAAGCTTGAAACTGAAAACTTATACCGACAGGAAAGCACAAGCAAAAAAAATGAGGAAGTAAAGTAAAACTGTTTCCAAAATCAAAATTAATTGTTCTGAAAACAAAATACAACACTGTATTTTTGCAACACCGCGTTTGCGACAAATACACAACTGAAATGTGTTCGCGAGCTTCATAAAATTTCTTCTGGACCCGCATGCAGCCCCAGGCCCCCACCTTGGGACCAGTGAGTTAATCAGTGTAGTTGCCTCATTCTTATTTGGGATGCTTATTAATTTTTTTCCAGATGTTTACAGTGGCTTTTCAATAAAATATTTAGGAAGCAGTACATTATCATTAATTACTATACGACTCTGCAAAATTTCTTTATTTTCTTAATTTTGAT
The DNA here is from genome assembly GCA_000611955.2 of Stegodyphus mimosarum. Lineage (NCBI taxonomy): Eukaryota > Metazoa > Arthropoda > Arachnida > Araneae > Eresidae > Stegodyphus > Stegodyphus mimosarum. The sequence goes on along the minus strand of KK121557.1, from coordinate 7,536 downwards.
TTTAAATGCCCCTTTAGGCAGTGGCTTTTCAATAAAATATTTAGGAAGCAGCACATTGTTATTAATTACTATACGAACCTACAAAATTTCTTTATTTTCTTAATTTTGATTTTAAATGTCCCTTTAGGCAATGGCTTTTCAATAAAATATTTAGGAAGAAGTACGTTGTAATTAATTGCTATAATGTACAAAAATTCTTTATTTTCTTAATTTTGATTTTAAGTTTCCCTGCCAGGAAAAAAAAACAAGACTTTCTTCAAAAATATCCATAAGATAACATTTAAGCTTCATAGGTACCATAAAAAAACTCACTACACAAAGAAGAACAAATACACGGAATGAATTTTTAACGCAATATTTATTTAAAAATTTGCAACTTCCAGACAATGTACGTTTGGAAAAAAAACGTTCACTGCACAAAGAAGAACAAATACACGGAATGAATTTTTAACGCAATATTTATTTAAAAATTTGCAACTTCCAGACAATGTACGTTTGGAAAAAAAACGTTCACTGCACAAAGAAGAATAAATACACGGAATGAATTTTTAACGCAATATTTATTTAAAAATTTGCAACTTCCAGACAATGTACGTTTGGAAAAAAAACGTTCACTGCACAAAAAGAATAAATACACGGAATGAATTTTTAACGCAATATTTATTTAAAAATTTGCAACTTCCAGACAATGTACGTTTGGAAAAAAAACGTCGTCAATCTTCGAGATAAGGGCCGAGTAAAAAAGGTTTTAAAGAATTTTAAAGAATTATCTGGTAAATAAATGTACTCTGATTTCCATTTATTAAAAAGAAATCTTTTCGATAACATACCTCAAATTACTGCAATTTTGTGCTAATTTAACCTTATGACCATCAAAGAAAATGATTTAAATATAATTAGGGGCAGCTTAGCTAGCTGCTTAATGTGATCATTGCTACTTTAATTGTAGCATTAACCAAATGATAGCATCAAACGACGAGAAAAAAATCTGACTAGGAGTTTGTGCGTAAAATATGGGAAACGTTGAGTATTTAAGGTAGTTCGGAATAAAAATAATTTTATAAAGAGTTCGGAGAAAAACTATACATTGACTTTATTTAAGTATTCAGTATATTCTTTAAAAAATCATCTACCAAAGTCAAAATGGAATTTAAGTGCAATCAAATTAAAAAAATCGAAAACTTAGGAATTTTACTGACATCCATATGAAGTTATATTTACCGTTAATTACGGAAAAATAACAATCGAAAATCAATGCAAATCGAATGAAAAAAATCTGCTTTCGGAAAAGATTAATTAACAGTCTCACTAGCTAAAGAGTTAAAATTTCCTGCACAATGTTTCAGACACTTTGCTTCATTATGTTTACTTCAGAAGGAATGCTAGTAAAATAGCTTATGAATGCAAAGCGTTGGTCACGGGAATTCGAAAAGAATGAGATTTATCCCTTTCGAATGTTAGCCTATCTATCTACCCATCCATGTGTATTATCTGTTTATTTATCTGCCGACCAGGCGGGAACATGTTTAATGATTCCTCTGACTGCCTTACCGAAGGGCTCCAGTTCGAATCCCAAAGAAGGCATGGATGTTTGTAAGCGTAATATATAACTCTGCGGCATGAGGACACTCAAAGTATACGGCGAGCAGAAAGTTCTATGTTTGGTGTTAGGGGAAGAAGGGAGGAAACCTTCAGACCCGTCCTTCGTAGTGATCTTCTTTAAAACTGGGGCAGAACTGTCACAAAGCCCTACTGTCACTTATATGACCCTCAAGATATCATCATCATCACCAATGCTTCACCATCTAACGACAGATTAAATCTTGCAATCCTTGCCACGATGAAATTAAGGGACTTAGAAGTTAAACAACAAGAATCAGAGTAATGCTTGTAAATTTTGCAGGACTAGGTCTGATTAGATCAGAAAGTTAAGATTAGCCTCACCAAGAGAAACTTTTATTTACCCGTATAAATAACTAAATTGTAAGATCTCGCTGGCCCAACTTGTCAGTCACTGGAATAGTGAGTCACACAAAAATGTGCGAAGGGGTTGAAACCCTTTTATTGTACCTTTAAAATTACAACTGCGTCTACTCGACGCTCATAAACTGCGCCAACCCGGCGGTTCAACTAAAAGTAAGGTAAAACTGAAAATAAGAAACTAGATGAACAAATATCAAACATTATCGACGAGGCTCTGAGATCCTAACTAACCGCGTTTTTAATTATCGCTTATATTCAGCAAGATTACTGATTTAACAGTTGAAATTTGGCATTTCTGCAAAGCTAGGCACACAGGCCGATACGCGCTGATCTAAATTCTACTAAGCAATATCTCCAGCGTAGGTTCAAAGGAAGACTCTCACACTCTGATTTCGTCTACTATTTAATTCAACTAGCTTCCGCTAAATTTGAATAAACTGCGCGTTAACCCAGAAAGGCTTAGAGTCTTAGAACGGGATTTTGCGTTGAATCGTTACAAAAATCTAAGTCCCTTTTCAAATTGTTGCTATCAAATGTTATCGCCCTCTACTACATTTAAAAAAATTAAATAATGAAGAATCTACATGAATGTATGCATGTTTTTCGAGTTGTGGAAAAACGACGGTACCGAGAGCCATCCGCTTCTGAATAACCGAGAGTCCTCCACCCAAATATGGACACATGGAAGCCCGAAATTTGAATTTCGTATTTGTTTTATTGTGCATTTCATATTTTGTAAAACTTAAACGATTTTTGATTAACAAACTCAACAATTTCAAAGCGGGCAATGGCAACACTGTACGGGATAAAACATTTAAACATTTTTATGTTCAGTGCGCGAGTCTGTCTATCGGAAATTCTAAGGATATGCTGTTTTTAAATATTTTTAGCCCAAAAGAACATCCGCCTAAATGCTCTCGAAACGTGTATATATATATGTAAATGAAAAAAACGCCCCTTTGATCGCAATATAAAATCTGAGAGCTTTCAGATTTTTTAAAATTATGTTATTTTATTTAAAAATATATTTTTAAAAAATTCATTTTGTGCAATGTAAATTAATGTAAAATGGCATAAAATTTTAACAGTCTAAATAATATTACATTCTATAAAGTTTTATTATTTAAGCTTTATAAAATTATTTACTTTTAGGCTTAACTAATTTTATTATATTGATAAAAATTATGTTATTATTATGTATGTATTATTAAAAATAAAAATTGTACAAAATATATTATTTTAGTTAAAAATATACGTAATTCATTTACTTTGTTGTAATGTTATATTTTATTTGAGAAATTGTATTATTTTAAAGAGATTCAATTAGAACAATGTAAATTAAAATATATGTTTTTATAAAATAATATGAAAAAATAACATATATTTTATGTCTAAAATTATTTTAGTACTTCAAATGTTGATTGCAGCGTATTTGCTATATATTGTGTTTTAGTCCTAGTATACGGTACGGCCTCGGCGCAGTTTTGAAAATCGTCGCCAACTCCAAAATTACGCGTTTACTGCTCATTATAAATGTCGCGTTTGCTTCTCGTTATAGTGTCACCAAAAGTCGCCGAATCCCGTGCGTACAGTACACTAGGATTAAGCAAACGTCCATTTGGGCGTAATAAAATATCTGAAAGTTTTCAGATTAAAAAAAAAATTAAAGAAATAATTTTGTGACAGCTACCTGGAGTTCACTCATGACTACTTTCATTTGTTGTGTTATGTAACAGCTTGGTTGGGAAATTATTCGCATAATTTTTTCTCTCTCAATTTTCGTACAAAATTAGCAGAGAAAAAGGTAAAATACGAGAGGAAGTACGATACTGAGATTTCAATACGAATTACTGTAATTTATTTACATTGTAACTGCTTTTTGGCAACGTCGTCGGATGCCACATAAATATATTTTAGCGGCACGGGGTGTTGCCTCAGTGTGTTTTCGCGGTATTTTGGTGCATGTGTTGTTGCGAATAATCGAAAATACTGTAAAATTGCTATCACTTATCATCAATGCAAAACAAAAATTACTACCGAAAATAAAAAAGAATGAGTATTGTTTGGGATAACAGCAGTGACACGAGATAATATCATACTGTTCAGGAATTGTTTAAAAATATCTGATATAAATTGAAATAATCCGGAGTATATAAACACTGTGTACAATGAAAAGCAAAAGGTTCAATATTTTAAAGCGAGTTGAACTCGGTGATAGTGTTTCTGTAGTAAATGTTGTTCTTTAATGCTATTAATGCTCTTCCACTATTTACAGTGTATTCATTTGGCTTTAAATGCCGGTACAATTAAGTTATAAACGAACTCATTCTTTAAAAACTGATTAAACTGATTAATTCAGGTAAATCATAATAATATTTTTTATTAATTTTAAGTATGGGTTTTCTTTTTTTTCCTACGTATTTTTAATTACCCTAGAATTACTTGTGGTCTTTTTTTAATTAATCGTGGATGTAGTTCCTGTTATTACTCCGGTAGTTTTGATGTCTAAGGGAGCGTTCAGACCGTGATATAGTTATCACAATTACCAATCTTAAAGCGTAAAAATCATTAGCTACTTTCAGCATATGGAACAGAGTTTAAAAGGTAGCTGATCAGGAAAGGTGCGTTAGTGTGCAGCTGACTCAGCGATCCCGACTCATCGGCCGAATGCCAATGCGACTTTGCTTTGCTGTGATTGGTTGGTCCACTTTTATGCCATCTCCAGTTTGTTAAAACATTCGGACAAAACCCTTATACCAGATTTTGTGTCGTAGCAATGGCTGGTTGCCTAGCAATGGAAATTTAGGTTATGTTGTTTATGAGCATAAAGTCATCATTTGAACGTCCTCTAGCTGGATTGCTACACTAATCAGTATAGTGGTTAGTGACGCTAACTGCCGTATCGTTGGGCCTGGGTTCGAATCTCCAAGAAGGCATGAATGTTTGGGTCTGTGCGACATGCGGTCACTTAAAATACTGACGAACTTAAAGTGTTCTTGAGAGGCATGGTGGTAGACGAAGAGAGGTGAGAACCGTCGCATTTTTCGGTACTGTTGGAAAGTGACTAATCTTTTTTTTCTAACATTGTTTTGTATTAATATGTATTGAATTGTCTTGACTTGAATATTTTTTATATAGTTTTGTATTGAATTTTAAAAGAGTTTTTCCCTAATTCATCGAAGTAAAGGTATTGCCATTATTCTATATTTTGGCTTAAAGAAATGTGTATTTTGATTCAGTTGCAACTATAGAATTAGTGTAACGCGCAATCTCGTGTTCACTTCGCAACTTCTGTGTAAATATACATAACATAACTTCCCTGTAAATATACATTTACACAGAAGGTGCTTCCACATATTAGAACGATTTCGATGAAGATTTAATAAAAAGTAAATGTTTTGGAATAAAAATATCCAGCAAAATATTTGGACTGTGAAATATGGTCTGCTACTTTTAAACGGATTCTTCTTTCAAAATGTCGCATGTAAACAAACTATACGCTTTCCGAACAAAAATATTCATATTCCATAATTCCTTTACGCTTTCCGAACAAAAATATTCATATTCCATAATTTCAAAACGTTTCAAAATGTGCGTGTTGAAATTTCGAAGAGCGGACTGTTAATAGAAGAGGGAAAAACTGTTAGCCATTACTTTTCATGGAAAGGAGATTTTACATGAATACTCGAAGAAGGTATGAACAGTTTTTAATGCTTCTAAACTTAAACCGTTGGTAACAAGAGAAAATCCGCCGAAGCAAAATTCAGTTGCAGAAATTTAAATACATTTCTAACAACAATGCATAAAATAATAAACAAACATTTACAACTTGAAAAAGTTAAAAAATGTAATGTTCCCCAGATTTTACCGAGGTATTTGGCTCAACGAAGAACAAATTATTGAACCCTGTATGAAAACTATTTAGCAGGAGATAAATGGAAGCACATTATAAGCTTTGATGAAATGTCTATTTACCTAAATGTATGCAATAAAAAAGCTCTCATTATGAAAAACGGAGAGATAAAAATGTACAAACCTGGTTCCGTCAATGCAAAGAAAGTTTCAGTAAGGGATATATGATTGTCACAGAATTCTCTTGCAATGAGAAATGGAAAATAAGAAGAATGGAAAAGAATGTTATAAGCAATTCAATCAATTATGAAGAAAATTGTACGTCCGATATTTACAGAAGAAACTGCATTTCTTTATCCCAGTAACTTTCAAAGAGAGAAACTTCAACAAAAGAAAACAGGTCATACTTCGAAAAGTAGCAGTCAGTGCTCAGGGCTACTTTTCGAAGTATGACTTGCTCGAAGTATGACAAGGCTTTGAAAATTTCGAAATATTACAGAAGAAAATTAGGAAATTGCGAAATTTTACAGAAAAGAATTAGGAAATTTCGAAAATTTTTACAAAAGAAAAGTAAGAAGAAATTAAGAAGCATTACAGAAGAAAATTAAGAAATTTCGAAAAAATTTGGAAGTATGACATGCCTTTGAAAAAATAAAGACTGGTACAGGTATTGCATACATACCCTTTCAACATATTATTGTGAAGTCCCGTGACATTTCATTTATATGATAAGAAGAATGAAACAAATGTTAAAATCAGTTCAACCTATTATGAAGAGAAAGTTTTACGTCTGATATTTGCAGAAGAAATCCCATTTCTTTACCGCAATAACTTTGAAAACGTGAATCTTCATTAAGTAAAAGCAGTAAAAGCAACAAGTTTACTTCGAAAAGTACCAGCGCATTCTTTGACAAAATGATGAATGATACAGGTATTGCATATATACCCTTTCAAAGTATTTATGCGAACATCGCTTGACGTTTCACCTATATAATATTTTACCTTTGGTTTCTCGTTTTTGCTTACTCTTTCTAAGCAAAAACACATCACGCTTGATGGACTCTGAAAATTAGGCGAAGAGGAAGACATCAGTACCTCTGAAGATTTTATAATTATTTCTCTCATGGAAATCACTACAAGACTTATATTTCAGAAACTAGGGTTATGTGATCGAACACTTAAAAACGTACTGTTTCACATATTAATGAATAATTAAGCGGTATTGAAATTGTTCTAAAATGTGTTTACACCAACTGTATTTAATAGGCAAATATTTTGTTTGCAATCAGACATTTCTGTAAAAGAATGTAATATTTATGTTAATTGTGAATCGGTCTAGAATTGTGTTTAGTATTGTTGCGTGCGTACGGGTTCGTCATGGATTGAATGCACAAGTCGTAAAAACGTTAACAAAAATTTATTCTTTCCACAAGAAATAAATCAAAATGCTGAAATATTTCTTCAGAGATATTCGCACAATATCACAATATCTCAAACGTTTAGCAAAAACTCAGTTCAAAACAGATAAAATAATTCTATCTCACAGCGAAATCGCTACAATCAATAACAGCATAAAGTAAACAAACAGTAGTTCGCTTTTTAGAGCTACAAATACAACAACAACTGAGATGAGGTGTTTCAATTCGGCTTTTATAGGCTTTTTAATTATCACTAGAACAATCTCGATTTTTCTAGATTTTT
>KK121554.1:208956-257653 GCA_000611955.2 Stegodyphus mimosarum | reverse complement strand
AAAAAAAAAAAGCCCCTTTGGGTGTAATATAAAATCTGAAAAAAAAAAAATCCTTTGGGGTAAAACTTTCAGATTTTTACCCCAAAGGGCGTTAGCCCAGAACGCTATTAATTTCATTTTGGCAGTTTGCTTTGAATCACTATAAAAGGCGTATCACTTTTAGAATTGTTGGCATAAAATATTATTGCCCTGCATTATATTTAAAGAAATTAAATAATGAAGAATCTGCATAAATGTATGTATGTTTCTAAAACAATGGTACCTACAGCCATCAAATTTTGAATAACGTAATCTTCCACCGAATAAGGGCATCTGGAAGCCCTAATTTGGAATTTGTTTTATCATCGATTTCATATTTTGTAACACTTTAACGAATTCTTGATTAACAAACTGAATGATTTCAAAGGGAGCAATGGTAACACTGTACGAAAAAAAACATTTTTATCTCCACTCATTGTAAATATATGCTCATTTTAAAATTATTTTGTGATACTGCTGTTGAATTGAATTTTATGGCTTAAGTGCTAAGAACAAGATATTTAATAAATAAAGGTGAGGCGTCATTAGGATTTTTTGGAAGCCGGAAATGTGAAAATGAGCAATGCCATTCGCTGGAACTCGAACCTCGGACTTCTCGACTACGCACCGAGCGTGCTGACCACTACAGCACGAGGACATGCTAAGAAGGCTGGAAAAGTACCTTATATACTTTCCCTTTTAAAGAGCGACTGGGAATTAGGGGACCCAATCGCCAAATCCTGGTGGTGGAGAATCATCATTCACCAACTTTTTTTAGTGCGGGCGTCACTTGAAGAGTCATTAGGATAGTTCGGAAGCAGGAGATGTGAAAAATGAGCAATACCTTTGCCGAGACTCGAACCTCGGACCTCTCGAATACGCGCCGAGGGTGCTGACCACTACACCACAAAGGCGTACTCAGAAGGTTGGAGAAATACCTTATAAAGGTAACACACAAAACGTTACAAAATCGTTCCTTTCGGCGTAATGTAAAATCTGAAAGCTTTCAAATTTTTATTTATTTAGTTAGTTATTTTAATTAATTATTTATATTTTTTTTGCACAAAAATACGTAAACTGCATTAGAAACTGAGAAAGACTAATTCCTATTTATGTATTTTAAAATTACGTCTCACGGTATTTTAGAATATATAATTAAAAGATAGTATGAGTTAATAAGACATGTTTCGTTTAATATGCAGATGTAGACACAATATTTGTAAGAAACGATTCCAAAATTGCCAAGGAGTTAATATCAGTACCAAAGCATTTTTCGAAATCTAAGAAGCATTTTTGCATTCGAGACATTTTTACATCACTTGCACTCGATTAAATTCGTCGGGAGTAAATATTATTCAGAAGAAGGGTTTGTTCTCTGAAATCTATCTCGTCATGCTTCCTGCGATTGAAACGGAGTGCCAGGCGTAGATAAACAGTCTCGTCTGGAAAGCCTTTCAGATCGAATCCTTCTGGGACTGAAAGGAATGTATTGATTTTAGTGTAAGCTGTGAAAACCTTTCTGAGATGCTCTCCAGTCTTAGAACGACTGAATGCCTTTCATTTAAAGGCCATCTCTCGAAGTAGTTCCCCGTTGCCATTATCTAAGAACGAAATCCTAGAATTTAAAATAGAAAGGTTTTATTGATTTCGCTGAAATTAAAATTCCGCCCTTTTCACTTCAAGAACTTTAAAGAAAGCAGAAATGAATATTTTTCTTATAATATCTTGGAACAAAATACGTATCTGAGATAATGCAGCAGCAAATATTTCAAGGATGACAAATGGCTACGTTCCCAAAAGGAAATATTGCCATTAACTGTAACATGATATGATAAAAGTACAGGATTTTACTGAATGGAATTTGCACGTGCCAAAGCTGTCAAAAATGGCTGATGTGCTTTTTTTTACTTCAAAGGCGATGAATTAATTTGATTGAAAAAATAATTGCTTTGCACAATTAATTTCTTTCTCTCAGTTTATAATCTGCATATCATAATAAAATGAAGAAGCTATGTGTGAGTTCATTGCATAGCCTAGACAGGGATAAGTAGAGAATTATAAAATTTAGAAGCTATGCTGTCCGACAGTAAAGATGTGCGCCTTGAAGTGATTGCTTCAAAATTCGATATAATTTTTTTATTTAATGTTGAAAAGTTTTTTTTAATCAATTTTTTTTTCACGTAACTCTGTTTATCAGTATTACAAGTAAAAGGGCCAAGTAAAATCATCATTATGAAGTTTGTTGCTGAATTTGTAAAAATATTTTCAAAATTATTCGATATTTTGACCTTTCACGTCAATAATTTTAAAATTCCAGCATCCAAATATCTGTTTGTTACGAAGTTTTGAAACTTTTGAAGATTATAAATAAATTTCGCACTTCCCTTTAAAAGAAGAATGTTAAAAAATATAAATTAGGCAATTTTCTAGAATATTTCTAAATACACTGCAGTATTTTATTGAGGGGAAGTTGAGTTCTTGCTTGAGTATCACGTTATTTCTTTGCAAAATATACACAGTCCAGTCACATTAATGTGACCACCACGTACTTTCCATGTCAGAGTTAAATAACCAATCACAGAAGGCAGGTGGCAGCACAGTGCAGTTGAGCGTATATAAAGGGTGTGTGAGGGCTTCGGAAAACATTTCAATCGTTGGCGTAATGCAGAAACGAAGCGATTTATCCGACTTCCAAAAGGGCATGATCATTGGCTTTCGGGCCAAGGGTGGAAGCATTTCCGAAACGGCTGAGTTTGTGAACTGTTCGCGTGCCGCCGTGGTAAAAGTGTACCGTGCATGGCAAAATGGGACTGTCCAAAATCAGCGACGTGGCAAATGTGGTGCACCACGGGCCATAGATGACAGAGGCGAACGACGGTTGCGGAGATGCGTTCGGGCAGATAGACGGGCTACCGTTGAGCAACTGACCACCAAAATGAACCAAGGGGCTACCAAAAGTGTCTCCCAAAGTACTATTCAGCGAACATTGCTGCGTCTGGGCCTCCGAAGCAGACGCCTGGTTCGTGCACCTATGCTGACTGCTGTTCATCGACGGCGAAGGCTAGAATTTGCACGCCAGTACAGCAGCTGGACGTCCACTGAGTGGCGACAGGTTGCGTTTTCGGATGAATCGCGTTTTATGCTCCATCGGACAGATGGACGTTGGCGTATAAGGCGTGAAACCTCTGAAAGGAACCACCCTGCAACCATTGCCGGAACGGTCCAAGCTGGAGGCGGGAGCATTATGGTCTGGGGAATGTTTTCCTGGCATTCTCTAGGTTCACTGATCATTGTGGAAGGCACAATGGATCAATACAAGTACGCATCTGTCCTTGCGGACCATGTTCACCCCTACATGCGCATTGTTTTTCCTCAGGATGATGGCATCTTCCAGCAGGACAATGCGAGGTGCCATACAGCTGCCAGTGTACGTGCGTGGTTCGAAGAGCACCAGGATGAGTTTACCGTCCTCCCCTGGCCAGCAAACTCACCTGACTTAAACCCAATCGAGCATCTGTAGGACCATCTCGATCGAGTTGTTCGCGCCATGGATCCTCAACCGCGTAATCTAGCGCAGCTGGCCACGGCATTAGAGTCGGCATGGCTCAACATCCCAGAGAACACCTTCAGGGACCTATGTGACTCTCATTCTGCACGTCTCGCAGCAGTCCGCTCTGCGAAAGGTGGTTATTCTGGCTTTTGACAGATGGTCACATTAATGTGACTGGACTGTGTAGTTCCGAGGATATGACCTTATTATTCGTTACATTACTTTTGCCTTTTGATATAAATTTCTCCAACTTTTTTTAAAAATACTTAAGTTTTCATTCTAGTAGGAAAACATATTTGCTAAAAAATTAAGTTCATTAGAATTTTCTGCCATTTTTTTAATACAATTTTTTCCTTCTTCCTTTTTTTGGGGTAGTTATGCATTTAATATTCCATTAATTTTATCAATCTCATTTTCCTTTTTCGATTTACTGTTTAAAACAATAGAATTTATGGATGAAATTGTGTTTATAATTATTTGCAATGAAATCTGCAGTATCATGTATTATTTTTTCCATATTGTAGGTTTATTTGCATTTTTTCTATTATTTTATTTAAAAAGTTAACTTCTTAATTTTATTGTAATACGTATTATCGAATTCTTTTTTAATACTTTAGAAACCAACATTCTATTTTTGAAATTTTTACAAGTTACAAAACTTTTATTACACTCTTTGCCTCTTTTGAAGCAAGAATGATAAAATACATTAATTAGACGGTTTTTAGAATTTTATTAAAACGAATTACCTTCGGTCTAGTTTGCACAACTCTCTAGACAGACGAAATCCCGCCAAGCAGTTAGCTGCCTTCCTGGGTGAGAAAATCGGCGATTCTGTGTAGTATACTGAAATTAGAAATGAAGAATTAAGGAAAGAAAAGACTATCATTATTGACATAATGCAGTAAATACACTTTCGAGTATAGAAATATACAGGGTGTTTATAAAGTCCCGGACCCATTTTGATGTTTAATAACTCATGAAATAATATAGATTAAAATTAATAACATAAATGGTTAGATAAACTCAAAAAGTTTCATGACCCTTGTCAATGAACTTCGACGTGTGGCCCTTTCGTCGCACGGAGAATATCAAGTCGATATTCAATTTCACGCCAGGTACCGGCAAGCATGTTGACATCCACAGAGGCTATTACGGTTGTAATTCTGGCTTTTAGGTCATCAATGTTCGACACTCTCCTCCTGTAAACGTTGTCCTGTACAAATCCCCAAAGGAAAAAGTCCAGCGGCGTTATATCAGGTGACCTGGGTGGCCAAGGAATTGGACCTCCTCGCCCAATCCATCTTCCTGTAAAATGGTTATTCAAAGAACTACGAAATATGGTACCCCAATGAGGTGGTACACCATCTTGTTGCAAAAAAGACATGCGGCTGAATCTCTTCTAGTTGTGGATGCTTCGACGGAAAAAAAAGAGAGTGAGAGAGAGAGAAATGCAATTAATAAGAAGACGATATTTAGAAAAGTACAGATATTTAGACTGGAAAATGAAATTATCTGAAATTAACCACACGCGCAGACGATATTTACAAAAGTAAAGATATTCAAACCTGAAAAGGAAAATATATAAGTTATTCCATCAATAAATTCAATAAGTTTGTTTATCTCTTCATTATTTTATGAGTTATTAAACATCAAAATGGGTCCGGGACTTTATAAGCACCCTGTATTTTAAAGTGGAAGAAAAGCAGTAAAATGGTTAAAAGGCTCCCCAATTTTTAATAATAGGTAGAATAGTGGTTTTATTGCTAGCGAAAAAAACAAAATTTGAGGGGTGATAAAGCATGAATAGTGAAAATCACGAAACTTTCGCGGCCTGAGATTTACTCTAAAAGACTTATGATCGGAGGTTTACACTGGTGTTAAAAACGTCTGTAAGCAATGAAGAACTAATACAGACAAGTACTACGTAACTGAATAAACATTATATTACATATTTCCATTTTAATTCAAATCCACATTTATAAAAATATCGAGTTACAGCGTTTTCAACTCGTTTACATTAGATCAAATTTACATTTAAGGTGACGGTGTTTTGAACATTATAGTGTGCACATACCTAACTTAAACATTTAGTAGATGTATTAAGTTTAGAAGGTATTATTACAATATATGTAACCATGAAAAAAAGACTTTATTAAATTTACAAAATAAAAGTCAGAAGTCACTGAAGTTATCTTGTTAACGATAATGTAGGGCGACTTTACATTATATCGAAAAACATCTTTCCTAATATTTTAGAGATGTATTTTAGGGGGCGAGCGGTAAAGTCGCTGAACAATAATAGTTCTAGCCTGCGTTCAATTCCATGCGAACGGGTGGGCTTATGGGGCGTTTTCGTGGTATTTTACATGTGTAACTTACATACGAGTCAGTTTCCCTTAGAAAGTCTTCAACGAAGGCATCCCCCCTTTCAGCAGATAGCCCTAGTGGTTTGCTGTCTTTTCAATAAAACCAGACTGAACCTTGTATTATAGACTGAGAGTGGTTTATGGATCAAAGCTCTTGTCCGAACTTTGGAATAGAATAATTTTCTATGGTGTTTTTTATGATTAAATTCTAGCAGGAAATAATATTGAAACTGTTTAAATGTAAAGGAGGCTAACAGTTATACAAAAGTAAGCATAACAGGGAAAAATAAAAAATTACTGATTCATTCAATATTTGCAATAAACATTTGACATACGCGACCTTAGAAAAAAATTCCTCTAATATTCGTGAAACTAATCATCGAAATCTGCACTTTGATAAAATTAATAGCCTAATCTAATGACACGTCTCTAGCGATTAGCGATCCGAAAGGAGAGATACCTTCCTGGAGGTTTTACACTTAAACAAAATTTATTAAAAATCTTTCACTCAGGCCTGCTGAATTACACAAATATGGCTTTCCTCAGTGGGGTTAATATCAGAGATCTCACTTAGTTTTTTCCGAGCTTAGTTCAGCATTTCTGCCGCACAAAAGTTATTTCCATGAAAATGCCATGCAATACCTTCCTCAAATTAATCTTTTGTATAAAAATATTATTCCTTGCAAAATGAAATATTTGCTTTATCCACGGACTTTATGCCTTTTCAATAATGACAGCAAACTACTTCCAAAGTAAAAACTGAGAATACAGTTTGTCTTTCACTTCGAAAGAACGTTGAACGCTATTCTTAATCCTGTACGAATAGAATTAATGATACCTTTTTCGAGAAGAAATTTTATATTATAACCATGAATCAAAATAAAAACAGATGTCTGAATCTTTTTGATATTACACTGAGAATTTCAGTAGAATTAGAATTATCAAATGGATATTGTAAGAATTTCTCTGTATTTTTAGAAATATGGGATTTTACATATGGATAAGCTTTATTGCTGCAGATTTCTTTTCTTTTAGAAGGGAGAAAGTGGTTACCCAACTCTCATTCCATTAATATTGCAGATGTATAAAACCATAAAAAACATATTTAAATTTGGCATTTCCTGGCTGTGTTTTGTTTCGATTATTTACCTTGAACTAAAGCATTTAATTTGGTTAAACCTTCGCCATGTTCATCAGATGCGTTGGGCTAAAATACAAAAGCCACAAATAGAAGTTTATTTCACTAACATGATTCGAATGCGGAATGACAGTAATAGAGTTTAGTCTTTCGGTTATTTAAGTACTTCTTTGTTTGAATATGGCAAAGTAGATGATGGCTACTTGCTTAAGGATATTATGCCTTCTTAGAGGCCTTTCTAAGGGAAACTGACTCGTATTTATATTATACTTAGGGTAAACAAAGAAAACAGCACTCTGCTAACCCGTTTGCTAAGATATGAACATAAATGGAATTATCAATGTTCAATGGTCTTATCCATTTGGCCATTGATGGGTTTCAATACTTGTGAGACTACGAAAAGGAAATTTGTGTTACGACAATTTTAACAGTTTATTCATAAATGAGGTTAGACTGATCATTTCCATAGAGAAAGTTTCATAAATTACTTTAATTTGTAGTTTTACTTTAGTTAATTCACTTTAGTTTGGAACCGCACTTGCTGATTTAAATTGTGATGGACAGTTTAAATCAAATCAGAATACTGAACTATGTTGCATTGCTTTTGAAATGCTTTGTTTCCGAAACCTACATTTGTTTTATTTTGTACAATATACAAAACACTTCAGTCATACGCTATTTATGCTGCATAGCTTTGATTTATTGATACTAATATTGCAATATTTAGTACTGTCTGCTTCGAAAATAATTACATAGACTATCAAGTGCTTTTCCTGTAGTGCTTTTAGTGTCCCTCTTAAAGGACCGTTCCCAATGGAGTTTATCTGAGCTAACGGACACAACTGACGTAGCCGACGCATCTCCAAAACTAGTTTTTTCCCATAGGGCAGCAAGTTGAAAAATCTGAACTGCAGCCATAGCGTAGCTAGCCGACACATGGAACTTAATCCGTTAGCTCAGAGTGTGGAGGGGCAGCAACCTTTCCCGAACGGGGGATGGCTGGCACTTGCCAAAACCTGCTGGTGGTCTCCAACATGGGGGACACTAGCATTTTTCATGTTGGTACATACAAACATCAAACTCACAAAATTATACTTGGCAGTGAGTATGCTGCTTCGGCTCAACGATGTTCGTAATAGGGTCATCGTGTTGGAACATGTCTAAACATGCTGGTAAGAATAAACTTCCTACCTCCATGGATCTAAAGGAGTTTTACAAGCCGGTGACAGAACGTTACTTCAACCTTGGGACCGGATAATTCAAAAGGTGTAGTCAGAGGCTTAGCTAGGAGATAGTAAAATGGGACATTTGTCCTCGGCGCAGCATCCAGGGGGCACCAAATTGATGCTAAGAAATTTTAGAATGAAATGTTTTCCGTTCTTGGCAAATAGGAGGTAGGCGCGAAATCTTCAGTTGTCTCCGGACGCTAAAAACCGTAGCTACGGCTCTGGGTGTAGTACATGTAGTGCGTAAATAAACGTAATGGATTCATTGTTTAGCTTCCTAAAAACAATAATTTAATTTATTCTACTCCTTGCCGATAATCATGTTATATGATAACAGCAAAATTTTATGCATACCATAGAAATCTTTTACTTCAGTCATTTTCCCCAAAAGGTTCCAAAGAAGAAATAAAACCATTTGAACAAAAAATTAAGCTTATTTTTAGAGTCCACTGATGTTTACCGTGAATTAGAACTGCACCTGGTTTAAGTGATTGCTGGTTTAAATGTATTTTAGAAATAGTAGTGACGAAAAATTGAACAATTAGTTTAATGTCTGAAATTTTTTAAACTTTAAACAGAATTTTTTGCTATTTTATGCTGAGGTTATAATATTTCACTACTGCAGACAATTAAAATTTTGTTTTTATGAATAAATTTATAACAATGATATTTATAGATTTCGTCGAAATATGTTTCCCATTTCGATAGTGAATTGAATTTAAAATTTTGGCTTACTTAATAAAATGTAAAATTGGTTTCCCAATAGAATGCAAGAAGAAACTGATGTGACGAACTGATTTTCTACTGGACACAGAATAAAGAATGCATCTGTCTTCCAGTCTCCAAATTTTGCTCCCATGAAAAGTAGCTACCTAACTAAAACTAACATAATAAAAAGTCGTACTTCTGATATTAGACTCATTATTTGTTTTATTGTGTTCATTTACTTCATTCCTGTTCAAAATTTCTATAAAATTTATTTAGCATCTTAAATATTTGAGACACGCAGTCACCTGCTTAAATATTTTAGTGAAGTTAAGAACCCGAGATAAATGTTTAAGTGGATAGCTATATACACTGGTTATCATAAATTAAGGAAAAATCACAGAAATAGCGATAACTCCCTCAAAAATAAGCCAACCGTGTGAAATTTGAATATGTTACAAGTAAGAGTAGATGAGTAAAACTGCAATATGCAAATTAGTGGCGCTGCACTCGAAATATGTCATCTGCGAGGATCATAAAAGTCCATGTTTGAGTGCTGGCCACATATTTTACTGTGATAGTGACATCAGAAATTTAAGACAGCCAATTCGTAACAATGACCTCCAAGCATCATTTGCCTGCAGAACTACGATGGAGAGCCACTAGGAGATTAGAGGCAGGACAAAGTAAAACAGAAGTGGCCAGATGGCTAAATGTGAGTCCTTCTGTGGTTCATAGACTTCGAAGGCAATTTCAAACCACAGATTCGCCATCTAGGAAGTTTACCCAAGGATGACCAACTGCTAGGATGAGCGCCGATGACCGATATTTGACATTATGTGCACGCAGGAATAGAACCTCCACTCCGACTCTTCTTAGATCCTCTCTTGCTGCAGCCACCGGAAAGTTGGTGTCAACGCCAACTGTGCGTAGAAGGCTTCACGAAGATGGTCTGAATGCGAGACGACCAGCCATTTGCGTGTCGCTCAAGTCACGCTATAGGAGGGACCGTTTGCAGTGGGCACGACAACATATCCACTGGACGCCTGATCAATGGAGGGCAGAGTCTAGAAAGCGATAATAGGCGTTATTTGATATGGAGAGAACCTGCAACCCGTTGTCATCCGTCAAACATCCGTGAAAGAGATGCATACGAAATAGGCAGTGTCTGTGTTTAGAGTGGCATATCTTTGGCTGGACGCACAGATCTCCATGTCTTTCCAACGGGAACCGTGAATGCTTAGGTTTATAGAGATGACATCCTTGATGCTTATGTGCGCCCATATGCCAGGGCAATAGGTGATGCTTTCTTGTTACAGGACGACAACGCAAGACCACACAGGGCTAGCATCGTAGATGATGAAATAATAATGCTCATGACGTGTCCAGTTCGATCCCCGGACTTGAATCTTATCGAGCACGTTTGGGATGCTTTAGGGAGATGTCTATCTGTTCTCAATCCACCCCCTGAGACCCTTGCAATTGCTTTGCAAGAGCAATGGCTCTAGCTTCCTATGCAACTGATGGCCCACCAGCGGCCGAGCGGTAAAGACGCTGAACACTGGTAGTTCGGTCCGAGGTTCGAATCCCGCGAACGGGCTGGCTGCATGGGCGTTTTCGTGGTTTTCCCCATGTGTAACGTGTATACGAGCCAGTTTCCCTTAGAAAGTCCTCCACGAAGGCATCCCTTCCTTTAGGCAGATAGCCCTCGTGTGCTTTGCCATAATTGAATAACCTAACCTAACCTATGCAACTGATAGACCGCATAATTGAAAGCATCACACATCGCTGTATATGCTATATTGCTTCTAGAGGCGATCATATTCCATATTGAAGGTACATTTCCTATAGCAAACTGACACCTTTGATTTGTTCATTTTATACATGTGCTAATTTCTATACTACCATAATTGTCAGGAAATTTCTTTTTATGTTATTTGATACCTTACTATGTGTGGTATACTGTGGGTAAGTTTCTTAAAATTCTACATGTAACTTTTTCAATAATCGTGGTTTTAGCGATTTTTCCTTAATTGATGATAATCAGTGTATATAAAGAAGAAGGTCTGTTTGTTTGTCCTCTAATAACTTGGTCACTATTATAGCTATCGTCGCCAAACTTTCTACAATTCTTTTCTGGATTCTGGAAAAGGTCGACATTCACTTTTTTCCAAAAAAAGTAACTGAAATCACAGATATTAATTAAAAACTCGGAAAACGATAATTTTCGCCCTTATTTCTTCGAGTGGCTATCGCAAGAAAATGAAAATCTGCTTTATTTTGAGATGCGTTGCTACAGCTCGCTTTCAAATCGTAGAGTTTGTTAATAATAAAATTCCAAGTTTTACGATGAAATAAAAATAGCATTGCCAAATATTAAATACAATATTCCCGATTCCAAAAATTCGTGGGAAGCCATTTAGATTATTCCTATTCGTACGACTCAGCCGAAATATTAATTAAAAACTCTGAAAGCGCTAATTTCGGCACCCATTTTTCCGAGTGGCAACAATGTCGCGCGCTGGAGATAAAAATGCTTCATTTCGAAGCGTGTTGCTACTGCTCGCTTTCAAATCGTAGAGTATGTTAATCAAAAATTTGTAAGTTTTACAAAATCTATACACATAAAAGAAGAATGTCTGTTTGTGCATATATATTTGTTTGTTCGCGTTAATGACTGATCGAATATGATAAATGTTTTTGCTACATTTATTCGACTAAAATTGAATATAGGTGAAATATTGGATGGAATTTGAGCTTTTACGACCATTTGATTAGAAAGATGAAAATCATTAAAAACTGCGTGCCATTTTTGCTGATATAATGAGAGAGAATTAGCTTATTTTTCTATCGAAATGTTTTATATGCGTTCCATATCACATCAGACTGAAAAACGTATGACTAGGAATCGTATTTTTCGCATGGCTAATAGAGAAGGATTACAGCAGTATCGTTCTTTCTGTCGTTAAGTGCATTACTCTTAATCTAACTTAACTGGCATCGGGTAATTTCGCTAGTTGTTATATAAAATGAAATGCTATTTCTATAATGTTCTTAAAGTATAGAGAATAACGAACCGAATTTATTTTACTTTCCTTTTAAGTAAAATATTGTAAACCATTATAAACTACATTTATTTTTATGAATCTGACAGAAGTTCTCTTTTTCTCTCAAGACAACGAAACGTTGCAAACAAGTTAAAATAGACATATGCAGTGTGACAAAAATTTAAAAGTCTAATAGAATTATATTACAACTGACTTGTACCTAAGCTATACACTGGTGTGCAAAAATTAAGGACGAGACGGTTTTTTCAATATACCTTTGTACAAAAGCTTTCCAAATCAACACATTTAATACCGTAAGATCCCCAATATGTAAGGACATGAGTAATGTAAGCAACACTTACTAAAAGAGAAATCAGAGGGATAAAAAGAAGCTTTATTGAAAAAGTAGCAAGGCCGAAACATCCCTGTGATGGGTGTCCAGCAAGAAACATCCGGTCTTTAATAGGGGATATGATCTCCCCTGATTGCTAGGCAGGTTTCACATCATTTGTGCATGCTGGATATGTGGTTGTTAATGAGCTGTTGAGACACTGCTGCTCGTTCCTCTTGTAGTACCAATCGCAGTTTCGGAATCGTTACTGGCGATAAGTTACGTGCTGCCACGAGTCTCCCTATTACGTTCCGTACATGCTTGACGGGATTTAGATCCAGAGATCTTGCCGACCAATCCGTGCGTTCAATATCTTCACTCTCCAACAGCTCTTCGACAGTAACTGTGCGATGAGGTGGAGCGTTGTCGTCCATGAAGAGGAACTGAGGACCCATAGCCCTTGTGAAAAGACGCATGTAAGGAAGAAGTACCTCGTTACAATAGCAGTCCGAGGTGACGAACCTCCTTGGGAGATATGAAGGTCAGTCCGGGTACCAAGCATTATGTCTTCTCAAACGAGAACTCCGCGAACTCCAAAACAGTCCCTTTTGATGATGTTGAAGGTGTTATTGCGTGTTCCCCGCTCTGTCCAGATGTGCATGTGTCTAGAATCGCAACTCGGACTAAATCTGCTCTCATCTGTAAAGAGTACTCGTCCCCATTCATTGTCTCTCCAATTCTGGTGTTCCCGGCACCACAGAGAACGCCTTCTCCGATGGGCAGCAGGCGTTACAGGTAAACACTGTAGAGAGCGTCATGCAAACAGACCACCACCGTGCAGTCTTCTGGCCACGGTAAAACGCAATGTCGGTCGTCCAGTCGCCTGTGTCGTGTGTCTAGCAATTTCTCCCGCTGTCTGCCGCCTGTTTCTTCTGGCCTGTAAGGCAATATACCGGCCATCTGCGGGTGTAATTGCGGGTGTGGTTCCTCGTGGACGACCACTACTAAACCCCCGGATAGCTGTTCCTGTAGTTCGAAATTGTCTTCAAAGTCGTGAAACGATGCTGTGAGCAATTCCGAATTCTGCAGCCACACTTGTCACACTGCGGCCTTCCTCCAACTTCCCAATGATTCGACCTCGGGTAAAAGCATCCAGATGTCGTCTAACAGTTTGATTATTCGCCATTTCTCGCTGAGGCAGCAACTCGATTGGATTTTAACTGCTATACGGCGTGCAATCTCTTTGCCAGAAATACTGATCTTACATCGACAACATGATTTATACTACTCAGACACTCCCCCATTACGTCTACCTGCATATTTGCGCATGTGCTACCGTACATCACCTTACTTAATCTCCTGATTGGTCTTTCTGTCCGCTCTGCCTCTTCGTTCAGCTGAAATGCTAATTTTTCGACTTCGTCCTTAATTTTTGCACACCAGTGTATTTTTAATACAGCCAAACACTAAAGGCATATTTAAGATCATAAAAATCAACGATACTCACATGGAAGGATAACTGCTTATATACTCTCATGTATAAACTTGACATCAATGGTCGTATTATTTCTGATTATGTATTCTTTTGGATCGATTCGTTCGTTCGAGATGTTTCGTTAGATTTTCCCAGATGTTTTTTCCAATGCCATTTTCCAAGACAAATCACAGACCGAAATCTCTGACAAAAGTATTTTTTCGAGCTTCCTTATTACTTACCTACGTTGATTTGTTTATTTGGTAGATTCAGAGATGGCATGTATAAGAAGTAGAGTTCCTTTTATTTTTTCTCCTGCCTGATATGTACGTGGCACATAATGGAAGACATAAAATTACTCGCGGCTAGCCCGTTCGCCAAGATTTGCAACGAAAGGAATTACCAGTGTAATATAACCAGTAATAATTTATATTTAGTAACTCGGCCAATGGTTTGTCAGTTTCCTCATGCAGTAAATTCAGAAAGCAAATGCTCTTTCACAGGTGGCGCAGTCAAATATTTCAAGATACATGGACTGGAAGTAGCTTATTTGAACTGTACAAATTTAGTTCTTATCCTAGATACAACAGACACACTTTCAGTTGTTAAAAGAACAGGGAATCAATAATTAGTCCAAAGGGCGTTAGCCCAGAAGGGCTATTAATTTCGTTTTGGCATTTTGCGTTGATTCACTTTTCAAACTGCTGCCACCAAATATTACAGCCCTGTATTATATTTAAAGAAGTTAAATAATGAAGAATCCGCGTAAATGTACGTACGTTTCTCACGTTGTGATAAAATAACGGTACTTAGAGCCATCATATTTTGAAAAACGTAATCTTCCACAGAATATGGGAATCTGGAAACCCTAATTTGGAATTTGCTTTATTATCTGTTTCATATTTTGTAAGATATTAAAAAAGTCTTGATTAACAAACTCAACAATTTCAAAGCGAGGAAGGGCAACACTGCACGGGAAAAACATTTTTATCTCCATCTCGCGAAACTATGCATCAGAAATTCTAAAGACTTTGAAATTATTTTGCGATATTGTTGTTGAATTGAATTTTTTGGTTTAAATGCGAAGAACATATTATTTAACAAATAAAGGTAACACACAAAATGTTAAAAAAATGTCCCTTTGGGCGTAATATAAAATCTGAAAGTTTTCAGATTTTTTTACTTAATCTCTTTTTTATTCTGCTGGACGTTTCTAAGTGGATAGTAGAATCCCACAACCAAAATTGTTAAATGGAGTTACTACACTATAATAAGACTCAGAGCGTAGGTGAAACAGGCAGTCTCCTAAAAGGCTAGTTTAGGAGAAGATTACCTAATTTGTTCATGTAAATAGATAACTAGGTAAAAGTACATTTCGCTTTGGTTTACAGTAGAATCTCTGTTAATATACATATTATGTATGAGAAAGGAGAGAGTAATAGAGAGCTTTCTAATATGAAAACTTCACGCAGTCAGCCCATTTGCTGAGAACTGAGCTCAGGACGAATTACCAGTATTCAGAGATTTTACTGCTTTGTCACTAACAGGCGCTGAAACCTCCAGCAGATCTCTTAAAACCTTGATGCTTATCTAAAGGGTCTCGTGGCAACCAAAGATTAGAATGTTAGTATTATGAGACTTAAAAAAATTGTCAACATTTTCTTCCAAAAAATAAGTGTATGTAAGAAATTTGAACTACTTTTCACAATTTACATAAATCTCGATGGGGTATGTTTATTTCATTTTTTCAGGAATATTTTTGTCACTAAATAAAATCTTGCATGACCTCTTTATTTAAAGAAGAAAACATACTTTATCCAGTAATAAAACAGTTTATCAAAATACACTCATGTCCATAAATTAAGGATAATGCGGAGTCACGCGGAAATCGAACTCTAAAATAAATATATCACCTGTAAAATAACTACACACAACTTCAAGAATCATATGCAAATTTCAAGAAGTAACCAGATGACACCGATGGTACGTCACAATGACGAGAGTGTATGAGAGTGATATATAAGGAATACAGGCAAAGAAGTAAAATTGTTCGCAGGCGCTTTATAAGCATTTCAGTGCAATAACCGAATAGTTATGACACAAAGGACGCATTTGGATGATTATTTACGTGTTAGAATTATCGGCCGTCTGGAATGTGGGCGTACCCAACTGGAAGTATCAGACGAACTTGGAATTGCCCAGAGTGTCATCTCCAGGCTTTGGCAACGATTTCAAGATGATGGTAATGTGAGTAGACGTTACAGCACAGGTCGCCCCAGAGTTACAACGCCGAATGAGGACCGGGATTTGACAGTTACTGCCAAAAGAAACAGGCGGAGCACAGTCTCAGACCTGTCTCGTCAGCTCTCTTCAGCCACTGGTACGACAATTTCAAGGCAGACCGTGTACAGACGCAGCTCGTAGACCTGTCAAATGCGTTCCACTTACTGCAACTCACTGTCGCCTGCGGTTAGCCTGGAGTAGAGAGCATGCATTGTGGACACCGCAATAGTGGGCTTGTGTGATGTTTTTCGACGAGTCCAGGTTTAGCTTGCAATCTGATTCTCGCCGGACTTTCATATTGAAAGCTCCAGATACCCATTACCACCAAGAAAACATCATTGAACGACACCGTTACGGTGATGCAGGAGTGCTCGTTTGGGGTGGAATTATTCTGGGTTCCAGAACTGACCTGCATGTTCAGATTGGAACCATGACAAACCAAATCTATCGGGACATCATTCTGGAACAACATGTAGGTTTGTTTCGGGGCGCCATGGGCGCACAATTTGTGTTTATGAATGACAACGCCCGTCCTCACTGTGCAAACATTGTAAGCGAATGCCTTCAATCGGAGGATATCACCCGTATGGACTGGAGAGCATTCTCACTGGAGTTGAATCCAGTAGAACGCGTGTGGGACATGCTTGGCCGACGAGTTGCAGCCCGTCAACCCCCTCCTACATGTCTACCGGAACTTCGGAGAGCATTGCATTTTGAGTGGTGTAATATCCCCCAAGATCAGATCGATAATTTGATACTCAGCATGCCTAGGCATTGTACGGACTGTATTGCATTGTCTGGGAGACATACAATGTATTAACAATCATACCAACCATGTAATATTGGTTTTTTGTAAATAGGTTTTTTTTTGTAATTTGCTCCAGGAAGAAAAAAATCGCTAATTTTTTTAATAATATCAAACATATAGCATCTTTTTTTGACAAACATATAGCTCTTTAGTTTACCCCTTTTATTTAATAAATAAGCTTTAAAAATAAGTCAAACTTGTTTTGTTTCTAACTCTTCCTTTGCCTGATTTTGCATTATCCTTCATTTATGGACAGGAGTGTATTAATAGTGGTACTAGTGCACTTATTTCAAAAGTTCAAATAAACAATTTATAAAAGCCTTGTCGAAAGAAAAGTTGACATAATTTAAAATTTTGTCTCCATTTAACAAAGTTTTCAACTATGCGAGGTGCTTAAGGTTCAAGCTACCTCCAGTAATAGAAATTCTACTACGTTCATGTGTATAATTTACACGAGGTGCCAACTTTACTGATCGCCTAGAATGTCAAAAATGCTGAAACCGAGCTGAGTATGATAGAAAGGTTTCTAACATAAAAAACTAAACGGAAGGGCATGCAGATCATGTGAAATGATGAGAATAAAATATAAAGCATAATTTAGAAATTATTCATTTCTGTAATTAATTTTCTGTTTTATGAATTTATTATTTGTAAGAATTCTGCGTTCAAATTATTTCTCAAACTACCTCGATTTGAATAGAGCTTTTAAAGAATCTCTGAACTGAACAAAGGTCATAGTTTTAGAATGATTGATTTAAATGTCTGTGGCAGATGTGTTTAAGAGCTTAAAGAATGCATATGAAGGGTATTTTGTAATTTATAACAGCCTAATGAAATAAAGGGAATGCACGGAGAAATTGCGAATGGAATTCGATATTTCATGTTCATCAAAGACAAAGAACTGCGTTATAAATAACGCGAATTACAACCATTAGAGAGAAATGCATCAAATAATGGATTCAACAAGGATCAATTAAAAGTATTTCGGACGTTTTAAGGCAAAACAAATCAGGCTGAACATTAACAACAAATGATGCAAGGGGTATCCTGTATGCCATTCCATTTATTGGAAACTTTCAAAAGCAAAGAAATATCAGCCATTAAAATTCCTTTATAAGATAAATGAATGATTAAGATTTTCAAAATGATAGAAATTTCATAAAATAAATAAGTACTTAAAGTTTTGCTTTAAATACCAAAATATTACACTGAACTCAAATGATCTGTTACTAAATGCAGTATGTAATTGTGTAGATTATTGGAATGACAGAGAACTTCTATCCATTCAGAGTGCTGGTTTTAATTCTAGAACAAAACCACATGACTTTCTTGTATGGAATATTAAATTGTACGCAATTTTCCAGCATTTAATTTAAACATATTGAATTAACAGTTAACGAATTTTGAATTAAATCTACTTCGTTGATAGCGCATAAAACACAACAGAATAAATGCACTCTTTAAAGTTCACTATATTTATTTACCATAGCCACACTTCGGCGCTAAACACAGACGATTTCACAGACGATTCAGAGCGCTTACCTAATGTGCATGCGCTACTAATTAATTCAATTTTCACTTCCCGGTAAGGCAAAAATACGTAAAGATTCAAGATATTTTCATTAAAAATTGAAAGATATAGAAAACCTAAAACACCAAGTACAGTTAAAACAATTAAAAAACAATTTTTACAATTAAAATTGCAATTTGTATGCAAAAGCAAGCTAATATTTTAAACGATAATTCCAGAATGTAGCAGGGATAATTTAATTCGTAATGATAAAGGAAGATGTTACTTTGTTGTTGCGAAGCTTAGTTTCTCTAGATTGGCAACAAATCCACTATTCTGCTAAGCTCAATGTAGGCAAATATGGGCGCTATCATAACCAAAAATTAGCCCTAGCAGCCCTTAAAAAACTTTTAAATTGTTGATAATTCCACAGTTATTGCATGCAGGTTAACTAAAGGCATAAAATCTTAACCGAAAGATAAGAATAACATAATTCAATCATTTTTAAAGCAAAAAATGCACAATTTACAAACATATAAGAATAAAGATACTGAGCTCACTGAGTTGAGTAACAGAGTGGACATATACCATACATACATTTATATACTTTTGTTACGGCCAATTGCAACCGAAATGCGAGGTGCAGATACCTGTATACAAAATTTCAGCTTTCTAAGGATAGTCGTTTTTGAGTTATGCGAGATACATACCACATACATACGTACGCATAGACGCTACGAAAAAAATCTCTTCTGAATCCCTTTTAAATCAGTTTTATAATTTTTTTGGGGAAAAAGAGTCCTTCATTCTGTCCTTACGTTTAGATATTACGCAAAAACATCGTTAAAGTGCATTCGATAGCGGTCAAAAATGAATATTTACGTTGAAATACGAGATTCGAGATTTTTCGCGATTACAATAGTTCCTTTTTACTTCGTAGAAAGAAGTAAAAAAGGGCATATTGCAATTAAGCGAAAAATCCGCAACAAGCACATCTGGAAGAATGAAATGGTTGATCGTTTGACTTAATTAAGTAAAAACATATGACAGTTTTTTGCTAATTTATGTATTTTGTTAAGGGAAAAAGCCTTCTTGATGGAATTTCTAAGAAGCGTTTACTTGTACTTGCTTAACCCTTAGAAAAGTGTGTGAAAACACCCCATGTGCAGCTAGCTCGTTCACTCGCATCTCATTCCCGTTTCAAACTACTAGTATACAGCAGTTTTTTCAATTTTAGAAAAGGGTAAAAAAGATGTGTTATAGTTAGAACGGAATAAAATATTAAAGAAATGCATAAAAAATAAAATCTGAAAGGATTTTACATTATGCCCAAAGGGGCGCTATTTTTTTAACTTTTTGCGCGTTACCGTTGCTTATTAAATAACACGTTCTTCGCACTTGAGCCATAAAATTCAAGCAATATCACAAAATAATTTTAAAATGTGCATATCTTTAGAATTTCCGATACACAGTCTCGCGCGCTGGAGATAATTTTTTTTTCGTACAGTGGTGCCACTGCTTGCTTTGAAATCGTTGAGTTTGTTAATTAAAATTTTTTTTTACATTGGACAAAATATGAAATAGATAAAACAAATTCCAAATTAGGCCTTCCAGATGCCCATATTCGGGTGGAAACGTTCAATATTAAAAATTGGAAAGCTCTAGGTACCGTTGTTTTATCACAGTGCGAGAAACATATATAAATTTATGCAGATTCTTCATTACTTAATTTCTTTAAATACAATGCAATATTGTATTTTATATATTGTATTATAAGTATTATATTTAATGGCTTGTAATATTTGGTGGCAACAGTTTGAAAAGTGAATCGACTCAGAAAGTGAATCAGCGCAAAATGCCAAAACGAAATGAATAGCGCTTTTGGGCTAACTCCCTTTGGGCTAGATCGTACAGTTCAAAGATATGCAGAAATTTTATTCTGGCCAAACGATGTGGAGTAAAATATAAAACATGTTTGCTTATTTGCATTCAAAAATACGAAGTTAAACTCTGATTGAAAGGAAATAAGGAATATAGAAGTGTTTGCTTAAATCTGTGAACTGTTGTTAATAAAATGTCTTTCTGACGAGAAAAAACAAATCTCAAGAAGGTATGAAATTTAATTTAGGAGGTTTATTTTTTAAATTACCATTGATGAAATTGCATCTAAGGAGAATTTTGTTTTATTATCTCTGAAAAACACGACGAAACGTAAAAGAGATGTTTTGGGGCATTTGAAAGAATTTGTCCTTAGAGATAATTTCAGTATAAAATGTATCAGTTCTTTTACAGTTTTGCTCGGCGTATAATGAAATTTTTTCTCAATTTCTTTTGATGATAGATTTTGAGAATTAAAAATAACTTGTTTGACTTAAGAGACAACTCGCCTTGCCTTTGAAGCTTTATATTAGTAAAGACAAACTCAAAGGTTCATAATTCTAAAACAGTAAAAATTTAAGAAAAATGTATCACTTAGCTTGCCAAAAGATATGCCGAAAAGGGGAAAAAAATTGCAGTAAAAGAAACTAAAACATTTTAAAACAAACTAGTACCTTTTCAACTTTCTAAACGTAACATAATGAGAGAGAAAATAAAATAAAAAATAAAAATTTAGTCAATTGATATTAAATTAAGAATTTCAGAAAATTAATTTTGCAGTTAATAAGACATGGTGTTTAATCGAAGAAATGGTTGCATGCAGATAATATTGCGTCGGGAGCGGAATCGGAATGCGCTGGTTATTGACTCTCATTGAATATTTTTTGTTAGTTCAGGTAATGTATGCTTTAAATCTCGACTATTGGACGTAAAGTAGGCCGATGCTAAAGTGGATAAAAAGAAAGCTTGTATAAAATGAAAGCCGCATTTTTTCCCATGAAAGCTACGGATGTTAAATATTTCGCCGATTTTTATCCTGCAGTAACTTTTATCAGCGTCATTTTTTTTCACGTCTTTTTCCATCAGTGAATTTAATGTTATGTACGAGTAAATAATGCACTTTAACATTTAATTCTGCCGGTTTCTGTTTGTTTGTTTAGTTGATGATGGAAAAACACGCAAGATTTCTGTACCTAAGGGAAGGTATACTTTCGTAAAAGCCATTTTAAGCGAATTGTTCTTGCTTATTATTGTACCTCGTGAAACTCAAGAAAAGCCCGTGGAGCCAGGTCGAATTGATTGCCTTGATTTGGACTTGGGTTGCATCAGTGGGCCTTTAACGCTGCTTGCTGTTTTACAGAAGACACATGTCAAATTCTAATCACATTTTTCAAAACTCGAGAGAAAATACAATAACTGTTAATTTATATCCTTGTTCATAAAAATAAAACGTAGCTTAATCAAGCTTAATCATATCCTTGTTCATAAAATAAGCGTAGCTTTATCAATTCAATTACATCTAACGCTAGCGCAGATATTGCAAGTGTGTTGTAATGCACAAGTAAGCGTAAATGGCTAAGGGATAACAGCTAAACCCCGAAATTTCTGTTACACATAATCCATCATTAAATGTATGTAAAATAAAATAGAAAAAGAAAAAGAAAAAAATCTCAAAGCTTTAAGATTTTATATTACGTCCAAAGGGGCTTTTTTTTAACGTTTTGTGTGTTTACCGTTATTTATTAAATATCATGTTCTTCGCACTTAAACCATTAAATTAAATTCAACAGCAATATGACAAAATATTTAAAAGTTTATATATTTAGAGTTTCCGATACAGAGTCTCGCGTGGTTGGAGATAAAAATGTATTTTTTTATACAGTGTTGCATTGCTCGCTTTAAAACCGTTGAGTTTGTTAATAAAAAATTCTCTAAAGTTTTAAAAAATACAAAATTGATAATAAAACTAATTCAAAATTTAAATTTGGGCTTCCAGATGCCCTTATTCGGGTGACATACGTTATGCAAAATTTTATGGCTCTAGTTCTAGGTACCGTCGTTTTATCACAATGCGAGAAACATATATACATTTATGCAGATTCGTCGTTATTTAATTTCTTTAAATATATTACAGCGCTGTAATATTTGGTGGCAACAGTTTAAAAAGTGAATTAACGCAGAAAGTTAATCGATGTAAAATGCCATAACGCAATTAATAGCCCTTCTGGGCTAACGCCCTTTGGGCTAATGAAATAAAAAGAAGGATTGAAAACCATTTCCTTAACACAAATTTCAAAATTAAACAATGTACTTGTCTATAACAAACGAAATTATATAAAAGCTGACTTAAAATTTGAAACAGTATGTGTTCAGACATTAATGCTTATTTTCCCCTTGTTTGGGTACTCATTTTTTATTTATCATGTTCTTAAGAATATTTTCTCAAGAAGGAGAATTCTTAAGAATTCTCATTTTCTATTATGCAAAATGTTCTTAGAAATGACATTCTGACTACACTTTCCCTTTTGTATAATTTTAAATGACATACATCAGGGGACTACAGCGTGAAACTGATAAAAAATGTTCAATCATTAGAAACAATGTTTCATATTTGCAATGATTTGAAATGAATTAAAAAAAAACTGAAAAAAAGAAATTTTCCAGCAATGCGAAATCTTTGATAGCAAACAATCGCTCTGTTATCTAAAACGTATCAGTGAGTTATCGTAGCAGATGTAGTTCTGAATTACATCAAATTGCAACGTGTATGAAAGTTTTATGTCTCTTTTTTGCGTTTTCATTTCTTTTTTTTTGAGGGGGGCATGGGTAGGAGAATTTTTTACTAAAGCAAATATACTTATCGATATTGCTGAAACTCGTGAAATAATGCAAATATGAAAGTGCATTCAAAATATAACAGAAATTCACCAAATTCAGATAATCTGCTACCCGACGAAAGATCTGCTATTTGATAGCGAAATCAGCAAGAGCTCAAGAAAGCTTAGCAAATCCTTTTGGGCGATCGTTAAAATCTGAATACTTACAGATTTTACTTTTATTTTTACTTATTCACTTACTTGTGTGATTTTATTTAATTTTATTTTGGAAACAACCTTTCACATAAACTCTCGTTTTAAAACCCCGCTTTCTAGCCAGAATGAGATTTCAGTTTCCCAAATCATGCAAAATAGGGTAGAAAGCTGCTATTTAAACTGGTGTCCATGGACCTTATAAGAAAGACCTTATATTATAAGGTCCATGCTGGTGTCGGAATTACGTCAGGCGGTGAACCTTATGGAGAATTGTTATTAATACGATGAAGTCTCAATTACTTTTATTAGAAGAAAAAAATCCCGGACTAATCCAATTCGTCAGCTTACCCTATTCAAAGAAACTGTTCCTTTAGTCCAGACTGCCAAATATTTGGGTATAACTTTTAATTCTAAATTAAAATGCAGTGATCATATTAACAAGATTAGAAACAAAGCAAATAAGGTTATCAATAGACTAATTCCCATTGTTGGAAAACATTCAAGTGCGGATCTTAGGAAAAAATATCTTCTTTAGACCTCCATTATCAGACTAGTTTTAGTTTATGCTTCATGTGCATGGACCTCTGCTACAAAAATGATCTCATGAAATTACAGAAAATTCAGAATCGTTTCCTTCGCATTATTACTAATGCACATTACTATGTCAGAAATGTCACACTTCATGAAGATCTCAGACTTGACACCATTGAAACTTATCTTAAGAAGACAAACACAAAATTCTTCGATAAAGCACTTGGATGTCAATAGTTAAATTTGTTTAATCTCTTCAACTATAAAATACTTGAAGAGGACTATGATCTAAGGCCATTTGCCGCACATCACAAGAAGACTGATCTTCCTATCACCTAGTTATTTTTGACATTTTCCTTCCATATTGTTTTTGCTTTTGTTTTGTCTTTCATTGTACTTGTTTTGCATTGTATTCTTTTACACTATGAAGAGATTTTCTTAGTTTAAACCACTGCCAGTTAATTTTACGAAACTTTTGACTTGATTTTTCATACAATCCAGTCCTTAATTATTTGCGATGTCGAATAATTTTATAATCCTCTTGTCGCCCTTTGCCTCTACTCACTGGTACTCCCTTCCAGGTCCTACTTATCCTGACTGCATTCATGTTATGTATCTTTATGGCAATATGCGTCATTGATCCGGATACGTCGCACTCTGCGCGATTTTCGCGGAATATTAGAGTTTGATTCGATTCGACATCAAACAGTTTGACAGCCTGTTCTGCCTTTCGGCCACGTTGTTTCTCTGTCAGCTAAGCTTGCTATTTTACGGCCGTGTATGTTTATTGCCACTTAGTCTACGTCGGTGGTAGCCAAGAGTCAACTACGCATTAAATATCTCTGCGCAGCTTCGACTGATGTATTTAACTCAGGATTAGTTTTAATTTTTCGTTTTTCTATTTTGAATTACCTCCAAAAGTATTGGTCAGGCTCTCTATTCACCAGGAGTGCCACTATTCATATTATTCTTGAGTTGAATTAAAAGGGTCTTTTCCCCTTCTTTTGCGTTGTCCCTGATACAAGTTGAACTTTAAGAAGAGTCGCTTCACAGTTCAGGTAAAGATCTAGCCTCCACGTAACTTTAATTAAACTAGAATCATATGCACTTACTTATTTTTTTTTTTGCCAGGGCGAGTGAAAAACAATTTCTTCTTTGTGCCTGACTTGAATATCCGACTGAAGACGGTAAGCTAATTTAATAAGAATTCTAGAATTTTAAAAAACATTGCTGCTGAATCGATACTTCGACATATAGTGTTATTATCTGATTACAGGTTAATACGTTAATACGTGCAGGGCACTGCAAGGATCATCGTAAAGTACATTTAATCGTGAGCATCTTTCTGTTGTTATGCCGTCTTTTTCTACCTCTGTTCTTCATAAGTGTTTCATTTATGGCTTCATGAAATCTGGAAAATGCCAAATGTTTCAGATACTACTTGTACTTCATGGATTAAGCATGCACAATAATATTCATGTTTTTACATTAGTAACTTGATAGAAATTTTCCGTAATAATATTACGTTAACTTATACTACGTTAGCGATTACTCATCATCCACCTTCGACATATGCTTAGGTATCAGCCTCTTCCACTATGCGGCACTGCTTCGGAACTGCAACAACCTTTTACTGCTCTGCACTGAGGACTAAAAAATCATAACTCACGAACGTTTGAAACCTTGATCTAAAGGCTGTTGTCGTTCATAATAGGTTTAAAGGTAATCAATGTTCCTTCGGTATGTTCAACAACGTCTTCCTCTTTAATTTAACTTAAAAATTATATCTAAATTTACAGAAATTTACAGCATTACCTTACACTAATACAGTTACATGCTGATTGCCAGTAACCTTAGGTAACCGGCAACCAACGAGATGGTCAAGGCGACTAACTGTTTCGAGGGGTACCAGTGTACGCCCGTTTAATATTATTCCTTAAATATACCTAAATTTTATTCTAGTACCTTACATTGATAACCGATGGGTTGACTCCCGATTGCCATTAACATACTGGTCATCGGTGACCAACAGACTTAATGACTGTGAACCGTTGGTTAATCACAAATTTTCACCAACGTGTAAGTGGTTGTCTGCCAAGAACATGACGGGCACTGATGATGGTTCAGTTTTTGCTTTAAATATACCTAAAATTAATTGCCGTGTCTCACATGGGGATCCACCAATGAATGAATCCAATTAACTCTCAAGCTGTAGTTCTTCCCCGAATACCAGGCGTGTAATTGCCACATGGTTCGTGTATATGGTAATCGCTTCTTTGTCAAAATAAACCAGAAACTTCTGCACGCTTGACAGGACTACTGATGTGTCTCTATCCATCGATAGCGGTGTAATTTTTTTGAATTGTGCTAAGTTTGAAATTTGTTAAAACATGGTGCTGGCAGTCCGTCTTGCATAAGTTCGGTTCCGAACGTGAAATCAGGTGCATCCTCCTTGATTTCTAATATAGCATCCACTTCAGGGAATTTCAAAACGACAGTTCGAATTATCGCCGCTTTAAGTTTTTCTAAAGCCGTTTTTGCTTCTGTTGACAAAGTGAATAGAGCGTTTTTAAATTTAATCAGGGTGAGCAAACTATTTAATGAAACTTCTATAATAGGTGCACACGCCCAAAAATGCTGCCAAATTTTTTGGCTACATTACGAAGTAAATAGTTTTTGATAGCAGATTTCAGAATTTTTTGTCTCTATTTTCCTCTCAGATATCTTATAACCCAGACACTGGAGTTTTTTGGTTGCTAATTTACATTTTACGCATTCACTTTTAAATCCGCTTCTTTTAGGAGAGAAAAAAGTGTGCAAATCGTATAAGTGTTCATCAATTTCATTGCGTATGACTCTTAAGCCATTTAAAGGAATGAAAGTTGATTTTCCAAGCCTTATGATTATATCGATGACTGACGGAAACGCTATGAAGCTTCGCATAGTCTAAACGACGTTCTAAGGAAGGTGCAAACTCCTGATTTCGTAATAATGAAGTTTCAAGCTCGTTCTCTTTAACACCTATCTGAAAAATTCTGTGAGGTCTAGACTTGTTATGCATTTTGTGGATGTAACTTTTTTTTATTATTTCCTCTATCTTTGGTATGGGGGTAAACTGCATATTTTGTTACATTGTTTAGTTTTTTTTTGTAATCAATATCAAATCAACATGCCTTAAAAACGGTGAGTGGAAGATTATTTTTTATTCCGGCACAGTACTACAAGGTTAGCATAACGACTACTTATCGGGATTATAATTTTGTTTTTCAGCACGTTGACAATATGTTTTTCTATGATTTCCTCATTCACTTTGTCGTAACGATAGAATTTGCTCTACAAGCGGGGTTATTTCCTAATTCTATTGAGTGAGGGATAGCATGTGAGAACTCTAGTGTTTTAACAAATAAGTCTGAAAAATTTCTTGCCTATTGTTCCGATTTCCTTGTCTGTTCCATAGTCAGCTACTTCAAGTCCAAAGCCGATGGCTGTGTCGTTTTCAATTAGCTTATTGATATTTAGCTTATTCATTTTATCTGAATAACGGTTGTATCAGATTTTTTTCTTTTTTTTGCATACAACAAAATTACCGCTTGCACTTTTCTTATGATGAAATATATTAATTCCTCCGCCATAGATTTTTACCATAAAGTTCGAATTTATAGTCTGATAATTACCATACAAATCGGATTCTAACTTCGCCCTATCCTACATCACAGGAAATGCTTTCTAAGGAGAAGTTTTAAATAATTCACAATTATAATTCTCTCTACCTCGTTCCTCTAGTAAATATTAAGACACCTCTATACCAGTTCATAGCCTGACTTCAAAAAGCCCCTGTTGCTGTCGTTACAATTTCAGTCTTTGAACCGGGTATAGTATAAAAATATTTCTAAATGCTTCGAAAAGGTAAACACCGAGCCGCTACCTTCGAAAAGGGCTAGGCGGCTTCATTGATGCACACGTAGTAATAGATGATAATAATGCCAAAGACTTCTATTGGACTTGATAAAGCTGAAGCCATGATAAATCCGAAGCCTTCTATTGGACTTATTGAGGCTGTAGGAAGTTGGACTTGGGGGAAGCAAACAGGTTTTTTACAACATAGTTTGTGAAAAAGTTGGGTACCAGATGTGGTTTTTTTCAACCGAAGTTTTCAGTTATCTGTTTTAATTTAGTATTAAATTGAATATAAAGGCACAATTTGCGCTACAGACGAAATTTTCATCACTTGTGAATATTTGAAATTAGCAGTGCAGATAATTTAATTAAATGTCGATAACTTTGACTACTCATTAATTATAATAAGCTGGCTCAGATATTTTACCGGCGCATATTTAAAACAGAAGCTAGCGAATTGCTAAAAACTGAATATCATTTTTAAGCATAGCTGCCGTAAAAATTAACAGGAAGACGTGATTGCTGAAAGCTCTCTAAGATAAAAGTTCAAAACCTCCAGCTTAAATACACAGGAAGCTACTTTGTATTTTGTGAGGAACACGGAATAAATAATAATGAGGAATAAATTACAGTAAAGACTTAAATCATAATAATTGATTAATTAACACATTACTGGATACTTTGCTAACCTATTATTTGAGTTAAATAGATTATAAAATTCTACTTAATTTACGTGTCCTTAGCTACTAGAACTTTAGGGAGTTGTAGAGACATTAGGTTATTTACAAGCAGGAGAGATGTTAAAAATAGCAATGCCTTCGCCGGGACTCGAACCACGGACCTCTCGATACGCGCCAGCGTGCTGACTACCACACCACGAAGGCATGCCAAGAAGATGGGAGAAATATACCTTATATACTCCTTCTTTTAAAGGGCGACTGGGGATTAGGAGATCCAATCGCCAAGTTAGGCGCCATTGTAGAGTCATTAGGTTATTTGGAAGCAGGAGATGTGAAAAATGAGCAATGCCTTCGCCGGGACTCGAACCACTGACCTTTCGAATACGCGCTGAGTGTGCTTGACCATTACACCACGAAGGCGTGCCAAGGAGGCGGGAGAAATACCTTATAGAATGTCTGGCTATTATTTTCTGGTCTTCTTACAACTAATAAGTCCAAAGAAGGGTTCAAAATACCCTTTTATTCACTCAAAAAATATTAGCAGACGGCCCTTTTCGGGCATAGAGGACAGGCTTTAACTTGAGAAAGAAAATAAGAAAGTAAACTAATTCTAACTAGCTAAATTTTAGCCGAAGCTGTACAAAGATAACTAACAGAGTTGGCCTGTAATTAAACCTCACAGGCGAATATTAATAGGCACGTAAAACTACGGCTGTATGTAGTAAGATAGGCTTAAATCACTGACGTGATCCGAAGGTCGAACAGGCTCTACTGAGAACTTCTAACAAGAATTTAAAGGAAAGGGTTCCAAATTAAAAATAAATATTGGAAAATTAAAATAATCCCTACAAGATGTAAATTGTTTTTTTTTGTTTTACCCAAATAAAAATATTTTGTTACCTTTTGCACGGTTAAAAAGTAACAGCAAAAATATATTTTGTTTTAGGATTTATCCCGCCCCCCCAAAAAAAACTTGAATTGAAATTTGCTACATACATGCAGCAAATCAAAATAATAATAATATATAAATAAAAATAATTTCGTTTTTTTTGTCGAAAAATGTGTAGTTCGCATTTCCTTTTTATAGGAATAGAATATGACATTTAAATCTGTTATTTCTTGAAATAAAATACAATAAGACACAAAGCATAAGTTTTCTTCCCTTGTATTATGGTAAACCCAGATTTATTGTATGAAAAAAAGGCAACCGAATTATGCGAACTTTTCGGATATGCAAATGAAATGTGATATCCGTTAGTCTGCGTAATGGAAGATCCCTTGTAGTTTAATTTTGATAGTAATTTTCAAGGGTCTTTTTAATGATTATTATTGCTACAGTATATCATCTCCGTATTATAAATAACTGAACGTTTCGTTTTGCAGTTTTGCGTTTTTACAGTTTCTATATCGTATTTGTTGCAAGACCATTTTCATTAATAATATAGTTTTAAAAATGATAACGTTTTTGCTTTGGTGTTTTTCTACAAGGGTCTTATTTTCCCTCACGTTATTTTCTACAGTAATATGAAATTTAAATATATAATGCTTAAACACCCTAATAGATGGGCTCTTATTAAATAAATGAAATAACAGTAGCAATTTTTTTAAATTTTGAAACAAAATTATCCTAGGATTAATTTTTGCAAATTTATTGAGAATTATTAGTTAATTTTTTACATATAGATTGGGAATTTTGGATTTTACCTGTTTTGAATCTCAATTCTTTCGTGATTTTGTGGATTAGGTTCTAAATTTCTTATTTCTTAATACTGATTAAATAAATGAATATATTAAGAATTATTACTAATTTATTATGCACAAAGGAGCGTGCGAATAAAACTATTTCCAAATATTTAGCATACGAAGCCTACGAGATTCTCCTTAATTTATTTTCTTTGGTCAAAAACGGTTTATTTCTATGGATGTTTGTTACGGCCTTCTGATTAGTTCTTATCAGTCAGGATTAATTTTTTAATTATATGTTAAAATCTATACGATGACTATATTGCTTAGTTGCTTAAAATCTAAGCAAACGTTTGCATGAACCTTTAATATTATTTGCATAATAATAGGTAAATTTAAACCGTAATCATTCCTTTATTGATCCATTCTGCGGAAAAATATAAAATAAATACATTAAAATTGTTAAACATATTTTATTTTTATTTGTTACGTATCCCTTTTTTCCGGCGCAAATTAAATAACCATTTAATTGTTAAATACAATTTGAATATTTCTAATAAAACCCCCTACAAATGTTTTCATACTAATCATTAGAACATACTGATCATTTTAATTAAAAGAAAACACTTTTCGCACTCAGTTTTTTTTAGTCGTTTCAGTGTACTGTGAATGCTGCTTTTCATTGAAAATATTTGGTGCAGTCTTTATCAAATATTTCATAGAACTATGTATAAAACTGTATAATTTTTCCAAAATATTTGTGAATGATGAGTTCTTTTAACTGATAAAAAGAAGAAACATGATAGGATGGAAAAATTCTAGAAATAAATTTTGTAGTAAACAACATATGGCTTTATTCATTTTCACGAGAATCAGTAAAAATGCATTACGAACACGTGGCTATCGGTAATACATATTTCACCACAAATCTTAGAAATACCTTGAGTCAGTATCATATCTATTGTTGATAGCAGAAAGGAGCTGATAACACTGATATTATATTCGAGAAACTTTGGGGAAAGAGAATAGAAGCTGCTTCCGAAACATCATCTAAGCTCATTTCCTGGTAATAAAGGTAAGTTTTTCCAGAAACATAGTTTCAATCTATTTTAAGATCTAAATAACGCACCATACACACACGAGCTTGTACATTGGTTAAAAACCCAGAGTATCACCAAAAGAAAAATAATCAACAAACACCATCAGAAGTTAACAAAACATAGTCAGAAGAAAATCGCTGAGAGAAACCATATTTAACTCTTCATTTAACCCTATACTAAAATTTAATGAATGGTGGTTATTGCTGTTAAATAACTGAGTGTGTTTCGGTTTAAGATGCGTTCATCTTAGAAGAAGAAATTACGGAAATCTTTGAATTTAATTCTCGGCGCTTTACACGCATCGCATTAAGAAAGAATCGTTTTTAAAATTTGGGTTCGTGCATCAGTGTGTGGGTCTGTGCGTGTGCGTGTATGTGCGAATAAGTAAACAATAAGCCGTATATCATCACTGAGTTGTAGAGACCTTAGAAATTTTGTGAAGCAGGAGTCATGAAAAATGGGCAATGTCCTTGCCGAGACTCGAACCTCGGACCTCTCGAAATATGCGCCGAATGTGCTGGCCATGACACCACGAAGGCATGCTAAGAAGATGGGAGAAATACCTTATATACTCCCCTTTTAAAGGAAGACTGGAAATTAAGGGACACAATCGCCAAATTCTGGTGGTGAAGAATCACCATCCACCTCCTTATTTAGTTCGGGCGCTACTGTAGATTTATTAGATATTTCTGAAGGAGGAGAAGAAGAGAGAAATGTGCAATGCCCTCGCTGACACTCGAACCTCAGACGTCTCGAAATACGCGTCGAGTTACACCACGAAGGCATGCTAAGAAGGCGGGAGAAATATCTTGTAAAGTTTACTAATTCCTGTAGTTTGGCGGATAATAAATGGTTTGGAAGACGAGCAAATTCGTTAGACCTTTGAAGATGCAAGAATTCTGCATATCAAAATTTCAAAATACAGGAAAATGAGACAAAAGATTAGACAAATTCGCAGACGAAAGTGTATTCCAAAAAATGAAACATTACCCGTCACTACTACTTATTCGTCAAAATCGTCCGAAGAAGGGGAATAATGATTTGCATGGTAACTAAGGATAAACAACGTAATCCTGGAAAACAGTGCAGGCTTGATGACAACAGGCTACAGAATACAACAGTCTGAGTTTTAAAATGTGATGATCTGTTCTCTTATGGAATACAATGATAGGCTTACATCGTTCAACTTTGTACTTCTCCTGTTGTTATCTATTTTGCTCAGATAAGAATCATTGATTTCTCATTAGTGTGAGAAAGGAATCTGCAAAACTCTTTGCTTTTGTACAACTGTGACAAAAGTATTTTGTTTAAGTATATGTATTATATTAATAGTTATGTTAGCATTAGTTTTAATGACTAATTGAGGGCAATAAGGCTTGCAGAATAACTTAAGAGACTTTTCATTTAGCATATCTGGCTGAAGCTGGAAATTCCGTTGTAATTATGAAAGGTACAAACAGAAGACCTGTTCACAAATCTGATAGGTTATGGAATGTTTAAACTAACTAGAGTGTAAAAGGAACTTAAACATCCTTGGAATGGAACTGGAAATGTTAACTGCTGGCCGCCAATTATCTACATAGGATCTTGAATAGTTGTAACGTATTCTTATAGAGAAGCGATTAAACATGCTTCAAAAACTCTTGGGTAATCTAATTTTCCTTCTTGCTCAAAAATAGGTTACATCATTACGAACATTTGCTGTTCTAGAAATTTCTTTTGTTGATTTGTTTTATTTTAATTTGAATCCCCCCAAATCTTAAATTTCTCCTATATTGTTGTTCCCAAGGCCCACCGGCAGCAAAGTGGTAAAGTCACTGAACACTGATATTTCAAGAGGGGTTAGAATCCCGGCGACCAGGCTGGCAACAATGGTATTTTCGTGGAATTCTCCGTGTGTAACATGGATGAGAGGCAGTTTCCTTCAGATAGTCCTTCACGAAGACATCCGTTCTCTTAGGAAGATATACCTCATGTGCTTCATAATTAAATAAACCAAATCAATCTATAATGTTGACATTTTTAAGTAGACTAGAATAAACGTATAAGTTTTATGACAATAAATTTTTCTTTAATTATAATTCCTATCATTGTTTCATTCTTAAGTTTTCTGGAGAAAATTCCTTGCTAAATCTTTCATACCAATTTATTTCAAAATATGCTATTAGTGTAAACATTTGTTGAAGTTTAGGGTTATTTGGATTACAGTAAAGCGCACGAGAGCTATCTGCGTAAGGGGGGATGCTTTCGTGTAGATTTTTTTAAGGAAATCTAGTTTGTATTCGCGTAACACATGTTGAAGAATACAAAAACTTCCAAGCAGCCAGTCCTTTCGCCAGGATTTGAATCCAGGTCGGTCTATAAATGCTCAGCGATTTTACCATACGGCCGCTGTTGGGCCAAATGTTATTTGAAGTTATTCGCTGAAGTTCAATATCCATATCATAGGATAGTAACAGTAACAGCCCGATAATTGTCAGCAGTACTGAATTTAAAAATTTACTTTTTGAATCTTAATGACGTTCAAATTTAGAACAAAAAATACTGCTGTTCAGGATAATTTTTTGCCGTAATGTAAAGTCACTTTTAGAGAACAGGAGTTTGTTACGAAAATTACGAGGACAAATTACAAGAAATGCTTTGTGTTGCCACTGGATAAAGATGTAAATTACAACTTTTGATTAAAAAAGGTCGAAGAATCCTTTTGAATATTGAATAAAATTTTCTAGTTTTAGTTTTGGAACAGAATGATTCTAGATTATAAAGCAATTTCAAAATAAATTTTTTGTTAATAATTAGTTCTAAATTTATTTTCTAGTGTTCCTTTAATCATCAAATACTTTATAATAAAAATATATACTTCAATTCCAATTTTTAAGTTTTATACAGAAATCCTGCATATAAAATTATTGATAATTTTTATTTGTTTTATATTGACAGATGTGGTTCTTATTCTTTGCTCTTCTACCACTTCTTATCTCAGGTAAAGACGTATGTCCAGATGGCACACTTTGTCCCGAAGGTTAGTATCTATATTGCTTAAAAATATGCTTTTCATTTCAGGAAATAATCAGGTGTTTAGAACTGTTAATTTTTATGAAGTATTTGTGTTGGCATACGAGTCTATAATTTAAAATGAAAATTATATTAGAAATGTAACCGCTTCGGTAATTTAAAATATATATTATTTAGCTATTTAATCTGAATTAAAATTAAAAAACAAAACAGAAAATTTGAAACATCGAAATGAGTGCATTTTGCATTTTGTGAAAATTTACCTGATCAAAGCAATCACACAGTGAATGTTATGTTGCAGGTTTAATAAGTACCGAAGAAAAATTCAAATTCACTCATTATTTTAAATTCGTAAACATATATCATCATATAAGTTTGCAAATGCATTATAATATTATTTGCTTAAAATACTGCCGGCACTGAATTTTACCTTTTTAGTCTGGAAAAGTAGTATCACGATATGTTACGCGAAATTTTAAAACAGCTACTAAAATGCTTTTACTATTTTGCAATTAATGTAATGAAACAGGATATCATTTCTCCATTATTAATAAAATAATTAAAATGTTAACCTGAATAAAATTTATACATTATTTTCTTAAGAAATTGTTTTAGCTATACACTATTTTAAAATCGCACTTATTTTCCTTACGTATGCTTCGATGA
This sequence comes from Stegodyphus mimosarum, assembly GCA_000611955.2. Classification (NCBI taxonomy): domain Eukaryota; kingdom Metazoa; phylum Arthropoda; class Arachnida; order Araneae; family Eresidae; genus Stegodyphus; species Stegodyphus mimosarum. The sequence goes on along the minus strand of KK121554.1, from coordinate 222,715 downwards.
AGCTACTAGTTTCTGCGTTAAAATTTTATTTGGATGGAATATCATAAGAAATTTAACAAAATTTCACATTTGTGTTATGTTCCACCGAAGTCATTTTTTTTCCTTGCAAAACATTCGTCAGGAATTTTTTGTGAAAACTGGTCTTATGAACAAGATATCAAATGCTTCTTTATATGAAAAAATATTAATCTCAATAATCAAGTCAATTTCATTTGTCTATGCTTTTATTTTGATAAAAGGAAATTATTATTATCCTGCATTTAACGCCGATAAATTTGACTTTAGAAATTGAGGTAAATATTTTAGGTTGTAAATGGAGAAAAAGTGAAACTTTCATTTCAGTATTTTTTTATACTTATATTTATGAAGTGAAATATTTTTTAATGAAGCGTAGAGTAGCAAAGCATACTTTCTAAATTTATTTCACTACGATTATCATCCAATACTTTTATTTCCGATTATATAAGTTGAAAGAACGAAAAGCTTTCAGATGGCTCTTAGGTTCTGAGAACATCTAAAATCTAGGCCATGAAGACACAAGAAACTTTTGAGGAAAATAGTGAACACTGTGAAGTATAAGTTAAACATTAAGTTATTTTTTTCAATTTTCAGATGCCATAAATAATGTAAATACTACTCAAGAACATAGCTAGAGTATATCATGTCAAACAATAATACACTGAAAAAGATGTAAGGTGTATAAACATATCAATACAAAATATAGATGTACCTTTGCATCATTTAACAAATGAAATTATTGCGAAACATTTTGCTTTGTGTTATAAGCAATGAAAACACAGTTTAAAGTAATTTATAGTCCAGTGTATAAATAGTAAAAATTAAAACAAACAGATAAAGTAAATTTCAGGCATTTATTTAGAGTTAAACATAAAAGTTGTCACAACCAGTTACATGGTAGCGGTCATCTACGGTTACAATGTTGGTAATATCGTTAACTATAACAAAATATGAAACATACCTGCCTAAATTATTTAAAATTCATCAAAAGTGCTATGGACCCACCTCATTTAATAATTTTGAGCTTCGAACATTTTCACACATATTTCGAGAATCACGGACAGAAAAGTTCGCGAGGAAACAAAACCATTCCGCAAGGAAATGGATATCTGTAAAAATAAAAAGAAATGGGTCAGCAATTAGACTAAAAAGTGTATCAGTGTCCGAGGCCAGGCTCTCCACCCAAATTTCCGCCCTGGGTTGAACTTCTGTAGCTTCCATCCGGGGGGGGGCAAACTGCCTTGATTTCGTTGGTCATCTTTTTCTTCTGTATGGATATAGGTTACGTGTTTCTCTCGATGTTACGTCGCAGTCTAAAACCTTCTGTTTCCGCTGCTCTCTCTCGTTTCTGCGCGTGTAGTCGCTTTTTCTTCAGTTCGGCAATGAGTTCGGTTGAATTCGGCGATGAGTGAGGATGAGACGGTTGCCCAAATCCAGCAGTCCTCTCGGGGCGAACCAGAGATTCTCCGGGGAAAAGGGTCCGCTTCGGGTTCCAGAAGTTGCCCTACATCTCCTAATTTTCAATGCTACCCCTCAAAGCTATTGCGAAAGGTTAAACACCCCTCCGCCGAAAAGCGACGTAAACAAAATTTCTCGAGTTAGCCTCATCAGGGGTCCCACTTTAACATAGGGATACGGCTAACTGCCAGTAAGCGTACCCTCGAAGAAAAATTGCGTGTTAGATATCTAGCGAGTGAAGGGTGTAGAATATGCAAATAAGAACATATGGCCAAACGTCTGACAAAAGAATTCAGAGACCCTGTCTGCCAGAGATACGAAAAATAGTTTCTCATAAAATTCTGAGAATGTAAAAGTTTTTCCTTTACAACAATTTGTTAAAAACACCAAGCAACGAATTAAAATCTAATACTTAATTTTCATCATAATTAAACAATTTATAAGTACTGAGTTGCAAAAGCTGGCACTTGACAAATTCAATTCAATCAAATACAAAAAATGCTTTTGCAGTTGAAATAAATAAATATTCGGATGAGTAATTATTTCTAAAAATTACGTTTCTTCAACACCTTAGTCGACATTACCACCAGAGTCAGAATATATGGATTTATAAACTTTACCAGAAGGAGGGGTAAACGCTAAACGAAAGCATGTTAAATTTTCACACCAACTAGTATAACAAACAGCAAACTTTAAAATTTAAATAACCCTAAGGTTCAAGCCTTAAAAACTCTAAAAGAACAGTACAAATAAAACCTAAAGTAAATTTAAGTTCTTAACAAAAATCAAACGTTAACCAAACTTTACTTTAACCCATATCATACCAAGCATTGAAAGAATTAATACTTTTATACTCTTAAATATGTAAATATGTTACTTATATTAATATTTTAATACTTTTAAACATGTGTTTCTGTAAGTCTATGTATACGTATAAAATCCAAAAACGTACCAAATTTTTATTAGGTTGATCAATACAGCCTGTCCTAAAAATAGGGCGCTGGTATAATCCACTAATAAACATTCTTACTTAGGGAGAATGGGAGAAAGCATCTTAAGCATAGTCCCAAGATTCATTTTTTACATAGTTGTTGGTTTTGTCATGCAAGGTTTTAGCTTAACGAGTTCATTTTGGAGTTTTAGAAAATATTCATTAGCCTGTTGAACACCCAGTTTTCTGTAAAATATTCTCAAATAGGCAACTGTTATGTGTCTTCGAAAATCAAGCTGGCTCAGACTATCATCACTGTTTGAGCTTCTATGAAGTGTCAAATGCTGCTTCAAACGCATTATCAAATAAAGGCGAGTTTCTTTTTTTCCTTGAACTGAAGTAACATAAGCTGCTGCATAATTATGAAATAGTCAACTCTTTTTATATTTATTGTAGGATGCAATGCAAATTGTTATCCTTACCTGTTTTCTGTCACCTTTTACTGTTCTTTCTACGGTTGATACACTTTTTGTTTCTTTGATATTAGAAATTACCGAAACAACTGGACTGTCATTCTATGGAACTGCTGTAACTTTGTTTTTTGAATCAAAACTGCTATCTGAAATAAATCTAGGAGATTCTGAAGAGCCGCCTTCCGTTTTTGACATTATTTTAGAGGGTATAAGTGTACATTTAGACATCCCGTGTTCTCTAAAAGTACCTGTAATGAAGAATATTTTATTTGTACGAGCGAATAATAATTCATGGGAAGTAAAGAAATTATCCATATGAATCTTATTTATCTCAGGGTTTGTAATTATTGACAGCAAATTCTGGTCAAATGTACCAGATAATGGCTCATTTACGATTTTCTTAGTTGGTTTCTTTTTCTGTGTCCTTGGATTTATATTATTCTCCAAAATTCAAACATGCAAAAGTGAGAGAAATTTAATCTAGTTCGATGAATTTCAGAATACAAGCTAACTTCAGCGTCAATGTTTGAAACATTTACTCAACTCCGTCCCCCACATTTCACACTCCTGTCTGTCACGTAATGTGCGTCTGCCAGCTAAACTAAAGTACGTTGGTTAGTTGTCGAATAGCAATGTTTGAAATGTAACAGAGAGAAAAGATTATCTTCATTACAAACTGATGGGGATTTGGTAGTGGTGGATTTTACTACTGTCGTATTTTTAGGACAGTTGAAAATGCAAGGAAAATTTATAATTTATCTTTTAGGTAAATTCTTTTGATAATGTTTTTTACTGGTATAAAAATATGGAATATTGTCTCAGGAAATAAATATGTACGTTTTGCTTGGAGTTCAAAATTTTAATAAATTTGTGCGTTGAAAACATAAGCAAAAAAAATCTGCAAAAATCCCCATTTTAAAAAATTGATAAAAAATATCTTAATTAATTCTAACTTCCGATAAACACAAATATATATTTAAATGACTTTTAAATAACAAATAGTCTTTAATTTGAATTAAATTATTTCAAAGATTTTATACAAAGACCATTAATGTGTTCTGTCCTATTTTTAGGACGATGAGGAAATATAGGTTAAAAGGATAAAAGATTAACACTACCAAACTTAAAGTTAAGTAATTACAGCTTAAGCAAAAAAAGAAAAAAAAACTTACCAGTTACTTTAAACAGAACATATAAAATCAAATTAATAAAATTCAATTACTGAAAAACCTGAATTAAAAAACAGTAAAACTAATAATCTGAAATTAAGAAACTCTATTACGTAATAACACTAACAATATTTAAAATTTAGTTTTTGTTTGGAATTGATTTCAAATGTAAAGCAAATTCTGTTTCCAGGAAAAAAAAAGAAATTGTGAGGAATTTTCTTCCTCCTCCTCGGATGCTTTTCTGGCATAACTGGAAGCACGGCTGGCAATTGGACGGTTAGGAGTTCGAATCCTGCCGAGAGCATTGCTGTTATTTCACGTTTGTTTCTCCGAAATAAATTTGATAAAAAGTAGAAAATTATTTCCGTTCTTCAGCAGCAAAGCTTTTAGTTAGATATTCCTTCTAGTTTTTTTCACTAACCTTTTCATGGACTAGTTGTTTATGCATTGAAATCGTGCAGTCAACAGTTCAATCGGCAAGGAACGTTCAAACAAATCAACAGGATCTGTCATTCTGCTCCGCAATATATAGCAAATTTTAAATCTACATTGTAAAAAAAAAGTGTTGGCCTTGTTTAGATTCGTCAATGCATGGAACCTATATGTCGCAGTCCCCAGGAAAGGTTTGTTATGTTAAATGTACATTGTATTTAAAGTGATTGAAACATCGTTCATGTGTATAAATATTTGTTCCTGAACACAGGGAAACCATGTCATTTATCTTTTGAAGGACTTAGATCCCTTTCGTTCGTGCTGATGTCAAAGATAGACTGAAGTTTTAAATTTTTTATAAAATGTAAGTTTTGCCTGTTACAGAAAGGTTTTTCAAGATAATGCTGCATTCAGATGAAGCAGATTTAAAAATTCAGTAAAGAATTTTGTTAATTTGAATAATTAAGTCATTAATGGATAGTTTAATTACAAAATTTATTAATGAAGAAATTTGATTTAAAGTATAACTGAACTGTATTTTCAAGCGCGTTTTATTTCGTTGCGAAGTAAAATGAGACAGCCATTTCTCACTGTGGCTCTTAAATAAATTTCACATGTGCAGTGCAGTTGATTTTGAATTAAATTTTATCTTTTCAGAAAAGAGGGAAGCTTCTCGTTTAAGCAGAAGTATTCGTAACTGATCTGTAGTATTTGTTTTCCAAATACACAAGGAAATTATCGAAGATAGTAATTTATATTTACTTTTAAAAGACATAATAGATTTTTTTTCTGCACAATTAATAAGTGCTATAGTGTTCTTTATTTGTCAGACGCCGAGCGATAAAGTCGTTGAACACGGCTAGTTCGGTCCGAGGCTCGAATCCTGCGAACGGGTTAGCTGCATGGGCGTTTTCGTTCTTTTTTCCATATGTAATGTGTATATGACCCAGTTTCTCTTAGAAAGTCCTCCACGAAGGCATCTTTTCCTTTAGGGGCATATAACCTCGATTGCTTTGCCGTAATCGAATAAACCAAAAACCAACCCAATGAACGTGCTGAGATAGATTAGTCTAAACAACTACAGACATCCAATAGCCAGTGAGTAGGCATACTATTTTGCTCGAGAATAATGTCTGGAATATTGGTGGAATATCCTTTTATGTTAGAAATTTTGCTTCCCAAAAGCATAATATGGATGCTATACTCTCATGCAGACATACCACAAATGATTACGGGTGCAGTCCATTCTTGGCTATAAAGCGAATTCACATTCATATGAACGCTATACTCTCATTCAGGCATACCAAAAATGAATACGAGTGCAGCCCGGTTTTGGCTATAAAGCGAATTCACATTCAACAGGCGTGCCGGGCTGCGTCCAAATGCTAACGAACTAATTAACCACAAATAATTACAATTGCCCTTTGTATTTTAGAGAATGCAAGTCGTCAATTACTGCAGATTTTCTTCATGGACATCCCCTAAAAATTATTATATAACATAACGGACATATTAAATCAAGATAAAAACAACTTTTGTGACAGGCTAACTGCTGGAGAAAGGTGCCTTCAGCATGGCATTTACAATATAAGCATGGCTTTCATGGCTATGCTAATGCAATTACAAATCCAAAGACTGACAATTCAGGTCTGGCGTGTGCTCAGTATTCCTCCTCAGATTCTCATCAACAACAACTCAGCGCTTCTAACTTATATCGAAAAATTTTATCAGCACCGCAGCGTCAGTACATCATAAAGAACCATGAAAGGACATGAAAAGAGATTGCTGAGTTAAACGCAGGAGAATGGAAGGAAATGCGTCTTCAAAAGCAGACAAACTTTGATCTGTAAGTTTCGTATTCTAAACTTAAATACTTGACTTGCAAGGTATTTCTTCCACTTTCTTAGCATGCCTTCCTGGTGTAATGGTCAGTACACTTGACACATATTCAAGAGCTTCGTGGTTCGAGTTCTGGCGAGGGCACTGCTCATTTTTCATCTCTCCTGCTTTCAAAAAATAATCGTAATATCTCTACAGTGGCGCCCGAAATAAAACATTGGGTGAATGATGATTCTTCACCACCACAATTTGACGATTGGGTCCCCTAATCCCCAGTCGCCCTTTAAAAGAAGGAGAATGTAAGGTATTTCTCTCTCCTTCTTAGCATGCCTTCGCGTGTAAGGGTCAGCACACATGGCGAGTATTCGAGAGGTCCGTGGTTCGAGTCCCGGCCAGGGCATTGCTCATTTTTCATCTTTCCTGCTTTCAAAAAATAATCCTAATGTCTCTACAACTCATATCAGTAGATTTATTATATAAAAGACTTATACTCGATGGGTGAGATGAAATCACTTTTAATGTCCGGACATACTTTATTAGCATAAGAAATATTGTAGTAAAGTAGCACAGTATCTAAATTTGTTATGAGAAAAGGTTTGCAACTGAATATACATATGTATTTAATTTACTTTGATCTTAACGTGCATTTAATAATTTACTTACCACATTTTTTTAGGAAAAGTGTGCTGCCCGGAGAGTGACGCCAAGTTTGGCTGTTGCAATATCGAGAGCAACTTGATGATGGGATCTGTCAACGTCGAGCAACAACATGTAATGGGAGCACCTTCTATGACTGCCGGAAATGCTACTTTAGCCAATCGCTGGTGCAACTGCCCCCGGGGCACATGTTGTGACAACTACTGCTGTCAGCTACAAGCAGCGCAATGTTGCAGAAATCCTTCAAAGTGTTGTGCAAATGGATGGATATGCTGCGGAAATGGTCAGTGGTGCTGCAGATGGAATCAGATCTGCTCAGCAGCTTATGGGTTTTGTCTAAACAAATAATAATTTTATGATCATATTTGCTATCCATTTCGTATTATCTAGACTACATAGTCTGAAAGACTTATGAAGATCTTTTCTGTGCTAAAGGTCATTAAAGCATGTTATACATTATGAGCTATGTTTCTTCATTTCAAATATTCTCCGTTTAAACTTATATATATATAAGATATATAAGATAATATAAGATTTATATATTTAAGATATTTATTTCTAGAATAAAGTGCATGATACTCTTAACGGCTACATCTTCTAGGAGGGTCGTTTGACATCATAAGCACACAAAGGTAGTCCAGATAAGCTTCTTATTTTTTCTACTTGAAGAAGTTATTTAGATGTGATAGCTATCACATGCTTAGAATATTTATCTGTTTTTCAAGAGAAAAAGTATTGTTAACATTCCTGAAAATCTTCCAATAAATTAACGATATTAAATTTTAATATTAAAGGATAGTATATTAATATTAAAGTTTAAAAATTATATTAAACATTTCATGACAATTTGGTTGACTTTTTGTCTAAGATAGTTTCTGCATGTAATTACTGCAACTGAAATAGGGGAATTTTATTTTATTTTTTGGGATATTTTAACATTTCAGTAAAACCTATGTAAATAAAAGTAAAATATTAAGGAATGTCACAAAACTCATCTCCTTTGAACAAATTAAACAATGAAAAGCACAGAACTCATTATTATTTTCCCTAAAATAAAATATTAAAATTAGTTTTTATTTACATAGGCACTATAAATGAGCTCATTACCCTATTCCCATTTTCGCTAAAAATTATATACTAATCAAAGAAATTTATAAAGTTGTAACTGACCCGATACTTGAATTTGAGTCCTACAATCCTTCTAGACAACTAGCAAGTTATTGCTATATCTGAAATAGTATGACAGTCTTGCGAAGGTTTAAACAAATCTTTTATTAAATTGAACTTTAAACAAAAAAGGCACGACTTGTGCTATACATAAACCACTACTTGTGGCGATGTAATTTAACCAATAACAAAGATACTTTGGTAAAAGGAGTCTGAGAATGCACAGTCAAATAAATTAGCTGGCTCAACAAACTTACCGGAGCTTAATTTTAAAGCAATCGGCTGTTAGAAAATGGAAAAGCCAAGAAAATTACGTTTAAGTAGAGCTGGCTAAATCTAACAGAACGGCACAAGTGACAGTAGCTCTCTCTCTGTCTAATATCCAAAAGCCTCAGGTTAAATATAATAAAAGCTAATTCGTATTCTGGTGAGGAATATGGAAAGAAGTAGTTAAAGCAAAGGTCAAAATCATGCTAACTGATTCATTAACATTAAAAATCTTGCAGTTTTCCTCATCAGAATTTAATTAATCGCAATGAAGGTCTTTAACGACCTTGGCAAAGATTTTAAACTCTAATATCTAAGAGGATGAGTCAGACTTTACGATCATCTAATTAAATGTCTAAATCTAATCTCACGTGGCCGTCCAGACGGTATAGTGGTTAGGGGAGCCTGACTGCGATACCGAAGGGCTCGGGTCCGAATCCAGGAGAAGGCATGAATGTAGAATTGTCTGTCTCTTCATAGGAGGAAACGGTGACCGCCTATTACGTGCCGCCACAATAAAATGGCCACCACTTCTGGCTTTAGGTGGGGCCAATGCCGTTATAGACAAGTGCCCGCCAGTGGACAAAAAAATCACGTTGTATAAAATTCTTGTTTTTGCACGGGCAATTCCCAAATTTCGATTTGCCTCATGCGCTAATTTCTGAATGTCTGCCATCTTAAATTGTGCTGATCTCTTTTCTACGTAATATATATATATATATATATATATAGAGAGAGAGAGAGAGAGAGAAAGAGACAGAGAAACATAATCAACTTTCTGCCAAGAAATAATTCAGCCAGTGTCCTTCCAGTTGTTTAGTATTTGGCAGTTCTCAACGTAGCAGCTAGTTCATTGACGCAGCTATCACAGCGTTGGTGATAATGTCTTACACAGTTGCGGATAATTTTAACTGTATATCTGTTCACTCACTTTGCAATATTCAACTGCGGTCGATAATTTGACTTTAGAATTGCTTGCATATTAGTTTAATCAGAGCTTCGCACTTTAATATAAATTTATTTAAAAGTGAATGTGCACAAATTTTCTTGGACGTCCTTTTTAGAGGAATAATTTCTACTCACTTCGAGAAATAATAAATAAACACTAGTAAATGTAAAATTTACACTAGGTGGGTAAGACCTCAATAGATCAATTCATACTATTTCGTTAAGAAATGTAGTTTTATGCTATTCAGGAACCTGGCCGAACTGCAATTAATTTTGTTAACTACTTGGCGTATGTTACAGGACTTGGCATTTCCCGTTATAAATCTTTTTAGCTGCGGAAAATAAACATATTTTCTTACTCTCTGCACTGCTTTTGTTATTATGAGATGGCTGGAAAAGGGGAAATTATGTGATTTATCTAAAATACTTCAACTAGCTTGGATAATCAATCTTTTCGTGGCCTACCTGTATTTCTGAAATAAGTGTTTCTCGTGAATCTAAAATTTTAGTAGCTAACGTGGCACATTTTACTTCTTTATTTCATCACCTAGTTCAATTCGTGAAATGCATTCACTACAACATTTTTTTCCAGAGGTTATAATTAATCATAACATTCTAGCCTTGCGATTCAAGAGCTCATTTTATGAATCTGAATGACAAAATCTTCCTCGAATACAGGCGTACAATGGCCACATGATCCATACATACGGTAACCATTTCTTTGCCTAAATAAATTTGAAATGTTTGCACGGTTAACAGGACTACTGGTGTTTCTTTCTTGGTAACGGTACCATTTCTTTGAAATGGACTAAACGTTTTGCAAAAATACGCTACCGAGTGGCGTAATGGCAGATCGCATATTCAATTGAACAATGTTAAACGAATTAAGCACACTGCGCATGCCCAGAAGAGAATTTGGCGCAATTACGACTTTGGCGTAATTTTAAAAGAAGATAAATATGGTTGATAATCTGTTATCTGGATGTAAACAGTTCATGGTTTTAAAACTTGTTAGATTGTACGTTGCTTCATTGATTAGAGTGTAAATATCGATTTTAAACTCCCCAAATTTTCGTTTAAGAAGAATTACAAAACAGGAAACATTACATGATGCTGTTTATTGATTGCACTTGAGCTGAATGTTTACTGTTTGTACTTCTGAGGAATAAAAGCAATCGATTATTTACCATGCGTTCCGTTCATAAATACTTTAACAACTTAAGGAATATATCTAGTTTAAATTACTGAATTAAAGCCAAAGAAATTATTACAAATAACTGATACTAAATGTAATGCTAATGAACAAAATAAACCAAAATGAAATGAAACAGAAGAAAATGTAATAAGCACAAAAAAAAATTAATAAGCACAAAAAAAGTGTCTATAGTATTGCAATCGTAAAGAGTCGCTAAGGCCTACATGACAAACGGGCTTGGGTAGGGTTGTTTATTTTTATTCGCCAGTATTTTCTCCCACGCCAACGGTACACTATTGAGCCTGCGCAGTAAGCGAAATTCGTTAATATTGATCAACTCAATGTGCGGTTTGCCATTACGCTACCGACCGGGTGTCCGTCTTGCATAAGCACTGCTTTTATCGCGAAATCAGATGCATTTGCGGCTGTTTCTTATTTACCATGCGCGTCAGGAAATTTCAAAACGAGGGCTTGAATTAATGCCGCTTTTCAAATGCTGTGTTTGCCTCTGCCGACCAAATGAATTCTACCTTTTTCTTTTATAAATTTAATATGTGCTCTGCTATGTGAGCAAAATCTTAATAAACGGTCTATAAAAGGAGCTGAAGCCCAAAAATAATGCAATTTTCTTTGCCGTGTTAGAGATAGGATTAATCTTTATCGTTATAATTTCAGAATATTCTGTTTCATTCCCCTCTCAGATATATTATAGCTCAGGTATCGGAGTTCTTTGGCTCAGAATTTTTATTTTGCCTCAATAACTTTTAAACCTCTCTTTTAAGGAGAAAAAACTTCGTGCAAATACCGAACGTGTTCATCAAATGCATCGCTCGTGACTATTATGTCATCTAAGTGAACAAAAGTGGATTTTCCAAGCACAGGTCTTAGTCTGTGTCTTAGGATTTTCTAAGCACAAGTCTTAGGATTTTCCAAGCACAGGTATAAGGTCTTACTAACCAATTACTTTATATTTTAGATCTTTACTCTCACTCCTTCGTTTCCGTTTCTCTACCAGAATGTAAATGAGGTGGAAAGAGATAGCATTTAATAGAAGGCATAAGACGTGTTCTGCCTGCTGAAGGCCACGTTACTAGTTTGCTGTCATTAGACAAGCGTTACAGAGTTAGTTACTTTTGCTCATAATGCTCTTCACTCCGACGTAGGTGAAAAGGTCAACTTTCTCCTTAAATATCTCCACGCAGCCTTTTGGCTAATTTTACTTAAATTAAAATTCGAAATTCTTACTTTGATTTATAGCCATAAATGGTGGCTGAGTTTGTAAGCACCAGTTTTGATTCTTATGATTTATAGCCATAAATGCTGGCTGAGTCTATAAGCACCAGGAGTGCCTTCTGTTCCACATTTTGAGTTTAATAAAATTGTTTTTTACACCCTTCGTTCATGTCTGTAATACTCTCCCCAGGACTAAATAATTCGCTACCCTGTTTTAGTGAAGAGTTTAGTTAGCCTGCATAATAGGAAAACACGTTAAACACTATACACTAAAAGCTAACTTACATTCTCGTGAGGAATACAGAAATAAGAAGTTTTAAATAAAGGTTAAAATTATAATAACTGACTAATTAACATAAGAACCTTACACGTTATCTGTTACTTTCATATTGAAACATATAATCTGCTTCTTTGCAACTAAAAATATACATGTGACCTTTTTACTAATGTAAGAACATAAAATAACATGAGGAGTAAGTAAAAAAGACTAGGCTTGTGTGCCGTACGTAATTGAGTTTTCATTAATGCTCATATAAACCACATATTTGGAGAACATTGTAAGCTCCTCCGTATATTATAGGCTTTTTCAAATTAGTATTTTAATAATTTAAGAAATACATACTATAGTATACTATGTTTTTATAATATATGCATGAAAGGAAGAATTTAAAAAATTTAAAAGTATGAATTGAATTACCCATAAGATTACCTTCAGGACCTAAAAAAAGAGAACAAATTATTCCTTATAGTTGGAACACGGGATATTTGCAGCTGAACTCCTCTCGTATTTATTCCTTCGAATCATCCTTTTGTAATTCTTGTATATCCTTCATAAAGATATTTATAGTAAAGATCAAGTTCCTCCGTATATGTATTATTTTAATTAGTAGTTTAATAATTTAAGAAATATATACTATAGTGTATTATATTTTTATCATATATACATGAAAGGACGAATTAAAAAATAAAAGTATGAATTGAATTAATTATAAGATTACCTGCAGGACCCCCCCCTAAAAAGAATACAAATTATTCCTTATAAATTGACGCACTTGATATTTGCAGCTGAACACCTCTCAGTGTATTTATTTCCTCGAATCATCACTTTTGTAATTCTTTTATATCCTTCATAAAGATATTTATAGTAAATACCATCAGAAACATCGCTCAGAAAACTTATATTCAATAATTAATTTTACCTCTCTTCGATGAATTAGCGAAAATACTCATTTATCAGATCATCCAGAATACACGAGCCGAATAAACTTCTTAATTAATAAATACCAACGTATATTGAAAGCGTTATTAAAATTTCTCGCCGTGTAAAACCACAAAACAAGTTCTGATGCTGGTTCCATATGATAAACAGAAAATAATAACTTCAATTATAAAGACGTGATTTTCGAGGCTGGCTATCTTTGCACTTAATTAGCAGCTGTATTCGGCCTCAAGTTTATACTCTTTTATTTTTCCTTTGTCATTTAATACTTCATCACGCATTAATAAAGAAGCCGAATTTCGAAGAAACAATTATTTTCTTATCTGAACACATGATTAATATGTGAATCAGTTCATATTTCTCAAAAGGTCTCTGCAGTGTTTCATTAACTTAGTTATCACTTGTCTTTGAAATTTTAGATGCTCTGATTATACGCATATCTAAATTTGAAAGAAGCTCATGCGAACTATTTAATTTTTATATCTGTTCTCTAACATTTATTTTATCTAACAATTAATTTGAATTTATCAATACATAAGGATGACAGGATAATTTATCATTGTTTCCAGTAACAAGAAGCTAAAATTTATATTGTCATCGCTAATAATTATTAAGCTTTCAGAAATTTTTTGTTAAATATTTATGATTCAAATTTATTATTAGTCACGAGTAAGTTTTTATTCTGTGAGAAGATATTATGTTTATTTTTTTATTACTCAGTACATATTGACATAGCGTGTGTAACGGAAACTT
>KK121554.1:154805-207426 GCA_000611955.2 Stegodyphus mimosarum | reverse complement strand
TTTCAACTGTTAAACAGCTCGTTCGGCTAACTGAATTTATTGGAAATGCTCTGCATAACAAATCTTGTGTAGCCTTACTCATGCTAGACGTGGCGAAAGCTTTCGACCGCGTCTGGCATGAGGGGCTCATCTACAAGCTTATCTCCTTAAACATTGAACCGGAAATGATCAAGTTACTTTACTCCTTTCTTACAAATAGAAAATTTTTTGTTTCCATAGAAAATGAACACTCAAGTCTCAGGAATATTAAAGCTTCTGTTCCACAAGGTTCTATTTTAGGACCCCTTCTTTATCTCTTTTAGGATCCCTTCTTTCTCCCCCTGGATCTGATTAGCGGCTGCTTTATCGGCTGCTATGCGGACGATACTGCAGTGGCTGTCAGATCCATTAGGGCTGAACATGCAGTATTAAAACTTCAAAAATTTATGCCTTCCATTGAATCGTGGTGCACCAAGTGGCGTATTGCTATTAATGCATCAAAGTCTCAACTTTTACTCATCCGGAGAAGATATGCACGCAAAGGATTCTATGGTGAATTGAAATTATTTAATGAAAAAATACCACTTGTCACCAAAGCCAAGTACCTTGGTATCGTGCTGAACACCTCCTTTAAGTGGAATGATCATATTGCAAAAATTAAACAGAAGACCATAGGAGTAATTAACAGCCTCACTCCCTTACTTGGAAAATATTCAAGACTAGACCTTTATAAAAAACGTCACATATACACTGCTATTATTCGTCCAATTATGACATACGCTTCACCCGCATGGGCAGCCTATAAGGCAAAGGATATTAAAATTCTTCAAATTATTCAAAATAGATTCTTAAGATTAATTACCGGAGTTCACTTTTATGTTTCTAACGATATGCTACATAAGGATCTACAAATTGAAACTATGGAAAAATATCTGCACAAATTGAACAAAAATTTCTTCGATAAAGCCATAAATTGTGACCGACTGAAGCACTTCAACACGTTTGATTACATCATCCTTGAAGAGGACGTTGACCTTCGTGCACTTGCAGCATTCCTCACGCGGAGTGCTAACTTCCCCACGTAATAAAAATTCATGACTGGTTTCCGTTCACACAATGTTTAATATCCTGTACATGTTTGGTGCCTACCTTACTTATACTTTTCAATTTACATTAACTGTTTTGTAACTCATGATACTGTATCGTATTTAAACTTGTATATTTTATATTTATTATGCATTGTATATCTTTTCAGTCGTCTTGTATTTGTCACTTGTGGCTTCCCTTTTGACCTTTGCTCTTTTTTTTTTTATTTGTCTGGACTTTCAACGTCTTGTGGCCTTTTTAGGCAAATTTTGTCATTGAGCCGGTAAAGTTGCATTATTTGCAATAATTCGGCTATAAAATCACTGACTGACTGACTACTCAGTACATCTGCAGGAAGAGTGTTGAGATTCACATTTAAGTTTTGAGATGATGGATATTTTGACTAATCAGTTGAATATTATTTAGGATGAACACAAAATAATTGAACAACAGCTGAAAATCTGCAAAATTCGATTATAGGTTAGGTTATTTGGAAACGGCGAAACCATGAGGACTATTTGCTTAAGACGAAGAATGCCTTCATGAAAGACTTTCTGACGAAAATTGGCGTTTATTCACGTTACACATGAGAAAAACAACTCTGCAGCCAGTCAGTTCGCCTGAGTTTGAACCTAAGTCAGGTCATACTGCCATTATTCAGCGGCCTTAACCACTCGGTCGTCACTGGTGGGGTAAACTTTGATTATAAATCTCTGTTCTGAAACTGAACTGTTTAATTATTGATTCGCATTTATTTGATGTTAGGCAATTAATTTAAAATGTTGTTGGAGAGTCAATCAAGTGATGTAGAATGGTAGAAGGAATTTTTGAAGTTAAAAAATAATTACACTTAAAATTTTCTTATCCAACTGCGTACAGATTTTTGCAACAAATGCTGCCTTCATATTCCACATGAAATGTTCATACTGTTATTACTGATGCCGAATGATAAGTGACCTTTGGACCATGAGCAATTAGTGATTCTTTATTGCTCTATATGTTTCAAAACTAATAAACAACAGTTGTACTTCTATGTTAAGTTATCATCATGCATAATCAACAAAATTAACAAACATAATAACTAATTCGTTAATGGGCAAATTTCAAATGTCGCTAAAGGCTTATGATCATTTTAAGAAAGAAGTGCTATGACGACAACAACAGCCAAAGTGCTAAATATTTCAAAATATTCATTCCAGTATTTAACTACTACCTGTTTAAATTTCTCCTGTTCACCAGTGGTATTTCGCTGAACAACCAGGCCTGTCACTTCTGAGTAAAAGATCTAGGCCTATTCAAACGGCCATGGCCAGATTCAAAAGGTGGACATCTTCGATGTATGAAATTCAAAGAGGGAGACAAGACCTTCCCCTCGTGTGCTTGTTCCCTACCTGCCTCTCCCACTCACCTACTGGATTGTATAGGCGTCTCCCTGAGACAGCTGTCGGCTGAGCAGGACGACATCTACGATTTGCTTGTGCGGCAAGGTCTCTTGGACTTGGTGTAGGCTTTCCTAACCCAAGGGGATTTGAAACAACAACAACTACTTGTTTTTCGAAGAATAAATTTTATGGCAATTTCTTGTTGATGAAGATAAGGTAAATACAAAGAAACCAGACTGAAAAAGATTCATATTGACTTTTTTTTCCTTTCCGGAATTATTGAGATCCATGTCATTCTTTTTTTAAATTTCTCTAGCCACAATTTATGCCATTTATCATTGTCTTAGCCTCTTGCTAATAACGTTGCATTGTTTAGCTTTAAAAATAGCTAGAATCTCAGATCATTTTAAGTGATAGAGTTTGAATGATAACCCTCTCTTTTCAGAATTTAATAACTTAACTAGTTGCTTAAGATAAACATATTCAGTATTGAAGATAATTTAATATTTATGAGCTAACTTCAAGTTTCAAAATCTGACGCAGTGTCTACAGAAAAATGTTTGAACATCATTTTCATTCCGGAGTGAATAGCTTCAGACTGTACTTCCGAAGTGAATAGTTTCAGACTCTACTTCTGTGTGTTGTCTGTGTTTGATTAAAGACGGATTAACCTATTTCAGAGCTTGAAACATTTTTTCCTGCCTAGCCCCTATACCCAGGTGTTATGTAATTTTTACGGGAACTTTCTAGCAAAATAATTAATGATAAGTACATAATAATAATTAAAAAAATAGTCAGTTTTCAAAAATCTTTAATACAGTTTCTGTTGTTGGTATAATTATAAACATGCATTTGATTATATATCAATACAAGCAATACGATTTAAACTTTTTGTTTCTATGTCAATTAAGAAAATAAAATTTATTCTGTTAAATGTCAAAAGCATAGTTTTGGAAAATGATTATGAATTTAATTCAAAAATTCTTTTTTTCTGGCTTTCAATTCTTCAAATTTACCAATTATTTCTTTGTAATTAATATTGTACAACGCATTATATTCTTATATATTGTACAGCTAAAGAAGTTAATTTTTTTTTACTTACGGAGTTTCGTAAATAGTGTTTTACACATTTTAACACCGAAAACGATCTTTCACGAGATGCATACGATACAGGCAAAGTTAAAAATATGCCTAATATATGATTTCCATTATTTGGAAATGTTAATGTAGTCTTTATCATTCGTAGCATATCAGATGGCAACGTTAAATTTTGATTTTTACAAAATAATAGAAATTGTAACAGTTCCTCATCCAATTCTTTTTTATGGTTTCACTGCACAATTATTTTAGTAATGTGGTATTTAGTAATGGTGTGCAGATTGAATGGTTATACATTGTTATTTGAGTTTGTATGAAATATTTAAAAAATCTCGTTCATGTCCTTGTAACTTCTGCTACGTAGGTTTAGTTCAAAAGATATTTTGTCACATATTACGTAAAAGAAGTTTCGTTTAAAGGATTTATGACCCTGATTACATGAACTTTTGTCGTCGTCATCATAATGAGTTATATCAAAATATTCTTTCCGTTTTCGCGTTGTTTTATTACTAACGGAATAAGTTTTTATTTCTGACGCGTTATAGCCTCCGCTTCTATTTCCGGAAATAAATTTCTTAAACTATTAAAGTAATTAAATAAATTGTCAAAAATACTTGCCGCAAACGAGATAGGTATAGTAGGGTCTTGTAAGGATATACCGATTTCATTTATTCTGGAAAGAATATTACCCCAAATAACTGTTAATAAAATGAATTCTAAATTATTAATTTCGTTTGCTATTTCTTAGGATTCCAGTTTTACAGAACATTTCTCAGATTAATATAGTGATATATCAAGTAGAGCATTATTTATTTCGTTGAACCCAGAACGAATTGCTTTGACTGCATCAGCTCTACAAAAAAACCTAGTAGTATATAATTTTTTTTTACTGTAAAATGTTTATTATTTCCTGTAACGTTTTTCTAAAGTGTTCCACCTATGAGTGGACGCTGAGAAAAATGTATAAACGTTCTCCAATAGATTAAAATAAGTTGTTGCTTGGAAACATGATTCATTAGCACTACTTACTATCGGATTTAACGAATGAGAAGCACAAGTAATGCAATGGCAGTTTGACCATGTTTTTAAATGCGGTTTTGAAGCACATTGTACTTTTCAAAAATATTTTCCGCACTGTCGTAGCTTTGTTCTCTACAGTTGCAAATATCCAGACCTAATATTTCAAGGTTCTTTAAAACTTTATTTTTTTAATGATTCACCTGTGTGCGAAGAAACTGGTAAAAATCCAAAATTTCTTTCTATTGGGATTCCATCTTCTGATACATAATACAATATAAAAGTCAACTTAATAAAAGTAATAATAAAGTCAACTTAATAAAGTGACTTAATAAAGTCAACTATGTGTGCTATATCAGGGGTCATTAAGTCAATTATAAGTGAAAAATATTTGGTGGCTTTAACTTCTAACATGAATATTTCTAACACTTCTATATTCAATATTTCAATAAATTCATCTCAAATACTTGACGAAGGATAACTTATGTTGTCTCTTCCAGCTGATCCGAATGTTTTATATGCGAAGCTAAAACTTATCCAATTCTGCCAAACATGCTAGAGCTCCTATGTAACTTCCACTATTGGAAGCAGAAAAGAGTTCATTGTTGCCACGAAATGCAAGAGAAACTTTAGCCAAAATCTTTATTATTGCTACTATCCGTAGCAGTACTTTTCTCCAATATTTTTTTCTTCTAAATACTGTTTTTCAACGATAATACCTATACGTCCCTCATCTAAATTTTTGCCATTAAAATTTTAATGCAATGTTTATTGATCAGTAGAATTCTCACGTTCTTCCACAACAATATTTTTCTTTAATGACTGAGTTCCAGTTCTTCCACCTTCTGTTACTACATTTTTAGCGGTATGTAGTATAAATGAAATATTTGTAGTGGTTTTAATAACAAGAATAAGAACATTCTTATTAGATTAGGATGTTTTGTATATATGCATTATTTGTAGCACTACGTACAAAGTTGTAGATGTAACAAATCTTGCTAGTGTAATTATTTCTTTCTGCAAGCGAACAATATAGATTATCTTTCCGCTGATCGGGTATTATTCCGTTTGCTCACTACCTTAGGTCGGAAGCTCGCTCAGCGGTTAAAATAAATAAATAAAAATCTGAAATGTTTCAGATTTTAAATTACGTCCAAAGGGACGTTTATTTAACATTCTGCGTGTTACCTTTATTTGTTAAATACCATGTTCTTCGCACTTAAACCATAAAATTCAGTTCAACAGCAATATCGCAAAATAATTTTAAATTGAGCATATCTTTAGAAATTTCGGTACACGCTCTCACGCGCTGGAGATAAAAATGTTTTTCTGTACAACGTTGGTATTGCTGGCTTTGAAATCTTTGAGTTTGTTAATGAAAAATTCGTTAAAGTTTTAGAGAATATTGTTACGAATTTCAAATTTATTTGGCTATTTATTTAGAACTGTAATTAAAATTCCTTTTTATTTTCCCGTGCAACGCACGCAGACGATTTTTGAAGAGAAAGCTACGTAAAAAAAAAATAATAACATGCATACATTTATGCAGATTTTTCATTTTTTAAACTTGCAGAGCAATAACATTTAGTGGCAACAATTTGAAAAGTGAATCGGGCATTCAGAGTGAATCAACGCAAAATCGCAAAACGAAAGTAATAGTCCTTCGGGACTAAATCCCTTTGGACTAAAAATAAATTTGACGATGGTTTATTTTTAAACAAATAATGTTCCATGTCTGTTGGTAAGTTTAAAGACCTCAAAGAAATGTCCAAATTTTGCAAAACTAATGCATCATTAACGGTGTTAGGTATATATATTCTACATTTTGAATTTCTTTTTTTCAGCACTTGCATTTTGGTTTTTCTCAGCAAAATCTGTGCAAATCAGCAGTCTTCTGTGTTTTTCATTTATATTCACCCACATTTTATTCTATAATCTTTGCTTCAAACTGAACTTTTACATTAATGTTATTTTTTTTTGTATTAACAACGTATTTAAACAATTTTTTTTGTTTATTTGTTTCTTTTTGCATTTTATACTTATGCTTTCTTTTATCCTCACCGGAAGAGTGATAATAATTCACTTTATATAAAATACTTATACAATTTATAATACAAAAAGTTATTTAAGCACTTCAACAAACTAATCACTTCAAGAAATTTAGAGCCAAAAATTGTCTTTCTACCATCTATGTAAAGGAGGAAAGGTTCCATGGACGTCATGTAAACAATTTGACTACTGCGCCGCTATACCGCGGAGAGAGAACTTCGCCAAGGGATTTGGCGACGGAACCTGGTGACGGGAATTTCTCCCTCCGCAGTGTGTACAGGAAGTTGCGGAATACGTTAAGAAGAAACGTTCTTTAACTTTTCGCGATAATTTAAACCCGGATTTTCGTACGTTTATAAGTTATTCAGATTCAAACCAAGCTTTTCAGATATATCATTACTACTAGCAAACATTAAAAATTACCTATGTAATGTCAATTAATTAGCATTTGTAATATTTAAAATAATGAGGAAGAAGAAGTACCAATAAAAACGATATTACTGCAATATGGTGTATGAAAATCTTTTTATAGAACTCACATGATTCGCATATTTAGATTAAATTTCGCTTATCAGCATCGAAATAAAAGTGGTCCTTAAAACGCTATTTGGTACATTCAGCCATTACAACAATTTTCAAGTTTAATGATAAAAACTAAAAGTTAGAAATCAAGCTTTGGGAAGTGATGAAAATTTAGGTGTAGTTTCACTTTCACGGGCTGTTGATTGATCCATTCGTAGTTTGATCACTGATTTTATTTCCATCAATACGGCGAAAAAAATGAAGTCACGGAACTTTGAACCCTTGATAAACGTGACCTTCGAATTTCGACGCCGGCTTCGAACTTTGGCGACAGCTGTTTCACGCATGCGCAACTATTTCCCTCTGCCATGTGATGGAGTCACTCCTGTTTTGGCGTTCCTTTTTAATAATACATATCCTTTGTCTCACTCTTGCTATGATTAATGTTTTTACTAGATTTCTGCCCACCATGCAATACGCATCCAATATCACGTGTGACGCCCCACCTACGTATCACCTACACTGATGAAATAAATTAAGACAATTTGCATATTTTATCGAATTGCATGAAAAGAACTGAACTGAAGGAAAAGCCACTGCTTCTAGATAAAAATGCAAATCTTGTACGGCAAATGCGAAACGTACACGTGCGTGTCGGCGGAGCCAGTAGAAAACAAGCTTTATAAGCGCATGGGGGGGGGTAAGACGAATTGCGTTCGCTAGTACATCTCAGCGAATTTCTTGGTGTTATCTTTCAGCATTCGGTTAAATTCATATCGGGACAATAAAATGAGTAACCACCAACATTTAGATGATGGAATGATATGGCGAATTACGGGAAAGCCCAAAGGCAGGCCAATCGCAAGTCCAGATATGCAGAGAGTTTAATTTAACACCCAGCGTCGAGTGTAACCTATGGAAACAGTTCCAGGGTACTGGATCCATGGAGAAAAAGCCTGGGCAAGGTCGTCCAAGAGCCACGCCAACCACAGAAGACTGCTATTTGTCCATTTTAGCGAGGCGTAACACAGGGACTAGAGCTTCTCAGCTCTCTCAGGACCTGTATGCAGCCACAGGAACCCGTGTAACAAGGGTGACTGTTTCCAAAAGACTGAATGAGAGAGGGTTGTTTGCTAGAAGACCGCCCCGTTCACGTTTGCGCCCCGTTCACGTCTACGGAAAGGAGAGTCCGATTAGCATGGTGCAGGCAGCATAGTGATTGGAGTACGGAGCAATGGGCGACTGTTCTGTTCATCGACGAGTCCCGTTTTAGCCTAAACAGCGATTCTGCCGTACTTTCATATGGAGAGAGCCAGGGACCCGCTACCTACCCTCCAATGCCCGCGAAATCAACAGTTATGGCGGTGGCGATGTAATGGTCTGGGCAGGCATCATGTAGGATGGCCGGACAATTCTCCACGTCTTTGAAAGAGGCTCTGTGACTGGTGTGAGGTATAGGGATGAGGTTTTGGAGCCCTATGTTTGCCTTTTCCGGGGTGCATTGGTCCTTGAGTTAATCTTACAGGACGATAACGCGAGGCCACATAGAGCTTTCTGGTCCACGAATTTCTCGAGAGTGAGGATATTCACCGGATGGATTGGCTGGCCAGGTCTCCAGACCTCAACCGTACAGAACATGTCTGAGACACTCTGGGGAGGGCAATTGCAACTTGCAACCCCCCTCCGAGAATTATCCAGGAACTGAAAACAGGGTTGCTGAACGAGTGAGATCAGTTGCACCAGACACTGATAAACTGTGTTATTTCCAGTATGACATCACGCTGCGAGGCCTGTATGGCTGTAACGGGGGACCATACCCTCTATTAACCCATTTCTTTTGTGTCTTCTGCAACCGCTGTTTCAGAACTTCAGACTCCCATGAGTGTTACACACGAACATGTGTGTCTATTATAACTGTTGAATGTTTATTTGGTTTGTATTATATCAACCTATGTTCGCACCAAATTTTATTAAAATCTGTCCAGCAGTTCTGGAGATCGTAGATCGAATATGAAAATTCTCGTAATTTATTTCACCAGTGTAGTTAGCGAAATGGTGTTATGCACAGTGGATCATTTATATCAATACATCTTAATAAAAAAAAGGAAACCTGCAGATTTAGATTAAATTTAAATTGAGTATATGAATAAACTTTTATTTATTTTGTGAAATGAAAGGAAACTTTTATCTTATTTTTTCATTTTTTTTTCAAGTGGACGGTTTGACTGTTCCTCCCAAAACCGGGCCCTTGAAATTTGTCTTATTTATTTATGCTATTTTTCGGCCCTGTGGTTGATAATGGTAAAATGGATTACTAGATCGAAGAAATGTGATTATAGTGGTCCTAGTTGAGAATTAGAAAAATTATCAAATCTAATTCTACAACTAAGCTAGACTAAAGAAAACCTCTGATTAATAAAATTGTATTTTCTATTGTTGTGAATAGAGATCAAGAAATGCTGAACCCGTAACAATTACAAGTTGTACATCATCAGATCAAAATCAACTAGAGTGTGATTGTAGACGAATTTCTTTCAGATTGTATTTTTGTTATAAGTGATGAATATCGTGTTTGCTCGAAATTTCCCTTACGCTTCGAGATGTTATTGATTTGACCTTCCATCATTTACCTGTTTGCACTTGGGTATTAAAGGCATGTATTGAAATTATACCAACGATGGGACGACAGACGTGATCTTGCGCTTCTTGCCACGAGGAATTTCGTGGACTTGGGCTGACAAGTGTCTTGGGCGTGTCTTGGACGCGTCAGACAAGTGAGCATCAGCAATAACAACAACGAAACGGTAGGTACGAAACAATCCATTTTTAGAATACTGATGGAGTCTCTTAAACGTCTAAGTTCTTTCTTTTATATGTAATAATTTTATAATCAATTGTTTTTATTGCATTTTTAGATTCTATTTGCATCTAAAAACTTAAATTCATCCGATCTGAGATATACCTTATAGTAAGTAGTGAAATTTTGCATAATTTTACAAGAGCAAGGTTATAAATATACTTTTACATAGCATAATATATACTATTCTGACATACTATGCTCAATTTCTCATAATACATGCATTTTTTACATATTATATTATAAGGTATTTCTCCCGCTTTCTTCGCATGCCTTCGTGGTGTAGTGGTCAGCACGCTCAGCGCATATTCGAGAGGTTCGTAGTCCGAGTCCGGCGAAGGCACTGCTCATTCTTTCCATCTCCTACTGCAAAATATCTTAATGACTCTACAATATATACGGTTGTTATTCACAAAGTTCTACATAATGTTCTCATTACACAGCATTTGTTTATGTCACATGTAATATGTTATTGCATAATTCCAAGTTACGCTGATTTTCACTGTACGGTTACAATGCACAATACCACTACAGCATCATTATACATGCTTTACTGAACACTTCTTGAGTTTATACAATCATTTTCAATGCAATAACAATTAAAATTATAACTGTATACTTTTGAACTATACTAACTAAGGTCTTTGAACTAAACTAACTAAAGTCCTACTATTGAACTAAACTAACTAAGAACTTAGGTTATTATTTAAATAAACAAGTTATTTACAAATCTAACATTTACTATAATTTCTTCTATCCGTTTATTCACTAGAAATGTAAATGAGTTACAGAGTATTTAAGCTGAGGTTTTTAGATTGTAAGATAGAGTGTGTTTCTGCCTCTCGTGGCAACGTTGTGAATTGTGCCAGGTCTGATAAGTTTGTTCTTAAGCTTTTCTTATTGCTGCCGACATTTAAATTTGATAAGCCACTTTTAAGGTTAAAGTTTTTCAGACAGCTTAGACTTAAATTTAATTGTGTAGCCTTTGTTTCAAATTTCAATTGATTGTTACTTTAATTACATCGCTCCAAATGATGGTTGAATTTATTACCACGAGAAGTGCATTTATGTTCAAAGGTTTGTTTTAATAAAAAAGTATTTCAATCTTTTCAAGTCAGTGTAGTTGTTTCAGACACAGCAAAAATTCTAGAATGAATTCTTACCAGTTTACCCCAGAATGTTCTTGAAGGCAGATCAAAAGCTATATAAACCCTGCCTATAGGCCGAGTACAGTGTATCTTGAATTTATCGTGAAGAGTATCTGGAGTACATTGAGTTCAGTAGTAGTGTCTTGAACTCCGAGAGCTATTGAGGGATATAGAGTCGGGAGCAATACTTTAGGGCTTTGCTGTGAACCTGTCTTTACCGTTATAGCTTGATAACCTGAGGGCTGTGTTGCTGATTGTTTCAGTGTGTTTGTGGTAGTTTTTCGACAACTGTAATGCGTCTTTAGAACTGTTCTGTGCAGTACTCGCTAGTAAATTGTGTTTTGATTCTTCGTCAAGTGTTGTCGTCAATCACTCCAAATCCACGAACCCGTAAAGCGTAACAATACTTATAATCAGGCAATAATTTTTGTAATAGACTAATATTCAATAATGTGTAACTGGTAACTTTTGCACATCGGTGCGTTTCTAAAGGTTGATTGACAGAAATTAGGTCCTACTGCAGAATTTGAAATTGGCTATGTTTTCGCTATTTCACATTGTTGAGGAATAAAGTTAATAATGTCTCGAATTTTTCTGTTTCGCTAGAGTGCATTTGTCTGATTGGGTGTTCTTGCTTTTATAGTAGATTTCCCATGATCTAGCATCCTTCATTCTAGAGTTAAATCATTTTACCCTGCGTGTAATGAGTTTATAAATGTTTTTCTTTATTGAATTTTTAAAAATCGTACATATTTCAAGGGTTGAAACTTTCTGTTGATTATTTTTGTTTTTTCTCTCATCGAAACTATCGGACTTAGTTTTGACTTGAGTACGTATATATTGAGCAGATTAGATCAGAATGGTTGGTTGTCTGTGAAAAATGAAACCTCACATACCAAAAAGCCGCACCTTTACAGTATACAAAGGAATGGAAAATTCTTGGGAGATAATTTAATTATTGGAAAAATTTGATAGTACTTTAAATGAATTTTTTTGATAATTTAAGTCTAAATTACAATAGAAGAGAAACACGCTAATGTGACTATCAAATTCGTGGAAACAACCTATCGGCAAAAATAGATGGCGTTGTCTCCTCGCGCGTGGTTCTACCCGAGAGTATAAAAAGCCGTTACTGAAGTTTCTTTCCTTCTCTAGATATTTTGTTCTCCTGATGAGGCGGGACCTGTAGCTGCCCTCGAAATCGACTGAGTGTTTTTAGTAAACGTACTCCAAATACAAGGTTGTTTCAGCGAATTTGATAAGTTATTATTAAACTATTCATTTTTTGAAGTAAGACAGGGCAAACTGACTGATTCAAAAATCTTTCACAAACGATACGCATTGGTAACATCTAAGTTTAAAACACTAACTATTATCCAGTAATTCTGCATAGATCCCTCAATAGAGAATAAGAAAATGACCGGAACATTTAAAGAATTAAATCGAATTTAGTTCCTTGAAGCGCATCTAAATAAGTGAAATTTGTTAGACTTCGCTTAAAGCGCTTTCCAGTCATTAAAATGACTAATTTTTAGTATGCACAGCTTTAAAAGTATTGTTGTAACTTTTCTTACTTGTCTGAGAGTAACATTAGAATACAGTCTATGAATCTGTACGAATTGATCACGGGTGAAGAGCGTAGGATTATGTCTATCAGTAAATAAAGCATTGCAATTGTCCCTGAGCACCTTATAACAGACTGGACAGTTTTGTGCAGCTCTGTCCACATTTGAAGGAGAAACCACCATTGCACAGGAGACGGCTTCAAGGGTCTCTCCTCCCTCTGCTATCAATCTGTAAAGAGGACTTTTGACTCTTCGTATTTTTTAAGTGCCCCATGCCTCACAGACGCTACAGACGCTTACAAATATCCGAGTCTTCTCCAGAACTGGAATCTGAGCACAATGATACAGTATTCAACATTATTAACCATTATACCTAACAAGGCGGCTTTATAAGATTGAAATGGATCTAAGATACCTTTAAATAATGTTTCCTGGATATACCGGAGGAGTTAAAATTAATAAGCTAAGTCAGATTCGGAAGTTTAGAAGATCATAGCAATATAGCAAACATGAGGAAAACAACAAAGTGAATTTGCTTATTATGGAAGAAAATGCGTCTGATAATTCTGATGTTAGTTTATGTTCATTAATTAAGCTATCTTAATTAATTAATTAAGCTAATACAAATTAACTAAAGCAACTCCAGAGCTATTTGCGAATGGGAAGGGATGCGATCATGGAAACTGTTTTAAAGGAAAATGCCTTATATTTTCGATACACATAGAGACAACCACGAATATTTCCATGCAGCGAGCCCATTCGCTTGGATTTGAATCCAGGTTGAACTACCAGTGTTTAGCGATCTTACCGATCGACCGTTAGTGGACCTGATACATTTTAATACAGATGGTCTCCTATTTTGTTGACAGCCAGAATGTGAATTTAATAGAAAATAATATAAGTCAAGATTAAAAAATTTTAAAAAGTACTGTACAACTGCCTGTACTGCGAAATTAATGGCAGAAACATCGGAATTATATTTTGACGCTAAAAGAAAGCAGAAAATATGTAGCCGAAAATTAAGCTGTCTATAGACAGTAGTAGTACTAGAATTCGTAACAAGGTGCATTAACGGATTCCCAATCTGAATCAACTATTATGAAGGAAATTAAAGGTAGGGATGATAAAATTTACTGGAGAGTATTTAGAAAAATACGTACAATGTTAAGGGAAGGAAATGATTTAGAAATGATCATTATGAAGATGTACGAAAATGAAATATTACTGAAACGTAATCTAAAGTGATGAAGAAATTTTATGTTGCTAGAAATGATTAAGGAAAAATAAATATAGATTGTCATATTAATTTTTAATTACCCAAAGAAGGACTCAGTAAATAAAGCATTGTTACTAAGGCTAACGTAGAAAAAAAAAGAGAAATTAATTCAGGTAAGAGTAATGATCAGAAAAAATTACGAAATAGACATACTTTTAAAGTAACCGAGAATAACAAAATCTAAACTTTACTAAAAATTGGGAGTTTTAAGTTAGGAATTACATGGTTTTTGTGTATTTTCGATGGAATAGTGCAAAATAGAGCGGAGACAAGTAGCAAACTTTAAATATAATTCTTATATCCTCCAACTTTCAAAATGTAAAGTATTTATTAATGCTCGCAATACTCAAGTTTACGAGTTACCCGTCATCAAAAATCTGCAAGAAACACTTCAAGATTTTAATTTGTATCTCTTCAAATGGCTGTGGCAGTAATGGAATAATGTAAGTCAAAGATAAAATGTGATAGTGAACAGACGTGTTTATATCTTTCAAATGCAAGTGCTAAATTTCATGCTAAATTTCAAATCTTATTTTACTGGATTTGTGAAAAATCAATGTATGGGGGAAGAATACGCTAAATTTCCCACGAATCAATTTCCGGAAGGAAACATTTCAGAATCGAGCTACGAATTTCATTAACAGGAGAAAAAATAACAAATTTCTTTAAATTCGTACAGTTTTATACACTCACGTTTGTGAAAATTGCAACACCAAGAAGGAATCGTCATAATTGAATGCAATTTAATACACAGTTGAGTGGTAGTGGTACAAATAAATGATTAAATGTTCAAAGCAAACAAACAAGAACAAGAGATCAGAATCAGTATTTTGTGTGGCCACCACGCGCCGCAATAAGTGCTGCTACACGACGTGGCATGGAGTCAAACAAAGTTTGAATGTCTGACTGAGGAAGAGCATTCCATATCGTTTGTACGCGTACCCAAAGTTCGTCTGCAGACGCAACAGGACGAGGATCACGAGCAAGACGCCGACCAATGACATCCCACACATGTTCAATTGGCGACATATCCGGGGAACACGCAGGCCAAGGAAGAAGCTGTACCTGCTGCGCTGCAAAGAAGGATTTAACAATCCGAGCAGTATGAGGGCGGGCATTGTCCTGTTGAAATACAGCGCCTGGCAAGCTTTGAAGGAAGGGAACAGCTTCGGGCTGTAGAACTTCACGGATATACCGGTTGCTGTTCAGATTGCCCACAATTCGTAGCAATTGAGATCGTCTATGATATGCTATGGCGCCCCAGACCATAACTCCGGGTGTTCGTCCACTGTGGCGTTCGATAATGCACTCCGGAAGGTGGCGTTCACCGGCATAGCGTCTGACACGAATGCGGCCATCATGGTACCACAAATTAAAGCGGGATTCGTCAGAAAACACGACATGCTGCCAATCAGCACGCCAGTCTCTATGCTGATTGGCCCATTGTAGCCGCAGGCGGCGATGGTCGTGCGTTAGGGGGATCCTGTATAAAGGAGTCCGTGCGCGCAGTCCACACTGCAGCAGACGTCTACGAATTGATGAAGCACACAATGAAACACCTGTAGCTATTGACCACAGTGCTGCCAATTGTCTAGAGGAAGCTGTACGGTCCGTCCGCGCCATGCGGACCAGGTGTCTATCATCGCGAGCTGACGTCACATTTCGGGGTCCACTCCCGGATTTCCGAGTTGTCCGACACTCGTCCGTCCACTGCTTCCAAACGCGCATCACTGTGCTGCTGTTACGCTGCACACGAGAGGCTACTGCACGATACGACAATCCAGCTTCACGAAGGCCGATGATTCTCCCTCGTTCAAACTCTGTAAGTTGTTCAAATCTCGCTCTCTTTCGTCGACGAGGCATAAGTACAGATTGAGTTAACGTTTACCACTAGCAGATAACCACCGATAACCATACACGCCTCGCTACAGCCGTCTATTTATTCGGATCCATCAGCCGTTCAGAGGGCGCTGCTCAGCATACGCATACGCTACGGATTTGCAATTCTAATCATTTGCATATCATGCGCTACTTTGCATTTCCTGAAAATTTCAGCTCACTCGCGTAAGTCCTTCATGGTGTTGCAATTTTCACAAACGTGAGTGTATGAATGGAGGTCAAAGAAAGGATAAAATACAAGTTTTTGCGATGATTTTGAACAAAAAATGTTGTTTACTATGCCAAGCGGAAGATTTTTACGTATTTAATCAGGGATATGGTGCGAAAGGTCTCAGTAAATAGAATTAAGATCTCTTAAATAATAGAGTTCGTAATCGAAGAACGACTAAGAAACTAGAGAGGGTAAGAAATTTTGATTAGCAAGGTGAAAGATTTTTGGTAATACTATGTTCCAGAAAATTTTATTCATTACTTCTAAAATGTCAAGAAAAGGCTGGAGATTAAATAATGAAGGAGTATTCTGAAGTTTTAAAGTAAAGTAAATAACAGAATAAACTGAATTTGCTATAGATATGATTCAGTGTTAGATATTATTTCGCGTGTGATTAGCCTATATTTAATTAAACATTTTTACCCTTTGTTTGGCGTGTTTGCTTAACAGAGCATAGCATAGTTAAATATACTACCATTGTTGACTCTTTTGATGCAATGCATGTAATACTTAATTTTTAATGATTCACGAAAGCTGTTGAACAATTAATATCGTTGAGGAAACAGAACGCTAAGATATATAATTTAAACTTGTAGATTGGAAAGACGAATTACGTTAGCAATTTGTTTCTTCGTTTCACGCACACATTTTGGTACAATGTTTGTTTGTTTGCAATTTTCTTATTTTTAAAGCAGCAAAATTGATGCTAATAATTTTTACTAATATTTTGTATTATACGTTGTGGACAATATGCCAAAACTACGAATCACAGGATTATTGTTTCTAGAAAATATAATTGTAAATGTATATGTAAACAAAAGAATCTGATACTTCTAGAAATGTCGCTTTAAAATTCAGATTGTCCAGTACGGTGATAGACGTTTTTCGCATGAGAGTCTTATTCCCCTGTAATACGTATTCAAACCCCGCATGAAGGACTGTGAATGTAATTTTCTTGCATAGCTACCAACCCTAAAATACGGAAAACTGGGAGTTTTTTGAACCTAGATCCTGGATTGTCTGACAGATTTTGAAACTACGAGGCGGAAACATTTCAAAGGAACTCCAAAACTGATTTCAATTCGTCTTACAACTCATGATTCAAGTTATTCAGCCATTTAGTATTACTTCCTTGCAAAGAAGCAAAGGAAGTATTGTAATCGCGAAAAATTTCGGGTATAATATTTCAACGAAAATATGAATTTTGACCACTCTCGAATCCATTTGAACTATGTTTTTGTATGACATCTGTACGTAAGGACAGCATAAAGGACTCTTTTTCTCAAAAGGATTGAAAATTGGATTCAAAAGAGATTTCTTGCGTATGTATTTGGCATAGCTCAGGAACGAGTACCATAAGAATGTTGAAGCTTTGTATGTGAGACTGCTATAAAATGCAGTTCTGCATGCAGTTGTGCACCTACCGTTTTGGTTGGAATCATCAGCCGCACCAGAAGTATATATATATATATATATGTAATAATAAAATTCCATAGTCAAAAGTACACATAAAACCGTAAATTAATTTTCGTCTTTGATTTTTGTTTATTCCCCAGTCACAATTCTAAATGCATGTTCTTTTCATTTTAATGGCGACGATCTCTTATTCGAAAGTACGTGGAATTAAATCCACAGCACCGTAGTCAAATTGATTTTCCCGCTTTTTCTACACGTAAAGTTATTGAATGTTCTGGAAATATTTAAAGCGAACTGGATTGGCTAACGAGGCTGACGTCATTTCTTGGAAGCTCCGCCTTTCCAGTGATTATAAAAGGACTCGCAAAGGATTCATTAATGTAACGATGGAGTAAACTTCAATACAAAAAGTTATTAGTCGTTTCTTTTTATTTACTCCGAGGATATGAATTTTTTAACTGCTGTTTTTCACGGAAAATAATAAATGAATCCAGTTTTTTTTATTATCATCTGTTATTTTGAGCTACGACTACATCACATCATCATGGCACATCATATATATATATATATACTTACTCTGTTACCCGGCTCGTAGAGCTCAGTTTGTTATTCTTAGACGTTGGTAAACTGTGCTTTTTTTTCACTTTAAAAGTGATCGAATTATGTTGTTCTTATGTTTCGGTTAAGGTTTTAATGCTTTCAGGTAATCTACATGCAATAGTTGTAGACTTTACTACACTTTAAAAGTTGTTAAAGTGCTACTAAGCCTAAGGAAGGCGCCATTTGTTTACATTTGAAACTCTTATTAGAACAGTCAGTTAACTCAGTTTCTGCACCAACTATAGTCTCTTCTTGTCGAGTGGGACGAAAAGTAAACTTTCAGTTTAGTGCACCGAAAAAATCTGTCTTCCTACTCACTATCGAAATTGTTTGTTTTTGAGTAGAAAATCTTTAATTCATTGTAAAAACTGTTTTTTGTTTAACTGTTTTTAATTGTATTTGGTGTTTATTGTCTTTTTTTTTTCATTTTACAATTTTTAATGAAGGTGTTTTGAATTATGTATTTTTGGCTTGCCGCGAAGTAAGAACTGAATTGATTGAATGAGAAATATATCTGTGATGAAATTTAAGGAAACAAGTTTAAATAAAATGCATTAAAAATGCATATAATTTAGTAGGCCGTACATGGAAATAATGCGCTGTCCACATCAGATTTTAATATTAGACGTTTGCATGGCCAGCCGAATTAAAAAATTATTACAAAAAAGAAAAAATGCATAATGATCTAGTGAATCTAGATAGTGTAAATATAAGAGTACAGATTGTAATTAATAATAACACAGAAATGAATAACTGCATTTATTGCTTTTAATTCGCTTTATTTCTGAAGTGATATATACAGATTGATTTCGAAAGAAAATTTAAATACCTTTGGTTTTGTCGTGGATGATAAATAATTTTGTTTACTTTATTTCTGTCAGAGAGCTTTCTGATTAAATTTGAAAGATAAATTTTTTACTCTTTACTGAGCGGCAACAAGTTTTGCTGGGTTTGTTAATAAAAATTTCATTAAGTTCGTATTAAACTTAAAATAAATAAAACACAAATTCAAAATTTGGGCTTTCGAAGTGCATATGTTTGAGGTATTCTACATGAGTTCGAAATGTGGGGACTGTAGATGTTTGCTTGTTTCCGCAGCACAAGTAATACATGTACATACATACATACATACATACACACATATATACAGAATATGCATTATTTAAAAATAAAAATTATACATTATGTTAATATTTGATTACATATTGTTACGAATTTCGTGTATATGTAAATAAATTTTAGTGAAATTATAATATCTTTTGCATTGCAACATGAAATGTCTGAATACACGAAGCGCTTCCAGAAGAAAAAGATTGCAGGGGCAAGTCTATTTAACTTTGAGGTAAATGCCAATCCCACTAAAATGGCGAGATATCACCAAACTGGCAACGGTTTTGGTGATTAATTCTTGTCGGGTAATTTGACGAGAAATCGCCAAAAGTCGTCAAACTTGGTGACATTTTGGTCTGGTCCCAGTGTAACCGTAATTGGTACTTTAATTGAATACCTGTAATTGATTCCTATATGTATCTGTAACCGTATCTACCCTTATATGTAACTTTAATCGTATATGCTTTCCAATAAATTCGAGAAATGGGAGGTACTAGAGTTTTAGAGAATTGATAGATCATGCAAGCTTTTTTCTTTGGATGCGTATAATACAACGCATTGTTTTGTGTTTAACGTTATTAGTAGTTTGAGGTAATAACTGCTGATTGTGCTGTGTTATACTGAGAAAATCTGTACGAGTACTTTTGCGGAAAGTTCCAGGGTAAAAGTTTACAATTGGATGCCCCTTATTTATTTGGCGATTCTTTTTTTGACGCCAAGATTGGCGGCAGAAAGACACAGTTTTAAGATAGCCGCTACACAAAACCAAAATAAGAAGTCAATGAATTGTACAAACTCGGTGTCCATGTACACATCGATCTATTTTCACTTAAAAAAACACCAGAGAATTGCACAAACTTTGACATTGCGCACTGCCTTGAATTTGTCTCTGTACACATAGATCTATTTTCACTTTAAGAAAATCAGGAAGCTAAAACCTGTAAAGTTAAGTTAAAACTATCATGGTAACCAGAAATGGGGTTTCATTGCCAAAATTGAACAAAATTTGTCGCCAATCGAAGAGGCACCCAATTCTACACTAGAGCCAGTGAAAGAACTGTAAAGTGTTTCTTTTGGAAAAATAAAATTAATCACGCTGTCATCGGTTCTGTGTGCATTCAGTTCATTACGAACCCGTAAGCACGTAATAATATTATAAATTTTATAATCTTTGACTAATTTAAATTTTTTTATATTTTCATACTGGGAAAATCCTGGAAAAAGAAGGAAAGCTTTAATTTATCAAAGTACTTAAATACGATGATAATAAGATTAATAATTAACGTGTGGATAAAATTAGTAAAGTATCATATTTTTATGTAAAGGCTAGCTAAACACAAATATTTACTGATTAAACACTTGTTGAATTTGCATATAAATTTCAATTAATGTCCACAATTAATTAAAATAGTTTAGATCAAGTAAAATTTATTGAGACTTATTGCACTGAGAATCCTTAAGAGTGGTGAATGAAATTTAAGCAATTTAAGTTTCAACAATTTACCAAAATTCATTTATTACTGAAAAACGATTTCTTTAATAAGGATTAGAAAATAAAATCGGAAAATTCAGTGATCTACGGAAGATCGGGAGATAGGACCTAAAAACGGGAATCTCCTGGTAAAATTAGGAATGGATTAAAATCAGAATGGCAACTATGATGTTATGAGTACAATGCATTGAGGGCGAACCTTGTGTGCTCGGTGTGTCAAAAGTCGGAAAAACCCTCGCTTAACTCTGTTGCCGTGTCATCGGCCACTCGTGTCATCGTCTGCCAAGAATTCACTGGAATGCGCCCGTAAGCGCAGCATTTGCTGACAATAACTACCCTTTACAAGAGAGAAATACT
Organism: Stegodyphus mimosarum; assembly: GCA_000611955.2. Lineage (NCBI taxonomy): Eukaryota > Metazoa > Arthropoda > Arachnida > Araneae > Eresidae > Stegodyphus > Stegodyphus mimosarum. The sequence continues at coordinate 186,362 of KK121554.1, read as the reverse complement.
TTTGTATTACGAAACGTTTTGTCTCCAGGAAACGCATTATGCGCGTCACCCAGAAACGGGTTCTCGTGTCACTTATGACACTCATGTCATAGGTTCGCCATCATCGGTGTAAAGTCTGCAGAGAATCGGGCATTTGGGCACATTTTGAAAAGCCTATGGCTGCACGAAAGTATTTTCTTGAAACTGCTACTATAGGAAGGCGGTAGGAGCACAAAACACTTGAACGCTTTCCCTAGATCTATACTCAGACGAAACTTGGAAGATTCTGAACAAATTTGCGCTATCATACTAGTGCTATATCTTGACACTATGATTTTGGGAACCAGCGACAAGTGGAAATGGTCAATGATTGTGCAAAGGCATCCACTTGTGATGATCTATCTATGTGGTCTATTTGTGGTGTTAGAGTCAAATTTTCGGATAAAAAACGTCCACAACTCCGTAAAACTTAACAGCAATCTGAAAATGTCAGAATGAAAACGTCAGATTGTAGTCAAACACCAAAGAACTTATTATTAAAATTTTAAAAAGCTTAAAGTATATTTAAGGTAAACGCTTGCAGAGCTATTACGATTTTTTGGAAGCAGAAGACATGAAAAATGAGCAACGCCTTTTCCGAGACTTTAACCACGGACCTCTCGATTACGCGTCGAGTGTGCTTGACAATTACACTCCGAAGGCATGCGAAGAAGATGGGAGAAATACCTTATATACTTACCACCGGCCTACTATGTACTTTAAGTATTAGTTCCTCAGGAAATCAAAATAGGCAGCATGTAACCATGTATTGAAAACCGAGTTAATCAAAAGTGTAGGCGCCGGATAGTAAGGGAAAAAACTATGATATTATTTCATGATAAATTATGACAGCATGAAAACTTGTGCTATTTAGTAACTAAAACGCTTAATTATTCAAAACGGATCTAACCATTTATTTAGTAGGATTAATTGCGCATGAGTCTTGCAACAAATATCTCTCTTAAGTGGCAGTATTTTATTTATTACCGGAACACGGTATCCGTGAGCTAAAAACAATAAATATTTCGAAGAGGTTTCTGTCGAGATATTAAACAGTAATTCTTTTATACGCATAAAATATTATTATCACATATTATTACCAGGACTTACACATGATGGAAGTTACTGCTTTTTCCATGGTCCGTTTGCAACAAAAATAAAATAGGTGGAAAATATACGCAAAATTTACGAAAAATAAGCGTGAAATAAATACGCAAGTAAACAGCATATAAATAAATAACCAATATAAAACATTGCGTTAAAGTGAAAAATGAAATTGGAAATTGAAGTAATACGAGTCTGACTGTAAAACTGAAAAATATATCTCCATTAAGAAAAATATATTACTCTCTCCATTCTTCAGAAAGCTGAAAATTAAACTTAAACTCTTCTTCCGTGAGGTAACAGAAATGACTGGCATAAATCTTGAAGTAGAAAGTTAATTATAAATGTTAATAGTGAGAGTTCGTTTTTTGTATTTAGATATTAAGTACCGAAAATTATTAATCGAGCGAAACATTTAAATGTAGAGACCTAAAAATTTAAGGCGGGCATTCTTTCTCAAAGCTTTCATTCAGAATCTTTTTCTTGCTTCGGAGAAATATGATGAAACAGATGGATTTTAAGTGAATTCCGAAGCATGTGCGTAATGAAAGATGGCAAATTTTTGATCTTCATAAGTCTACTCTAATTCTCAAACGAGAAAAAGAGAATGATTTATGAGTTCTCTTTCAAAATTTATAGGTTTTAAGCTCCTTTCAGAGAATTAAAATTTCAAATTGACTTCTTCACCCGAGACTGCAGGCGTGAATTATGGAAATTACTTCTGTTCATGCATTATTAAATATTTTTGAACGCTATTAAGTTGAGGATTTCATGGTCTAAGAGTTTTCGAACTATAATTTGGCTGAAATATCGCGTAGTTTGTTTTTCTATATTAGGAATTTTTAATAGGGCTTATTTCCAAAGGCGGAAACTAAACGATACCCAAGATTTATTAAACTTAGCTAAAGTTTTTTTGTAGCGTGTTATGTGCTTAGTAATATTAAACTTAGCTGAATTTTTTGCAATGTGTTGAATATTTTGTATTACTATAATTCATTAATTCCATATTATTTTTTATGTAATAAATATTCTTTTTCACTCTCGACAAGCACTCATATAATCTTTTTCATCAGAATAGCGGCACTCAGTTTTTTCTTTGTACGAAAGGGGAATTTGGAGACATTTTATATCAATGAAAATCGCTATTTAAAAGGTAAGTATTTTTCCATTTTTTACTGGTATCACTTTTTAAATGTTCTAGAAGCGACGCAGAGAGTTTAAGTTGCATTGTTCGAAAAGCTATGAAATAGGATTTGAATTGATTGATCAAAACAGCAGAGGCTGCCGCATTCGAAAATAGAATACCGTATATTCTGTTTATTACCTCCCCCCGTAGCTTTCTAGAGCCAGGTTATGAAAATTCAAAAAAATATTCGCCTAATTTTTCTCCTTCTCAGTGCATTCAGAAAGCGAATTTCTTCAAATTTTAAATGGATTCGTTTATGTAGTGATTGTTTTTCTCCTACCAACAAACTACCTGCGAAGGTCACGCCGTATCTCTAACCTCAAACTGCTGAATTTTATGCAAGCCTAATACAAGAAGCGACCAATCACAACGAAGCGAACACTAACTGACAGTCAGTCTATGGCTTAGCCGAGTCAGCTTTTCAGTCATCTTTTCTAATTGTTTATGGATGATTTGAGGCCGTCGGAAATCAGAATATTCGCATAATTCTCCGATCTCAATTTTCGGAAGATAAAGTTAGTAAAATAAAGGGGGGAAATGCACAAGGAAATACAATCGCTCAAAATTACATAATATATATCTGTATCCCAAACTCTTATTGATGCAATATTGGAGGAAATAAATTCTGGTAAGATACAACAAAATAAATTTCAAATTAACAAAATCAGAAAAAATGTTGTAGAAAAATAGAGTGAAATAATTATTCGAAATAATAAAGGTAATTTTTATTGCAAATTCGATTTTGGGTAGGAGTTAAATTTTCTAGTTGTTCTCAATACTATGATTATCATTACCATTATCCGCATTAATATTTTCATTAGATTAACATATTTTGAATAATTAAGATACAATAACACACGCCGAACAAATATTAATTTAAAAATCAAACAACAAAAATCAGCGTTATATTTTCAAATTTTCACAGGACTAGTTTCGATGGTTTTACCGAACTATCAGCATCAGCTGCAAAAGCGCAAGGAAAAACATTTTTTTTTCGCTTTTTCAGCTGAGGATGATGGTTCGGTAAAACCATCGAAATTAGTCCTGCGAAAATTTGAAAATATAACGCTGATTTTTGTTGTTTGACTTCTAAATTAATATTTTGAATATTTATATGAGACATTTACTGAAATAAGTAAGTGATAATTTTAGCTCCACTAATTTGCAATCTATTGTTCAAATTTCGTCTGGAGAAGTTTGCAGTTTCAGTCCGGTTGATTAAAACTTATTAAGTGTTTAGTTAGTAATGTGTCATCGGTATGTATCTCAAAATAACTGTTGAAAATTAGCAAATACTTTCACGAAAAATACTTCAATATTGAAAACACATGTTCTTTATCAAATCACATCACTTTCATACGGGGACCATTTTTTATTTTGGAGCTTGATAGATGTGCTTTAACTGAATTTTGAAGCTTATGCCTAATGACAATTGCAAATTTTGATATTGATAAGCCTACTGTTCTTTCAAACGTGAAAGAAACTTGGTTTATGACTTCACTTTAAAAATTTATATATTTAATACTATTTATACATATAAGTCTTTGCATTTTAACGAGCAGACGATACTTTTTTAAGGCGGGACTATCCATTTTTAGGCTTTCACTACTACAAAGGCCGGAAGCGGTGGTCATTTTATTATGGAGGTATCTGATAGGTGGTCCCATCTCCTCCTTTGGAAGGACAGACAATTTATATCCACGACTTCTCCGGGATTCGAGCCCAGGTCTTTGGTATCGTAGTATGTTCTTCTGACCACTATAAATTCTGGGCGGTCGAGCAGCCGATATCACAATCTGTTGTCTCTCTTGCTCCACACTGGAAGATGTTTGGTTTCGTTTATATAGTAAATGCCTCGAGGAATATCTGCATAAGAGGAGGGAAGCCTTCGTGGAGGAAGTTCTAAGGGAAACTGGTTCGTATACACGTTACACATGCGGAATACCACGAAAACGCCTGTCAGCCAACCCGTTCGCGGGATTCGAACCTCGGACCAAACTACCAGTGTTTAGCGACTTTACCGGTTGGCCGCTGGTGGGTCCGCCACTGGAAGGAAAGAAGAAGAACCGTTGTTTAATGGGCCTTTTTGTGAAAAATAATAATGTTATGTTAATAAGAATTAATGTAGCATTAATACAACATGCACAAAAAGCACTATGCAGTGGCGTAGCTAGGGTTTAAAGCGCCCGAGAACAACTGAAGAATTTGCTCCCCTTTCTGCATTAAAAAATTTCGTAGCATCAATTTGGCTCTCTGAATGCTGCGCCCGGGAACAGATGTCCCCCCTTGACCCACCCTAGCTACGCCACTGGCACTATATTGCAAAAGGTTTCATTAAATTTTGTTGAATAGTGAAGGATATAAATTTTTGTAAAATTTGCCTGTGCTATCTTTTAGGTAAATGAAACAATTTTAGCTCTGACGTTAAAATTGTATCGTTGAAGTAATAAAATAAGATATTTCTTTGTAATAATTAAACTAACAATTACTTAATGAACGTTAATCTCAATCAGTGTAGAACTCGACAGTTTCTTTCTCGTTGACGTTATATAAATAAGCAATAAATAAGTAGTAACAATACTGTTAGCTCAAAAAATACCAGCTCAATTATTCGACAATTACTTCGGCTCAAAAGATGTGTCAATAAAGTTAATGATAGGCTACTTTTTAGTTCAGTTTTATTATTTTTATGGCCTGTATTCGAAAGCATCAGTTAGTAGTTCAATAAATATCTCTTTATTAAGTCTGAAATGTATTAAAATTTGATAACACTTTCAAGTTTTCAAACATGAGTTTGAAATATAACATTTTAAGATATTTTCCCGTCTCACTAATGGAGTGAAGTGTCATACAAAATAAAATATGTTAGCTCATGTTATCAAAAACGTCGAGTAAACTCTCAAACATCAATAAATTAAACTTAAATAAAAGTCAAGGGCAGAAGCTGAGAAAGAGTGAGAGAAACCTGAAACTCAAAATAATTGCAAGACAAAGGTTCTATTCAACAAAGAACGTATTCATGAAAGTGTTCGCAGCTACTATTGATTATAGGAAACTTTCAGAACATAATATCATGAATATATTAAAAACAATTTCACGTCTACTAAGATCATATCATAACTCATAAAATGGAATAAAGGGACTTGGGTTTGGATGGAAATCGAATTCAGAACTCTTTTTCTCACAGGGGATTGTGCGTTTATTGTTAAAAACTTACTACCTAATGTGAGGCAAGGAACGCCCTTTTAAATGACACGTGAGGAAACGCAAAATTAACTTACAGTAAAAAAAGAAATGGTTTAAGTTTATATTGAAACAAAATGTATCAAACCTAAAGCATTTAGAGAATACAATTCTGGGATTGCCTCAGGTACTAAAATTGCTGTTGCTAAGTTACGAATCCAGAAACCAGCTTCGGATTAATTACCACCTGAAGCATAGAATGACATGGTCGTATCAGAGATTTCTCCCTTGAGTGTTATCGGCAAGTTGAATGTGATCTCATTGTATTATTTGAGGGTTTCGGGAGTAATTTTTGTTTTATCACTTTTTTTTTCTTTTGTGATTCCAGCTGTAGCTTATATTTCTAGAGAGTTGATTTTACTTTTCTGTATTTATTTATCAATACTGGAGTGTTGTTTTCAGATTTTGGATTAGATTTCTTGCTGAACAACAATCTCGTCTTTCTATTTTAGTTTGATTTGCTCTGCAAAAGTTAGAGATTCTTTTATATGTTTTTCTTTGGACATGGATTTGAGATATATGGAAAAGAATTCCGGATTCCTTACTATCACATGGATTGCATTCTTCACCAATATTCAAAAGACTCAACTTTAGCTATAAAACTACATTTAAAAATATTCGGGATATCCAACCGGGGTACTAGTTAGCCCGGTTGTGGGTAGACTGGTTGTGGGTAGAGATTAGACTGACGTACAGAAGGTCCCCGGTTCAAATCCTGGAGAAGGCATGGGTGTTTGTAAATGTATAATGTCTTTGTAGCATGAGGACAATGTAAATATGCGGCGTGTCGAAAGTCTTCTCAAGAGAGTGATGGTAGGGGAAGAGGGGTGGAAGACACTCAGACCCATTCTCTCGGGGTGCTCTACTTCAAAATTGGGGGATGAACTGAGCAAAGCCGTATTGTCACCTGTATGGTGTTCAAGGCTCTTGCCAACGACAGATGCAATCTTGCAATTATTGTGGTTACTTGCCACGGTGGGTTTGTTCTGATGTTGTTCAAGTGAGATAAGTCACAACAGCAACAAAAGTCTTCGAGTAACTGTTGCGTCAAAATAAATTCTCATTCTAATACAGACATAATTGCCTTTTCGTAGAAACAATATATGATTCCTTGATAGGTTCATGAAAATCGTGACTGGCATATGAAATTCTTTGTTTAAAGAGATATCAACGGTAAACGTTTCTCGGAAATACAAAAATAGTGTTCATCGCCAATACATATTCTATGGATTCACTAAAGTTTCTTTTGCTTTATAATAAAATATTCAGTGTCTCCATCTATCAACATATCAGCACTTAGTAATTTGAAAAATATTCACCATTTTTATTTCTCCAGCAACACTTTCCTTCGACAACACTTTCTTTAGAATTTTCTTACCTTAATATCTTGTACTTTAATCTCAACAGCTTTAAAGAGAATATCACCTAATAGATTATTAGTCATAATAATTAGACCTCGATTTTTTTTTCAAAATATAATATGCCATTGCACAAAATTTAAACAGATAGCTGTCAAAATATTTTCCTCTCCAAAGTTGCGTTTTTCTCATCGTTTTTCCATTTTACAAAGCATTTCAAAGCAACCCATTCAAAATTTTGAAGATTTAATTGTGTCATCCATTGTACCAAGTAACAGTTGCACATGAATTAACAAGCCAAAAGTTATTTCAGAAATCTTTCTTCCCGTGGTTTAGGGACATAAGCCAGACTGAATACTGTTAGACTTTTAAATGGATTTCTGTTCTGATCTGACAGAATAATCAGACAATAACCATACTAAGAGTCACTATTGCAATTTATGCCAAGAATTTACGAATTCAGACAATATGTAGAGTTATTAGGTTATATCGAAGCAAGAAGGTGAAAAATGTACAATGCCTCTCCGGGATTCGAATTCCGATCTCCCGAATACGCTTCGAGCGTGCTTCTATTACACCACGAATGCATGAGAAAAGGAAAAAAAAATTACCTTATACACTCCCGCTTTTAAAGTGCAAATGGGAGTGAGGAAGCCAAGCGCTAAATCCTGGTGGTGACGAATTATCACCCACCACCTTTTTAGTTCGGACGCCACTTAACCGTAATTAAAATTTTTTTGAAGTGAGAAAACCGAAGAAATCTCCCAGTACCCTCGCCGGGGTTGGAACTCCATACTTCGCAAATAGGCGTCTGACGTGCTTTCAGTTACAACACGAAGCACGCGGAAAGGAACGAGAAAATACCTTATAAACATATGCGTAATCCATGATTTACTGAAGTAGAATATTGCACTAAACCCTGTAGTTATCCCTTACATTTCGGGGCGTCCGATCATTTTACTCTTTCTTTAAGTAACAAGTCTTGTTTAATAAATTGTTTGACATTTTCCCTTGCCAAGAAAATTTTAAATTTATTTATGATTTTTGATGCGACACTTTAATCTATTTATATTGTATCAAAAACATGACAGGGCGAAATACGTATGTTAGGGGCTGTTTAATGAATATGCCAGGCTTGCAGTTTGCTCTAAAATGTTCGGCATATATGCAGTCTGAAACGTTAAAGGAAAAGTACTCCTCTACTGCATGATGCAGATTATTGGTCTTGTTTAGTCTTTGAACCGCTAATTAGTTATAATAACTATAATCAATTTTAAAGAATTCCTGTGTTATGCTTTTAGAATAGATATGTGCTTTATTTCACTGAAATAGAAACAATATTTGCTTAATTTTAGTCGACCAAAAATGAAATGATTATGCGCTTAATTGTAATTTCCATGTAAGGAGTTATTTAATTTATAATTTTACTTAATAAAAATAATTTTACTTAAATAAAAACAGTAGGGAATCTAGGCAAAAAATAATTCCGTTGTTTTGTCTAAAAATGTCTTTATATCATGCTTTACAAAAATAAAAGTTATTAATTTTTACATCCAATAATTTTGTTGATGTTGTTGTTGTGACGTATCACTTGTTTAACAGTAATATCAGAACAAGCCCACGAAATTTATAGAGACAAGGAGTACAAGATTGCCCCTGTCTTTCTCAAGAGTTTTGAGCACCATACAGACGACAGTACGACTCAGTTCCGCCCCCTAATTTTGGTGGAGAGCACCCTGGAAGGGGAACGGGTCCGAGGTCTCCCACCCCTTTTCCTCTACCACTATTCTCTCGAGAGACCTTTCGGCTTGCCGCACATCTAGAATGTCGCCATGCTGCAGGCACTATACATTTACAGACATCTATGCCTTCTCTGGGTTTCGAATCCAGGCCTTTTGGTAGCGCATTTAGCGTTGCTAATTACTATCCCAGTAAGGCGGCTCCAATAATTCTTGTTGAGATTTTGTGCAAAATAGGGCAGAAACTACCATTTAAGCTGAGGTCTGAGGTACTTCAGTTAGGGAGGAGAAAGAGGGAGCGTGTTCAACCTTTCGAGAGTTAAAGCTTGCTAGTCTACGACCGTGATTATTACGTGGCTGTTAAGCTACGCCGGTGATTTTATATAAGAGCCAACTACGAAAGAACGACTCTGTGCACCTTAGGCTGTTTAGTCTACTTAGTTTTAGTTTAATTTTGCATTTTCTATTTTATATCAAGTCAAAATTGTTGGTTTCTTGTACGCCCAAGAAGGGCCATCTCTGAATGTAATTGAGTTCAAATAAAAAGATATTGTAACCCTTCTTCATAGGTACTACTTACGCACAAGAACTTCGCGAATAGTCGCTACATACGTCCACTAGGTTCTATCAGTTAAAGGACTTTATTTAAGCTAGAACATTACAACTTTCATGTTGCAAATATATCATGTATTTATGTGTCACTGGTAACACAATTATTTTTGATGAATGCATATCACTAGTAACCGATTAATTGTCTCAAAAATGTCTTCTTCATAACTGTATTTACATCCTAATACATTTACGTCGGAACATTCCAGACATCGCAAGTTTCATGTTCTTGAACATCATCAAATACATACGCACGCATAATTTGTCATAAATTTGCGTATATTGAAAATAATATTTCTCGATATATTCTTAAGATGGAAGTTTAGTCATGTTTTTATCTTCATTATCTTTGGACGGAAATAAAACAGGAGTCCTCAGCACTTTTGTATTTGATTCTGAATTTTTATCTACAAGTTTAAATATTCATAAAAATCTCACTATTTCCTTATCATTTTAATGACAGAAACATTTAAATAAAATGTTGTTACATTGTAGAGACATTCGGTTATTTCGAAGCAGGCGACATGAAAAATGAGCAATGCCTTCGCCGAGACTCGAACTACGGATCCTTCGAATACTCGCCGAGCCTGCTGACCAGCACACCACGAAGGCATGTTAAGAAAGCGGGAGAAATATCTTATAAGATGACAGATGCAAATGCGTTATTATGACCTCGAAATTTAATTGACAAATCTTATAAAAGTTCAGGACACTGATATTACTTCAGTCCAGATTCATTTCTCAAACTAACAAACAAATCTAAAATAAACCATTACAAGATTATCATGTCGAATTAGTAACTGGTGAGGCAATACCCCGTTTTACTTAGGTTGAATTGACGTCTTCAGCGATATCCTATTTTCAAATGCTTTGATAAAACAATTTGACATTATTAATGAACGAAAAGGTCATTTTTCAGTTACTTGATCAGTTCGTTATTAACCTTGGACTTTTATAATTTGATTTCAGTTCAGATGAATGCTCATTCCGAAATGTAACCTCAAACTGGCCTTTTCTAAATTTAATGAATTGTTGAAATAGTCTAAAATGCCATTATCTAATTTATCGCTTCCTTCGCCATTTCATATCCCAGATTTTCCTCAGATTTTCTCACGAGGTCGGACATTCTCACGTTTTAAATTTCGTTGTGTGTTTGAATTCCGAATCCCACGTTGTTAGATTTCATTTATTCCAGTTTCATCTCTGTAACGACTAAACGCTCGGAAAATCTAAATAAATTCCCCTACACAATTTTCCGTTAAAATTCTGATCCAATTAGGTATGTAACAACCTCATTAAAATAAAATATTGCACATTATGCTCGAGCTATTTAGTATGTTAAATGCTTAGCAGGATATGTCGGTTAAGAACTTTGTTACGAATTTCTTTATATAGGGTGTCTCAAAACGTCATTGCCAAACTTAACGTTTTGGTCTGTCATACCATGATAAACAAGAATTATATAGGAATTTGCATGCCAAAATGCGAACGGCGACCACTAGAGGAGAGTGTTCGCAGGCTTATGGGAGAGTGGGAAGCTTAATGATTTCAGGAAAGGACGTTGCAGGAGAAAGGTGATTCAATTTACTAACTCAGTTCCTTATGGACATTTTGTGAAAAGAGTTTTGCCGGATATAATGGTTGACGTTCCGGCAGCTAAAGGCCGAAACATCTGGTTTCAGCATGATGGAGCGCCTGCGAAGTTTAGCAGCACTGTGCTGTAATACCTGGATAAAACATATCCTGATTTCTGGATCGGCAAAGGTGGACCAGTGGCGTGGCTACCGCGATCTCCCGGCTGACTCCCCTGGATTTCTACCTTTTGGGTAACGAGATGAGAGCAACATCGGACCATCGGATATGGATCTCGTTGCCAGATAGTGGAAACGGCGGCACGTGCCCGTGACACACCTGCCCATTTTGATCGGGCCCGCGAATCCATGTGCCGACGTTGTGAATCCTGCATTGTGGCGAATGGAAGGAACTTTGAACATCTTCTATGATTTAACCATGTTCTTTAATAAAAGTCATATTAACATCTCTTTCGACATCCTTTCTTTCTTCCCCTTTACGCTTGCGAACATTGTCCTCTAGCGGTCGTTGTTCGCATTTCGGACACAAGTTCCTATGTAAATCCTGTTTTTCGTGGTATGACAGGCTAACATGTTGAGTTTGCCAACGACCTTTTGACACGTCCTGCATATATTTTGAGCTTGTTAAGGTTATGTAAAAATAATTTAACATTTCTTCTTTCCTTTTGTTCCCAAAGCAGTCATGCCCCGCTCGCACAAGAACAAGAGGTAGTGAGCGCACGCACAAGAGGGCTAACAAGCATTGTGTAAGTTCTAAAATGAAAGCTGATTACAGACCACAAAGGAAGGAAATTCAGCAGCTCATAACGTCCAGTACTATAGATTGTTTCACAGTAATGACTAACAGGAGCACATATGTCCTTATTTGAAGCCCGCATAATAAGTACGGCAGATGAAAAGGAAGATTCTGGAAACTTAAGTGCACTGCTTAGCTTACAGCTCATCTCTCGAAATTGCGTCTGTATCTCTTAGACGCGTTAAAATAAACAAAAGGGACTGTTAGAGACTATTAGCGATTACAAAATACGAGGCTCCATCTTTACTGTTACTCTCTGCACCGACAATTTTCTGCTATATTTGCCTTTACTCTACGCTTCCATTTCTTGTTAGTGCTGTTGAAAACTATAGCAAAGATAATTAGAGATTCTCAGTTCAAATTTATAAATTAAGAAAAAAGTTTTAAACTTTTTCTTCCAAAAGTTTCCAAAGGTTTTTCCGAGTCGATCTCGCTTAAGGAACAGTACTTCAAGCCAATTTTGTCAAGAAAACAGTTTTATTTTTCATAATTCTTACGTGCCGAACACAAAAAAAAAGAGACGTAACTGCAAAACATTGCATATCTACTAAAAAACAGACGATAGAAAAAGAATTACAGCCGATGTCTTACATATCTTTTTGAAATCTGACCTATTGTTGCCAATGTTAATGACATAAAAAACATAACGCGTCACCTGGTCAAAACCAGAATCTCTATTTTTTTTGACTGTGTTTTTTTTGGAGGCCTTTTTCGAAAAATGCCTCTTTAATCACACAATTTTCTTCTTGCTTCTTTGGGCAACTAACAATTTTTATTTCTATCAACCCTTGAAGTAATATAGCATACTTCACAGTAAAAAGTGCTTTATTTTATTTTTCCGTTAACCTTTTAGGTGTTAGGCTGCATTGTCAACAAGGAAAGAGCATGCTGCAGCATACACGATATTTAGGAGAATAATATGCAATACAGTGTATAGTATATACTTTATTTGACATGATTACTTATTGTTTATAAATTAAACTAGATCTTATATATGTATGTCTCAGAATGGCATGTTTAATTTACTGTCCACTATAATCTATAATCTTGTATATCCTCATTAAGTTTTGAAAATGCATTAGTAGGGAATGCGGAGGTCCTACTGTCTATAATGATCTTTTGCTTATTAATAAATGCAGATTCAACTTTTTGCGAACATCGTTAGAAATTAATATGAACATCGTTAGAAATTAATATGAACATCCTTATAAATTAATATGTTCTCACATTAATTGAAAGTAGGCTTTTTTCGACACCGAAATGAACACAACTTCGGAATCTTTCCTTGCAAAGAGAATTATAGAGCTATTGTGATAAAAACCACCGAAAATTAATTTGCTACTCAATACTTGCAAGAATATGACTTTATTAAAATATACTTTTGTAACAAGGCAGCATAAAGAAAGATTTAGAAAGAAAAGATTTATCGGTTCCGGACCAAATCCTCCTTGCTCTCTTTGCTGTATTTCCTTGCTATTTATTATTTTCTTTCGTCTTTTCTTTTTTTCGAACGTTTCGGACGTATGTTCAGGTTTCTAACGAGGTAAAAGATTATCTAATAGCATTTAATTTTGTTGCAGTAAAATCTTTTCTGTATTGCTTTCCTACACAAAAGTACTCCGAATTTCGAAACTTTCCTCCTTTGCAGGTGAGAATGGTGGAGTGTATGTGAGTGTATGTGAGTGTGACTGTATGTGAGTGCAGTAATGGCCCAGTTTGGTCCGTGGAATGGCCGACGGCGTGACCACGGGTGGACGCGGCTCTCATTTATCCCTTGTGGGGTGTTACTTCCTTAACTACTACCAAGGCCCCGGCGAGACGTAACGCGCATACAGGAATAAGCAGTAGTGGCTTTGCTTCTACTTACATCTGTAATTGTCAGTTTCCAGATATTTTTAAAACAATAATGAATTTTTAAAATAACTTGAAAGAATAATTTGATTAGTATGATGTAAAATAAAAATGCCTAATTTTCTAAACGTAAGCTCAGTGTATCAAAATTCGCTAATTTTTGTTTAATAATTAGCAATTTATTTCATAGCGTGACTTATTTCTTGTCTATATATGTTATTTTAATACGTATAGTTTATATAAATGAGAGTTGTGAACCGAAGTTCAAAGCTTTCTTCGTAAACCAATACTTTAAATTTCTTACAGCAAACTGGTAATGGACATTTGTTAATTCAAACCCTTTAACTGCATTAGTAGCAATTCCAGTTAATTACAAGTACAAAGAATTAAATTGTTCTGTGCTTCGTAGGTCTTCCGCTGTGTGTGTCTGTAGGGGGAAGAAACAGTGATCTGATTCCACAAGCTTTTCTAATCTGTAGGATAACCAGCAAATTTCATTATCTTTAAAGAAAGTAGCTTTATTGATGGTATTTCCTCAAGAGGAGATAGTTTAGTTATCGATCTACGATTATTCGATTTGAATTTTCTAGCGTTCTTCCTAATTTACATGAGAAAATGACTATTCTTTAAATGCTCAACTTAAAATTAATTTATTCTAACAGATAACTCTTTCTCTTTTACATTACATTCTGAAACTTTTTTTTGCCGTTCCATCATAAAATATATCAGTATTTTATGATGACTATTAAATCCGTTCCATCATAAAATATATCAGTATTATTCACTTTGTCTCTTTCCTTTTTGAGTCGAATAAATAGACTTCACATAATCTTTCAAACTTATTTTAAGTTTTCGTTTAGCTTCATTTATCCTTCGGCTATAAATTACAGAGGAGTAAGACACATAAGTCAGTCTCCAAGATTTTAATCGCAGTTGCTGTTCGGAAGACAAATAAAGAATTCTGAAGTTGTCTTTTCTCTGTCAAAAAACAGAATAATCAAATTTATTTTTTTTTGTTTCTTGATTTCGGGGATTCTAGATAATCAACGGATTTATTCGATAGAAAGACATAACACATTAGTTCCCATATGTTTAACGCAACACTGAAATTTAAGTCATAATTAAGATGGCTATTACACATAAAGTATTTAAAGGGAAAAGAATATTATATGATACGTTTAAATAGTTGCAAAATTTAATTATCGTATTGTTTAAGTATGTACTTTCGAAATTTAAATGTACGTTTATATAGCAACGAAATTTAACACACCTACACGTAACTTTCATTTAGGCCTCGTGATGTTGGGTTGCTGGAATCAGCAAACCGATTAAACAACTGCTATCGCCCAAAAATTAAACTAAGATAAGATATTAATATTTTATGAACACGAAGTAAAACGCAAATATGAGATTATTGCATCTTCTCACTTGAACCAAATTAGACCAAAATCAGTAAAATTATTACTGTTATTATTATTTGATCCAATGGTTGGACTTCGTTCGAAATCTTTTGTCAGTTACATAGCCATCTTGAAATTTAAGTGTTGCCACAGAAGGCATGTCGAATTTACAGCCATAAAAGTGGCGTGAAGTTAGGGCAAACATATATCGTAAATCTTCCATTACAGATAATTTAAGTAACTCATTTTCGGATGATTTAGACTTATACTATCGCCTTTTTCTTTATGTTAAGTCTCATTAAGATGCAGATAAATTAAAGATATTTAAGTCGGAGTTTTTAAAAGTTTTATATATAGAGAGATTTTTTGGTTGCGAAACAGCTGTTCTTTTCTCTAGCCCAGCTTTGCTCCATTAGTCATCCGGTATTAGCCATTCTGCTGGCGGAAGTTAAAACGCGCCATTAGAGTCAGCGTTTAGTTGGGCCATTTGTATTACAGTCTCGTGCTACGAATTTCCTGTTAATTGAATTTTGTGTAGCAATATGTAAAAAGTATAGTTTAAGGTCTCCTTCAGCATAGTAACATCGTAATAAACTCCCCATGCGTTCCTTGTGGAGCGCAGAGGGTGTTGTACTACACAGTTGCGGGATCTGGACAGTACCCGATTAGTCTATGTAAGCCGCCCGGGTGTCCGGACCGGCTTTCACCTGTCACCTGTTAATTGAATTTTTGCAGGATCCAGACAATATCCGATTAGTCTATGTAAGACGGTTGGATATCCGGACCCGCTTTCACCTGTCACCTGCTAATTGAATTTAGTATAGAGTACCCAATGAATATAACATTGTGTAGTTTATGAATCTTTAAAGTATTGCAATAATAATTTTTGTTATGAAGTAGTTTGAGTAATTTTGTATTGCCCTTTGTATAATGATCAGCTATAATCTGTATTATGTGTTTAATTTGGTTTTATTGTGATTAATGTACTATGTGTGCCAAATGTCCATTTGAATTTATTAAATACTAATGCCAATGGCTATGCAGAATTTAAATTCAACAAAAATCTCGATATGGCCCTTGTAGGGCGCCGGCAAGTGCTGTTTTAGACAGTTGCGGGATCCCGAACACACCATCAGAACCACACAGTGCGCCCAGGTGTCTAGACCTACTTTCACTTGTTCACCTGTTATGTAATACCCGCAAGTGGCGGAATTTTAATTTGTACAAGAAATTGTGGAATTGTGAAGCAGCTAATAAAGCTTTTAATAAAAGATTATTAAATTTAAGGTTAAGCTTTTAATAAAAAGGTTATTTAAAACATTTTAGGGCTTCTGCTGTAATTTCGCAGACAGAACGATAACTCGCTTGTCAGTCTTAGTATGGTTTAAGAACTTCCAAGTTAAACTACATAGAAAAAAGCTCTATAACATGGGAAGAGAAACTACATCCTTGGCTTTGGGTTGCTCTCAGCTACCGTGAGCTATGTCCAGGTCTGCTCGTGAAAATCAGTGGAATGTTCTCCATTTCAAGATCAGTTGCTTTTTGGCTAATGTAGATAAGTTACACATCTGTTAAAAGTGTACTGCGTTATCTGTTATGATATTTATACCAACGAAAGAGTTGAAAAAAAAATGCAAACGACTTAATTTCATCTAGTTTAAAGAGACGAAAAATAGTCAGAGAAACTGGAGTTTGAATAATTGGATTTCTACTGTACGTGCTAAAACGTATTAAAAGGAAATGGGTAAATGTGATTTTCAGCTTAAAAGAGAGCTGCAAAATTTCCTCTATACAACACTAACTGATTATCTTTTAAGTATTTACTCATCTTTATTATTATTATTATCTATATTTCAAAGGACAACTTTGCGTTTCTATTAAATGAATACTGATTTTAAACTGAATGGTAAAATAACATCAGAAAGTTGTTGCTATAGAATGTATTTATTTCTTTTTACGATGATCACAGAGTAGTCTCTTCATCTCCAGAAATTAACCATATGTTCGTTATATACCTAAAGTCAATATTTCTAACTAGAGTATGAAAATAAAATTTAATTAATCAAATAATATTTGCGAAATTATTTCTAAATTGGGAAAGTGGGTAAATTAGTACAAAGGGCGAGAAAGAACATTAATTTCTGAAAAGGAAATCCTCTTGCAATTCAGTTTCGTATTTTTATCAAAAAGGTGGCTTCTTATTCCTATGAGAGTGATATTTTAAACATTCAAAACACGTCAAATGCATTGTAAAATGTTACCTGAGAGTAAATAAGATAAATGGATACTTGCAGTATAGAAAAACCAGCCGCTAATGCATTCACGTAGACGAAATTTCTGATTAGAATCATATAGGCCGTACGTGCTTAAAGAAAGAATTTCCCAAACTATGAGAGATAAGTAACGCGTTACTACAATTAATAAATATACATATTTATGCGTTAAAATTGATAAAAATACGGCAAAAAGAATTTTCGTATAAAAGAAATTTGAATAAATATTTTACAATTTTTTTAAAAAATTAATTCCGTTATCTGTGTGACTATATCTTATAGAAAGAATCCTCTAAAGTTTGTTTAGGTTAAAATATATGAATATTTAATTATAATGTTAATGTTTATATATTATGTATAATGTATTATACCGCTAATATTAAAATATTCTTTTATAAAATTTTCATGAATATTCACATTTCAAATAAAACCAATTTGTAATAACTATGTAGTTAAGAAAAATGTATATGAGAAATTAGACTGACAAGTGTTAATACACTAAATGCAATATTATTACTAATACACAGAGAAACCTCAATCTGTCATTTTTCAAGAAAGTAGATAGGTTAAGTAATTTGAATATGGCAATACACACGAGGCTATTTGAATATGATAATACACAAAGAACTTTCTAAGGTCTCGTATTTATGTTAAATATAGGAAAACGCCATAAACAAACCATGCAATAATTCTGTCGAGCTCGAGCCCCAGTCGGACTACGAATATTCAACGGTCCTTAACTCTCTGTCAGCTGGTGATGCCAAGGAAGTTGAAGGAAAACAATGAATGCGGCAAAACGATTAAACCGTTCAATTGCTATCAGTTGAAAATAAATCGAATTTGTTACCTTCAACATGAGAACACTAAATTAAAAGAGTACATTTCAACGACATGTCATACTCATTGGTTTATATTTTCGTTGAGTTTTGTCTGAATTAAGAATGCTATTTTTTGGAAAAATTTGGAAATTTTTTCACAGTTCCTGCTGCTGCCACTTGGTGGAATGCAAAATATTTTCGAGGACTGTTTGCCTAAGGGAGGTATGTCTTTGTGAAGGACTTCATCAGGAAAACTGGCTCGTATATGCGTTACAGATGGGGAAAACCACGAAATCGTCCATACAGCAATCCATTTTGCCGCATCCGAATCCCGTGCTGAATTACCAGAGTTCAAAGATTTCACCGCTCGGCTATTGGTGGGCCGGTGAAGCTCGATATCTTCTGTTGTTTACTTTCCCCTCCTTCTTTTTACAAACTCCGTGAAGACTCAAACTGAAAACTATTCCTAAGAACAAACGAAAGAAAAAACAACTAAGGAGAGAGTTGAAAAACATGCTGGCACAATTCGTACATATAAACATCCTCTGCATCGAGGAAGATCAGGACAGCATACTCGAAAGTAGTCGACCCTACACCAGCACGCCCAATTAATACTACAGCAACACGCCAGGTGCTGGGCCCGTGTAAAGGTACTGAATGCAAGCTGGCAACATTCATTCTTCTCCACACATGGATACGTCCTTGAAGATTCAGCAAAACCGCGAAGACAGCATATCTGTCCTCTCAGGCATTAGTGACCTGATGGGACTGAGATCCTGCATACAATATGGCCTTCCATATTCACCTGACAGCCATGAGATTCCGCCCAACACGAGCAATAATGTCGCTAAACGATAAGCCACACCCCAACAATCCAGAACCCAGCCGCGACGGAATTCAGATACCTGCTGCTATGACTGATCAAAATTACCTGTACCACTGTTAGGGACTTAACAAGGCTTAGTACAGCTATAAACGGCACATTAATACTAAAAGTGGACCATCCAGGCCCATAAACTGCACAACAGCCACTCTACTGCCTTAAAATAATTAAAAAAAAAGATTAATTACTACAGATTTAAACAGCTTCTCTAAAGACAGGGAAAATCTACCAGCCACTCCAACAATAACACTTCTTACAAACTTTATAATAAAATAAAACTCATATTGCTTACATGTACAAAATACGTGCTAGTGACGTGTACAAAAGAATAAATTAATAATATAAATATGAACATTTTAGTTTTAAACAAAACAGGCTGAACTCATTCAATACACAATTTTATTTCGTTTACAGACACATATTTTACAAAATTTGACAATCTTAGTTTAGACACTACATTTTTATATAAACGACTTCAGGTATTAAACTTAAGAGTTTTAGGGATAAATCTTTGTAGAATATGTTTCATAGCGGAACAACTAAATAACAGGTGCTCTAAATTAGCATTTCTTATATCACAAGGACAAGCAGAATTTTTATTTGAGAAACTTTATCAGTAAGATGAAAATGTTCATGATGAATAAATACTTGATTAAGATACTTATCGCTTATACAACTTTTTTCACTTACTATTGAAGTTAAATTGTAAGTGAACTTTCCTTTGGAATCAGGGTCATTCCCTCTTGCCTGCCACGAACACACACTTCTTTTTTTCAGAAAGGATTTCAGGCAATGAGAAAGGAGTTTTTAAGTCAATATGTATAACCTGACTTTCAGTGGCAGACTTTGCCAGTCTATCGGCTAGCTCATTACCGATATGACTCTTCGTCCAGAAGAGTTTAGTATCTTTAAAGATCCAAGAAAGATGAGCATGTTCTTTATCTGCCTTATTAAATAGTTACGAGAATGAAAGTCTGTAACTGAAATAACAGCACTCTGATAATCACTATAGATCTTGTGTGAAATTTGAAGTGAGCCTGCAGGGCCTTCCGTAGAGCCACTAGCTCTCCCCGATAAGTAGATGGATTAACAGCTAATCTATACTTTATTTGTTTACTTAATTTGCCACGTGAAGAGGCGGAAAAAGTTGCACCTATATGGCCATTTAATTTAGAACCGTCTGTAAAAATAGTATAACCTGACATATTTGGGAGCCCTTATACAAATTCCATTTCTTCGATAAGGCCAGGCGATAATCTGGTACTTTATCTAGCTCAAAATCTCTAGCAAAGAAAGCATCACCGAAGCAATCAACAGTACCATTGCCTGCTTATAAATGGTAAATAGCATATTCTTTTTCAATCAAAATACATCCAACCAAAATCTGAAGAGCCGCTCTCGAAACAGTTCTAAAATACTTAGTAATCCCTGAGAGAGCGATTCTTCGAATTTGTAATATTTTCACTCGTATTTGAACCGAACCAGTCCACCATGAAACACATGCATACAGAATCTTTCTCTCAACTGCTGTCTTATATAAACGTTTATTACCTGTTGGTACTAATTTCTTCTTTTACAAGGCATAGCACGACCTTTACACAAACAGATAATATTCAAATGCAATTTCCAAATGAGAAACAGCTGTGCAGTTTCACCGTTTATACGCAATATAGATAACGTTACTCATGCTTTCTTTGTGAGCATGCGATAGAATGCTAGTCATTTGCATTCCTCAGCATGTAGCAACTTTAATGCAAATTTGATGTTGGTTGCATTCCACCTTCATGGTGTAAACATTGTAGTGGCCAGCAGTGTGATATTGATTGCTATTCCACAGGCACATAAGCAAAAGCTATTTATTTCAACGTTACGATGAGTACGTGTAGATAACGGCTTCAACTAACATTGATTTTTTGCACTTTACTGCTCCATAAATTTAATCCTTCCTTTGTATCACCTCAGATCGCATGTAGAATAAATTTCATTCTAACGATTCTTTCATAATGATGCAATCTTCACTAGAGGTGTGTGCATAAGTATGATGCTTATGAAAGCACATCCTAAGATTCTCCGAAACAACTGCTTTTCAACTAAAGAAGGAGTAGTATAACTGCTGGAAGATATTACATGAGTTAAGTCGTCCTCATGTGAGCAAACTGATGCGAAAATAAGCGAATTTGTATGTTTTTATACAGGGCTAGTATAAACGATTCATTCATACTGAAAAGGCTATATTTTCAAACGTATTACGCTTATACACATGAAAAACATATGAAAAGGACCACGAACTCACCAGGTTTTTTTCAGTATTTCACCAAGTTTCTCGGATAACTGGAACGTTGCTTCATCGCTGAATATCAACTTGGTGGCGAAATCTTCGTCCCCAAATGCTTTCTGCATATTGATGCAGAAAGCACGGGCCCAATCCTCCAGCTTTAATTGTTGCAGGAACTATACATGGTGCAGTTTGAAATGCAATCGTTGACGCAAAATCTTTCACACAATTTTTTGCAGTATTCCGAATATCTGGTCAATTGACAGGAAGAACATCTGGACAACAGTGCTACAAAATGTCTGGAATGAGCTCGATTATCGTCTGGACGTTATGTCGTGTCACCAAAGGGGCACATACTGAATATTTGCAGAGGGTATATAAACTTGGTGAGTTTATAGTTTTTTTCGTAAATCTTCCATGTGTGTACGTGAAATACTTTTGTAAACATAGCCTTTTCAAAACGAATGAATCATTTGTGCTAGCCCTGTATTTTGAAGCATTAGGAAACATATTTTGTTTCAATATTTCAC
Organism: Stegodyphus mimosarum; assembly: GCA_000611955.2. Lineage (NCBI taxonomy): Eukaryota > Metazoa > Arthropoda > Arachnida > Araneae > Eresidae > Stegodyphus > Stegodyphus mimosarum. Next base: position 164,687 of record KK121554.1, on the reverse strand, counting down.
AGCTGTTTCACATACTAAATATGCTTATATATTCTGTATGACTAAACTCTCCGAAGCTTAAAAATCTTTGTTTAAGAAAGAAGCTTTAATATTTTAAGCGAAAAGCAAACATGAATGTAGAACTTATATCTTTATGAAGAGTTTATCTGTATAATAAATTTAACAAAACGGATCGATAGTTCCTTGTACAATCTTCGTGTTTTGATACGATCAGCAATTACGAGTTTTAGACATTTTGACAGTAATATTTTATTTCCGTAATAAAACTAAAGCCTCAGATAAGACTCTGCATTAAGTCTTTATGTATTACTCCTCGGTTGGAGAGCTTGTGAAGATTAAAGTTGGGATTGAAGCGGACCTACAAGTTCGAAGAATTTCAATTTTTAACTTGTGCTACATTTTAGATGCTCTGAGAGATAAAAATGCTATTTTTCAGCTGCCCGAATCTTTCAACGCTGTTGCTCCCGTGTATGTTACTTAGAGGATGAGATTTTAAAAGATAACATAAACGCTGAAATTTTGTATAATTATTTATTAATGCCAATTATAAAATTTTGAAAGACCGTATCTTGAGTAAGAATGTGTCATCTAGTAAATATGAATTTTAATTATCAGATTTTGAAACAGTATAAGAATAACACAAACAGCTTCAAGGTAATGATAATTCTTTAAAATCCTAAACACTGTTTCTAAAGGTTAAGTCATGAACAATTTTTCCATTATTGTAAAATTTTTTGTAAGTATTGTAAAATGATAAGTATGTATCATAAGAATGCTTATAACTATATTATGAAAAGGTTTGACATGAAAGTCACTTCTAATTGTTTAAAAGTAAATGTTTACTTGCAGATCTATGAGAATTTTGTGAGGATTTATCTATTTATTTGTGACTAATACTTAAATCTGAGTTTTCAACCGCCCGAAAACGGCCGAGATTGCGATCTTGTTTTCTTCCCTCTCCCTAAGGTATGCAGTAGCAGGTGCAGTTTCCCTAAAGGCGTCATATCAGTTTACTGCAGACAGCTTGTCCTAAGAGGTTTAAGTGTGGTTTCTTATCTTTAGGTTGCACGTGGCATTTCCTTTTTGATTCTCTGATTTCAGTTTAAGACCTTCAGAATAGGTTTATAAAGAATGGGGTCCAAGGCTAATGGAATCTTAATTTGTTAGAGCGTAGAAAGGATGTCATTCGAAATTTGCACACCTATTTCTGTGTTAATGGACGGGGAGGGAAGAAATTGCTGTGAAACTGGAAATGTATTTCGGGCGGTTCGGTATTTTAAGGATAGCGAAGGGTTTGGATTTCAAAGAGTTAAAGCAAATTTCCTGTTGTTCTCCTTTTCACCCATTTTTTTCATGTCAGAATGTAAATGCGACAGCGCGTGTTTTATCCAAACTGATGGAAACAGAAGTGCTCTTTAAGGTATTTAAGGTCTAAGTCTGCAAGCTGGGCTTAGAGCATGTTCTGCTTACTTGATACCACGTTATTACTGTGACTGAATAGCGATTTGATTCTGTGGTGTTGAGTGCTCCTAGGCATTAGGCTTCTCTCGCCGGTTTTATATAAACCACAGCCTTCCTGTCCATTATTTTATCCTGTGAGCCGCTAAGCTAATCTAAAACATTTTGATTTTAGTTCAGCATTACTTGTTTATTCTAAACCAGAAATGTTGGCTTGTGTAAACTCAAGCTGGGTCATTGTTACTTTTTGCGAATCAAATAAAAGAATCAGTCAATACACCCTGCTTCTGAATTTGTTGTCTGTCTACCGTTAAAGACAAGGGGATGATTCCTCTGTAGTGTTCCTAGACCACATGAGGTTATGCTACCAAAGAAAGTGAGATTCTATAATTTAATAAATGACGTTTAAAAAAGACAAGGATCATCACAATTTTTTTTCGTAGTTAGGAGTAGAAGATAAACAAGTAAACATACTTTTTTTCTTACAATTAAGGCTTACAAAACTGCATAAAAATTAAAAGTGCAACTATATTATTAGACCCAAAATCAAGATTATAAGAAAATGCAAACTGAAAATATTGCTTTTTATTTCCTAAAATTAAAAAAAAGGAAATAAAAAATATACAGTAGGATCAGAAATTTGGCAATTTTGCTTTTTAAAGTGCAGATTAAAAATAAAGAGCTGAGAGATTTGAGAATTACACTGAAAAATTTATTATACTGATGCATTTATTGAAAATAATTGAAGTAACATGTTCCTTCAAGAACCTTACGATTGACTTAACAAAAACAACGTAGCTTCTTTCTTATATAAAAAATGGCATGTGAGCGTATCTAGAAATTACCGTAATTTCATACCGTAATTCTAGAGGAAGCTTTAAAAAAATTCGCAGTTTTTTTAAATGTCTTCAAAATTTGTTGATAACTTGACAACAGCCCCATTTTATAGAAAATATTTCTATAATCAAAAGATGTATTTCTAAATCTGAATTTCTAACAATATATCCACGGAAAAATTAATTTAATTACTTACACAAATTTATGAATGTAAATTTTAATATGGCAATAGAAAAATATATTTGGGGAAATTTATTCTTTTGCCATTTCTATTACAAGAATGTGACACTGATTAGATAAGTTCTGCGATTCTCCTAACAATGGATGTCAGTAAGAAAAAATTCGAGCCCAACGCAACATTTTTTTCTCTTTCTACTCAACAGTATTGCGGAACTCGAAGAGGCTCAATATCGTACAGAAAAAGGAAAAGAATTTACAGCATCTTGAAAATTTATTGGACTGGAATAAAAGATCTTTTTAGAGAAATTTTTTTTATTACAGCAAAATATTTCTTGTTAAAGTAGAAGCTTTGGAACATTCAATCATAAAACAGCCAAAAATTGTTAAAAAAGACTAATATTGGTATTTTAACTAGCTTAATTTTCTTATCGTCTTCTTTTGAAGCGACTAATGTCTTATGTTAATGAATTTTAAGTGAATACTTTTACCTTCTTTTCTCTCTAGAAGAGAAAGCGGCTTTCACTTGACGGTAACGATTTGATTGAAATATTCGTTTTTCGGAGGAAAATAAATTTTCACCGTTATTCATAGCATACTATTATTTATAAAAATGCGGCGTTATAAAAATGCGGCAATTCTAAGCTACTTATTTAGCAATTTAATGGTTAATTTTACAATACTATATTACAAATGTCCAATAGGTAGGGTTTAATCCTGAAAATTAATAGAAATTCTGGAAAAAAGGCTAGCACTTTTGAAAAATGCAAACTATTCACAGAAAATATTAACATGGTGTAGCATGATTATTAAATTATTATTAATAATAAAATGCTATAAAAGCCTTAAACAACATGCTATTAATGGCATTAATTGCTATGATTTCAAAAATCTTTATATTTTACTCTCAATAAAACATTCATCAGCTTAAATACATCACACACAATGTTTCTTGGATCAGTATTAATACGAACATAAATGGCATATACATTGGTACTTCGGTATAGGTTGTTAAAGTAGATTTGCTCTAGATATTTGGACTTATACCTAACGAGACGTATACCGAGCGAACTTTTCCCCCGAAGAAATAAAGGCAAAATAATTAATCCGTCCATACAAAAGTCCCATTGCTTACCTATTGTAAAACTTTTTAGTACTAAAATACGAAAGAAGTGGATGAAATATGTACTTAAAATAAATCTTTACCAAATTTTTATCTCATTTTTCTCGCTTTCCTTCTATTAGGTCCCTACTTGCACCTGGTCTGAGAATCACTAGGTCCAGAGGACTTTGCTTCAACTTTCTCCTCACGATAATTCCGAAATGTGACGTTATTTGGTGATCCCATACAGAGCTATTACGACTTGTTTCAGCTTAGTTCAGATGATACTTCTGTGCAAAGTTTGACATCCATCCACGTGGCAAGTATTTCTTCGAATGATAAAGTAATATCTCTCTCAACCTCCTTCTCATCTGAACCTAATGAGAATGTAGCCATCTTAGCCTTGTGCTTCTTCTTCTCATATTCCTGCAGATTTTCAATGGAAAACTCTTATTTTTAGTTCTATTCTAACTCCTCCACATCATTATCACTTATATCCAGATCCATGGACTTAACACAGACAGACAATATCCAAGTTATAAGCACAGTCTCGAAATCCATCTCAGTCACTTCTGATCGCAAATTCTTCCAGGCAGAGTTCATCGTTTTGAAGAAAACTTCCTGCCATGGTTTGTCAAAAAGAGTTTTGCAATGGAAGAGAGCAATGATTATTTACTGACTGCATGCTCCGCCATTCGTCGCAGTAGGGCCGACAGACTCTTTAGAACAGTTCCGGGGGTTCAACCCCCTTCCCCGAACATGGGAGAATATCGGCGCCAATCACCGCCTTACGGCGACGTCGGTCGTCTATTTGACTAGCGTCTCAAAACAGGGATGCATGTACCTTATAAGAGTTCTTATAAGGTCCATACAGGGATGGCTGTGACGGCTGTGATCGGCTCCTTACGGAAGACGCGTTATGCGTATGCTCAAGGACATAGTGAAATGTATTTATTTTTATCACGTCGCAAAGATCCCACAGCTACTACATTTGGCTATTATACGCCATTTGGCGTAGATTTTATTAATTAACGGGTTATTCGAATGTGAAAGTAGTTCCTTTTCCACTTTGTGTATAAATAATATTTTACACGTATAGCTTATAGCTATATGATAATTGTTTTAAATGCTGAAAATGAAAGGTCTGCTATTTAGACTCCATTCAGTGTGATCAATGAAAACGCAACATTTAAATACTCAAATCCTTTCCATGAAAATAATCACGTTCAATTTTCGAGCCATCCCTGAGTAGAAGAGACGTTTTTCGAATATTAAGATAGTTTTTGTGAGAACAAAGCATTCGTAAATTTTGTTGCACTAAAATGAAAATATAATTGATAACAAACTTCATAGCTGTGAGAGAAAAGATTTCATTAGAACGCATAAAATTTTAGAACGGTTACTAGGAATTTCTGAAATTCATGCGATAAATTTAAAAGCTGAAAACTTTCAGTTTATATTGAACATGAATGAAATGAAATAAAGACTCATATGTCATATAAATCAATACTTTGGGAGCCAGTTTTCCCCAGAAAGGTCCTTTATGGAGGCATTCCTTTCCTTAGGCAGATAACCTATATGAAGTTAACATCTTCAACAGAATAAAACATATTGGTACGGATTTCGTATTTACTTAGCTATTTTTAGTAGAATTGTAATTAAAATTGCTTTTACTTCCCCTTGAATTGCAGCACGAGGCTTATTTGAAAAGAAAGCTACGACAAAAGTAAATATACAAGAGCGCGTGCATTTAATATTTAATAAATAGACATCTCGTAATCGTACTGTTTTGCTATCCAGAAAAATCGAGAAAATAGATTTTATGAGAATATTCTCGTGTTCATTGAAAAGCTTATAAAACCGAATTAAAATATCTCAGTTCAGTTAAGACATCAAAATCAATAACCATATCATTAATAGAGAAAACAAGTAAAATACCTAGGAGTCTATCTTGACAGAAGACCTACTTTTAACCCTCATATTAACTACGTTAAGGAAAAAGCACAAAATACCTTTATGGCGCTATATCCATTACTCGGCAGATATTCCAAACTACAAATTGCTACAAAATGATTAATATATTTACAACCCATCCGACCAATAATTCTATACGCAGCACCCGCCTGGACGGTCACTGCAAATTCACATAGATTAAAACTACAAACGCAACAAAATAGGCATCTTCGACTCATTACGGATTCCCCATGGTATGTTAGGAATACCTTTATTAGAAATAGTATTAAAATTAACAACATAAATGAAGAAATCATCAAAATGTCCAAGAAATTTCATCTCAAATGCGATTTACATAATTATGCAGTCATCAGAAAACTAGGTAGCTATGACAATAAAATTATCCAGCCCTTCAAAAGACCCAGAAAAATATTCTATAACAACAATTGGAAATAGAAAAAAAAAATTGTGCATCATGTAAATATTTATTTATATTATTTTACAACGCCTGGTAAAGAATTATGAACTTCACGCGTTCTACGCCTGGTAATGCCAAAACTTAGACTTTATGCGTATCTTCTATTTTATTATTTCCTTTATTTACTCAAGATTTATCCAAGAATGTGTTTACTATTTTTATTTTATTAGTTATTTTATTTCTCGAAGAATTGTACTAACTTCGAATACTGTGTATTGTAAATAGCTTTTTTACTCACGTGATCTCACGTGATCTGAAAACCTACTCATGATTGGTAGATGCACCCAGTCATAGAAGAAATTTCAACTAATTTTCCAGCAAATTGTACATGAACTACGCATCTTACTAAAATTAATTCTTATTCAACAGTTCATTAGCTACAATAAATGCACCAAGAAAAATATGCCATGATTATCATTTCAAAAATTGCCATACTTCATGTCAACAACTTCTACCGTGACTCCTAGATGGTGCTACACTTGCTCATCTTCGTCAAGGGAGCAAGAACTTTTTCATTTCTAAGTTCCACAAAGAATACCCAGTAGGGTTAATAATTGCTGAGTAAAGGCCGTTAGGCCGAATACTCCCATTCAAGATAATTCACTGCCAATTCGCTTCAGCTCAGTTGTTGTTTTAAGCGAACTGTATTGTTTACTTATTGCTGTTATTGATTGTAGCGAATTCGCTGTGAGATCGAATTAACTTTCTCTGTATTTTGAATTGAGTTGCATTCAACGTTTTAGTAGTACAAAATATAACTGCTGTGAGATATTGTTTATATTGTACGAATATCTCTGAGGAAATATTTCAGCATTTTGTTTTGTTTCTCTTGTAAAAATAATAAATTTTACTAACTTTTTATCGACTTGTGCATTCAATCTATTACGAACCCGTATTATATTCAATCTATTACGAACCGTATTATATTCAATCCATTACGAACCCGCAATAATATTTTCTTTAAATGACAAAGTAATATCAGGATGATCTGATTTGAAGTGGCAATACAAATCTGTCATGCGCAGAAAGTTTTGATTGCAGGTACTATAAATTAAAGTCTTCCTGTTGTCCATTTATTCAATCTGATCAGGTGGATGGAATTTTTGGCAAGCTGATAAAGAATTTTTTTTTTTGCTTGAAGACAAGTTGACAATGTGAGTATTTATTATCTGATGCTGAGTTATGTAGCATCTGCATATGGGCTTCCAAATCGCTGATATTATCAAAAATCTCTGGGCAAACACTTCATTTCTTCTGGCTCACGAGTTCATCAAGGACTAAAGAAGGCTGAAACTTTCTCACATGTTTGTATAGATTTTTTAGAGCACTAAAAGTGTGCTGGCATTCAGAGGATGAGGTCAAATTTGTTGACATATTGTACCTTATTCTATTACTAGCGGAAGTACCCGATGTCAGTTAAGTTAGATTGGAAGTAATGCGTCTAACAACAGAAAGAACTATACCGCTGTAATCCTTCTGTAATAACGATGCAAAAAATTCGATTTATAGTCATGCATTTTTCAGTCTTACGCAATATGGAACACACATAAAAAATTTTGATAGAAAAACAAGCTAATTCTGACACACAGTTTTTAACGATTTTCGTCTTTCTAATCAAATGGCGCAAAAGCTCAAGTTCCATACAATATTTCCTCTTATATTCAATTTTAGTCGACTAAATGTGGCAAAAAATTAATCATAATTGATCAGAAATCAATAACGCGAGCAAACAAACACGCAAACAGACGTTTTCTTTATATGTATAGATTTTGTAAAATTTACAAATTTTTGATTAACAAACTCTACGATTTGAAAAGCGAGCACTAGCAACACTTTTCGAAATGTAGCATTTTTATCTCCAACGTGCGACAGACACTCTTGCCACTCGGAAAAATGATTGCGAAAATTAGCGCATTCAGAGTTTTTAATTAGTATTTCGACAGAGTAAAGTCTTACGAAGATGGGAATAGCCGAAATGGCTTCTCAGGAATTTTTGGAATCGGGAATAATGTATTTAATGTTTTTATTAACAAACTCTAAGACGTACAAGCGAGCAGTAGCAAGAACTTTCGAAATAAAGCACATTTTCATCTCCGGCTTGCGAGACTGTTGCCATTTGGAAAAATTAGGGCGAAAATTATCGTTTTTCCGAGTTTGTAATTAATATATCTGATTTTAGGTACTTTTTTCGGAAAAAAAAAAGTGGACGTCGACCTTTTCCAGGAGCTACAAAAGCATTGTAGAATGTTTGGTGACGATAACTATAGTAGTGACTGAGTTATTAGAGGACAAACAAACAGACTTTCTTCTTTTATACAGAGATTAATTAATTAAAGAAAAAGTCTGAAAAGAACTTTTTTATTATCGTTTATATAACAAGCGTCTGGAAGCGAGAAACTCTAGCAAGAAACTACAGTAGGTTTACTACCACTTGTTGGCAATAAAAACAAACGACGCATGCTCAGTTCATTCAAAAAATTTTCTCATAAGGAGTCGTTCACAGCCATCCCTGATTCGAGACGCTACTGTCTATTTGCTACCTGCTAGTAGCTTGGGCTGCCTGACGCAGACGGTCATTACCCAGCAAACCCGGGCCGCTACCCCCCCGGGCTACTAGAGCCCCTCTGCTCTAAGACTTGCCAGACTAATAAGTGACCTTTCCGGGGCCTCCAGTACCACTAGGTTCATACATTTTATAGCCCCTTGGCCGTATACTGCCTAGGTCCAGATCCTAGACAGGAGCTTCGCAGAGTTCTCTACTTTGAACTCCGGGGGGGGGGGGATGGAAGAAAATAAAGAAAATAAAGTAATCTATCGAAAACTCTCTTAGGATTAATTCTGTGACAGTGGTCTCTTCAAAGCACTTCTGAAATATGTAGCAGTGGTAGGTTCTGAAATACGTATGTCTGTAGAGCAGTGGGGCCTAATCTTTAACATGACGCGAGTCAATTTAGAATTAAAAAATTTTGACAAATCACACTTATATATTGTAATCTTAGTGTTTCAATTACAAACGGATATGATGCACAAACTATAAAAATATATTGTTTCATATGTAAAACAAAAAGTGCAATTATGTGCTTTTTATATCGCTATTTATTAAAACTTCGATAGGATGCAAATTAAATACAAACATACTTTAGTATGAAACCTGTCACTGCAGGTCATTCGAGATTTCATTATACTCTGGCACGTACCATGTTATATTAAAATTCATGTAGTCATTCAGATGCTCATTTGTGATCCTAGATTATAACTTTTATTTGAACAAGTTCGTTTTTGAAAAAACCCTTTCGCAAAAGTAAGTTGATCCAAAGCAGATGTTGAATCTTTGAAAAGTTTCTTTTACACGTCAATACTTTTCCTCCAAAACTATGCTTGGGCTAGTCTTGTTTTTAATTGTAGATCAGACTGAAAATCAATTATTTTTATTGATAGGTCAGTAGATGTTTTATTTAATATATTTGCAATCTGTTGCTATATTTTAGAAATGTTAGTATCAACAATTGTACCTGAAATGAATGAAGAAATGGCTGAATTTTACCAAAATTAAAAATTCTAATTTCGAAATTACTTTTAAGCTTGATGAAATTTTTATAATATTTAATTGTTCCAATTTTCATATCTTTCTTGATAAAGTTCTTCAATTTTGTAAAGTGTCAAAAGCTACATTCCTTTATTTGAGATATCGACAGCTTTAATTTTGGTTTAAATGCATTTACACTCTCGGTTAACTCAACAGTAGCCTTTTCTTTGCCCTTAATTTCAAGATTCTGTTTTTCATTTTGATTGTTATGTATTCTAAAAGTTGTTTTAAAGCATCTTGCTCTGGCATGAATAGAATTTACAGGTTTTGATGGGTTCATAATGTAAATTG
>KK121554.1:141939-154788 GCA_000611955.2 Stegodyphus mimosarum | reverse complement strand
TGATGAATGATGCAGTGGTTATTAAAAAAGTCTGGAAAGTCCGCATTATTTAGATAATGGATGAAACCAACAGCTGGACCAATCATGACAGGTGCGTCGCTTCGTGTTATGGATATAAGGTGCCTTGCTATATGCCCACTCCGAATGTATTGCTTTTCAATGACAAAGCTAACAGTATATATTCCTTCTCTGAGCATTCCTTAAAAAAGTATTTACTTGAGCTTCATTGAAGACATCGGTTGATTCATCACACTGTAAAGAAATAAACTACTTAAGAATTTAAGAAAGTAATTTAAAAAAAACGTGTTTTTATAAATAATATTTTACCCGTTCTTTGACAGACATAGCTCCTATTCTAGAGTGACGGAATTTCTAGATGACTGGATATCATAGATAGCTGACATGATTTCACTCTTATTTTTAGCTTCTCAAAATAAAACTTCCGATGCTGCAAGCATTGCTTCTTTAATTTGTTACCACTCCTTTTGTGAATGTATACGTGAACTGGAAGTATATGTGCAACTTCAAAGGATGCGATCATAGCAAACTTTGCTTTATTTTCAGACTTGGTAAAAATGTATTACGACGAATGTGCTAAATGTATTCTTTCAGTTGATGAAGAAGAAAAATGTAAGTAGCATTATTCAATGACAGATAATGTTAGTTCAAATAGTGCTCTACTATAAGAATTCTCTAAAAGGAATGAACTATCAGAACCCAGAATATAAAACATTTCAGCAAATTAATTAAAGAATTTTCAGTGCATGCGAAGTGAGTTCGTACCATTTTGAGAGGAGTAGTGTTTTTTTGTCATCGAAGAAGACTGAGGAAATGCTTTCGAATAACGTTTATATGAACCTTGCTATACAATATTTCAAATAACGTTTTGTTTTATAATAACAGATATACATTATGCGCTTTGTATGATTAATTCAATAAGTTCAAATATGAAATTGTTAGGATTACTTCCTAAATATGAAATTGTTAGGGTTTCTAAATGCATTTAAAAATATCATTATTGTCGAAATAAAGTTTTGAACAAAGGCATCCCATTTCGATATAAGTTATGCAAAGAACTTATATATATTAAAGTCAAAATAGTGTTACGAACTTTGTACATACGTAGATAATTCTAGTGAAACTAAATATGAAATTGTAGCAATTTTTTTGTGTAATGTAACATGAAAATTTAAAGAGGCGATGTTTTGCAGTAAAAGCAAGAATACAGAGGCAAGTTATTTAAGCTTTGAGTAAATGGCTATCTCGCTAAATTGGCGAGAGATATCTGTAATATGGAGACTACTTTTGGTCGCCAAATTTGGCAAGAAATCTCCAGAAGTCCCTAGACTTGGCGAGCCTTCGGAGACATTTTGGTCCTGTTCCTGTATAACTGTAATGAGTATTGAAAATGAATAATTGTAATTGATGCTCTGTCCAACTGTAACGGTATTCGGCCATCATATGCTATCCAGTAGTTTCGGGAAGTACAAGATATTTCTCGTCGACCGAGCGAGAACTAGTACATAAGACCGGGAAGAGTATCAGTTTGGGAGCTGTTAGTTCAGAGCCAAATTCTGGTATTAAGATATACGTCTTAACTTCGCTCTTTAAATGAGCTTTGCATTGCATTGTGTTTAACGTTTTTAGTAGTTTGAGGTGTAACTCCTGACTGTACTCTGGGATACTGTAAAGAGCTCAGCGAGCATTTTTGTTTAACGTTTCAGAGCTGCAAAGTGTTCCCTTTGGTAAAATAAATTTTATCAAATTATCATCTATTCTGGGTGTATTTAATCTATTACGAAGCCGTACGCACTCAGCAATAGGCAAAACATTTAATTTGGTGTTCATGTTTTAGAATCTACTGTTTTGAGTATCCTCTACCGCTTTCGAGATATTCAAGCCCCTCAGATCCCTATTCTTAAGCATTCCCCCTAATCGTAATTTTTCCGAAAATAAGCCTCTTCCTGAAAAGTGCTATTTGATATTGCGCCACCCCAATTAGTTCGGATAAACGAGGTTTTATTGCTCATAAATCGGCATGTAATTCACATTATTTAATTTGTAATGTAGTGTCTTATAAAGTAATTTCAAATATAAATTAGCGTAAGTAAATAATATCGGCACATAGCAATCAAATATTGTACCCAAATATAATTTTCAGTTTAATTGCGATTAACAATGAGAAGTGGAAGCAGTTGCTTTGGTAGTACACAGTGCAGATATGTATATAATAGAATCAGTGGGAGTGCAACTATTTCACTAATCTCTTCTGCCATATACATTTTGCTCTCCTGCTGTTACATAATGTAGCTTTTGTTTACACGTCTGCATTCAATTAGCATAGCAGAAGAGAAGATACATCTGGTGGTGTTTATGAGCCTCAAGTTGCAAATTACATGCTTGCATAAAGTGGAAGGATACAATGGGCATCGAAATTGAGAATTCATAGTTTGTATTATCTGCAAATGTGAAATTCTCTTCACCAAATCTAATTTCTAGCTCCATAACAATTAGATTAAGGCGATTAATCTAATGCTTATCTCATGGTTAAAAAATGCATCAGGAGGAATACACAAATGAATAAAAAAATAAAATGCTAAACTTCGCATACTGATATTTATGCCTTTACTTTTGAAATCTAACACAGGTGTTTGTTCAGAATTAATAAGTTAATAATTCCAAAATTCGTTTTTAAAAAGGTGAGAACCTAAGCACCACGGAGTAACAAATAAAAAAGAAATAATTCTTTTTACATTTGGAAGAAAATGAATTTTTTAATTCTACGTTTAACACGTATATTTGGTTAATGCCATACACTAGGTGTTTTCTTCCTCCTTTCCGCTTTCCTTCGTGTTGTAACTGGAAGCATGCTCGCTGCATATTCGGAAGGTTCGGATTTCGAACTCCGGCGAGGACAGCGTAAATGTTTCACGTTCGTAAATCGATGCAACCTAATGACTCTAAAATTGAATTGATAAAGAATTTAATTGCGTTAAATCTATTTATTATGATATGTAGTCAAATTTAAATGAATCTTTTAGGTTTTCCATTTTTTTCCAGTTATTACATGCACAAGAACAAAAAAAATTCCCAGTTAAAGTGTGTAAGCTTTTACTTTATGCAACACATATTAAATTGAAGCCATAAAAAGTATAGAAAAGGGTAAATGTACATTTCCTGGCTGGAATGTGCTTTAGCCCACTGCTTGGCAGCGATTGTTTTTGAATGAGCAATAAACGCGCCAACATGGGTAACTTCGTATATCGGCCAACTTTATTTTGTTGATTTGTGTACGTTGCCTACATTGTGCAATTCGCTGAAGTTTTTTTTTAAGTTTAAAAGGAACGCTGTGCACATGGCATTTTCTTGTAATTTATTTTCATTATTTTAGCTTATTTTGTTCATTTGTGCGCGTTGCCTACATTGTGCAATTCGCTGAAGTTTTTTTTAAGTTGAAAAGGAACGCTGTGCACATGGCATTTTCTTGTAATTTATTTTCGTTATTTTAGCTTATTTTGTTCATTTGTGTACGTTGCCTACATTGTGCAATAAGCAGATTTTTTTTAAGTTAAAACGGAACGGTGTGTACATGGTATCGTTTGTAATTTGAATGCCCTTTAAAAAAAAATTCTTCTTTCTTCGATGCCATTTTGGTTACGTTTTCGCCGAACGTGTCGGGAAGGTTATGTAACGGCATAAAATGTGTAAGTATTACAACATAAAATGTAAATAATTAATTTAAATCTAACTGACAAATGTTATCATAATGTTCGTTTTGCATATTATTTTATTATCTTTTTGTGGCAACAGTTTCCATACTAATTTATGCTTTAGAATTCTATGTTTTGTTTACAATAGGTTTTCGCGGAGCGTGTCGGGAAGGTTGCAATTGCAAAGACATTTCGCAGAAACGCGCCGAATTGGCGATTTTCAAAACATCGCCAAGCAATGGGCTAAAGCGCATTTTCACCCATTTCCTCTTTAAGAAAATTTTGAATTACTGACGTTATTTCCTGAAATATTTCATATGAAATGCATTTTTCATGTAACATAATTCACATTAGTGACATCTACTACGTAGAAAAAATTGGAAATGGAGAAGTTTTGCAACAGATTTTATCCCTGGCCCTACTGAGATATCGTAATATCAAACTGTCTGTTGATACACTTGAAAACTCCTTCTAGAAGAAAGCTTTCCCTTACTATGATGAAAAAAGTGCGACAATTGCGAAACATCTTCATTGGGAAAACCCAGCAAACTGTGATGTTTTTTCATGCATTTTGAACAGCTAAATTCAGAACAACAGTTTTTTGCAGAATGAGTTGGATTAAATGACAAGCAATCAAAACATAATTTATGTTTCTTAACAAATTCAAGACGTTCACTTACAGTCATTTTTAGGAAAAATTTGCATTTATGCAACTTGTGAAAATTGTTACTTTTACAACAAGTGAATTGAAATTTTGATTTTTAACACTTGACACCAAAGCAGTTACCTTTTGAATGGATTGACTCTTTTTTGCATTAAACACATTAGATGACTTTGATGACTGAAAAGGTTTACGATGACTTTTTAAAAATGTAAAGCTTAGATAATTTAGGTAGCTAATTTATTTTCGAATTTCGTTCCCACAAAAGACGAGTGGAAACATCTAATTTTTGTAGCAAAATATACGCAAGAAAAGTTTCTGAGAATCCATCTATTTTTCACTCTAAAATTTCCAGAGACCTTACGCTCTCATTCATAATTTTAAATTAGAAGACGAGTTTTCATTTTGTGTAGTGCTAGGTAATCAAATAAGTTCTTGCTGTTTCTGATATGACCCTGGAAAAGTGAACATCAACATAAAAATACTTGCCAAACCTGGCGAAGAAATGATTAGGATGGGAGTCCGGACATTGACCAAGAGTATAAAAGCGTGTTACATCTGTACTTCAAACATAACTCACACAGGGAATGATTGAAATGGACGCATCAAAATCGCTCCGTTCGGAGGTGTCTGCTGAATGATTTTAAAGTGGGCCTGCCAACGACAGAATCAAGTCGCCGAATTTGTCAAGCCTTTGGGGATGATGCCGTTAACGAACGAACCGCTAGGCAGTGGTTCTAGATGTTCAGGACAGAGGATATGTCTCTAAGTGATGCACCACGCAGTGGTCGGACGCAAGCACTGGAAGATGATGCCCTGACAGCAGCCATTGAGAGTGACAGTAGCCAAACATATGGTGAGCTTGCTGCATACTTCAACGTATTCGATGAGACGATCAGACTCCATTTACACTGCACAGGAAAGGCATACAAGCTCAGCCAACTGGGTCCTCACTCACTGTCGGCAGCAAACAAGCAACAACGTGTCGCTGCCTGTTTCTCATTGTTTACTCGGCACCGCAATGCATCCGTATTTGATCGAGTACTGACCAGCGATGAAAAGGGGTATAGTATGACACACCCATGGGTTCCAGTCACTGGTTGTCACCACAGGACCCTGTGCCTCATACTGTGAGACCTTCTCTTCGACCACGCAAGATCATGCTCTGTATCTGGTGAGCTAGTCGCCAAGTGGTGCAATATAGCTCTTGCCAGTGGGCCAAACCATCACGACAGGCCTGTACTCACCAGCAGTTGGAACATGTGCATCAGGCACTGATGCATAGAGAATCAGTATTGGTCAATCGTAAGTCCTCCATCACAGTGCGAGGCCACATGTTGTTCGGGAGACCAGGAACACCATCCAGCGACTGAGCTAAGAGACACTACCCCATCTACCATACTCCGTAGACCTTGTGCCAACAGACTACCACTTTTTTCATTTCCTGGACAACCATCTTTATGAGAAATCCTTCAACAACCGGCCAAATGTCGAAAAGGCCCTCACGGACTTCTTGGCGTCCAAGACTTCTGAGATTTACCGCGATGGCATCACATAGCTAGCCACTTGTTCGCAAAAGGCACTGGATGCCGATGGTGATTACTTCGCTGATTAACGGTGATTATTGTTTTATGGTTTTTTCCTTCTGACTGTCCAAAACGGCAAGAGCGTTTTCGGTTGCCTTGTAGAAATTGATATGAAACGCTTCATATGAGAAAAGATCTAATAACGTTTATTGAAATAGCTTTTTTCTAAAAGATCCTAAGCAATTTTATAGTTACTATCACAAATTGTAATCGACTGAATAATTCTAGCCGTTTCCCCATGAAGAGATAATTTCAAATACGACAGCTTTTGTGAATCCGATAATGCAGTATTATTAGGAATATTTGAAATGAAAAGAGCAAAAAAGCCTAACCAATCTTGAATATTTCCATTAAACAGTGGCAAGTTTAAATTAGGTAATTTTATACTTCCTGCAAAAGGATTTTCAATCTTTAAATTACTTGCATCTTTAACACTATGTTTTGACATTTGTCGTTTAACTTTATTCATAAAGCATCAATGTTATCTTGAACAGTTTGCTATTCAGTTACATATTTATCAAAACACTTCTCTTCAGTTACTTAAAATATTTTATTAAAAATATCTGAAAAAGTTTTAGCTGAAATGTGTCACAAGTAATCTTTTCTAAGTCAGAAGTAGCTTTCGTACATTAAATTTCAAAGTTCTTTTTTAAATTAATAACAAAGCCCTTATTAAAATTAATTAATAATACAGAAACGTATGGGAAAAAAATCACTTACCTCCGTTTGGGGTAATCTAAAACCAAATGAAAAATGAAACTAGCAAGTAAGTCCCATCATAATTGTTCTAAACATCAGAACAAATCCATAATAATATGTCACACTTTATTTATTTCTTCTTACAAACACTTCAAATTTTAGCTTTATGAGCAAAATTTTACCCATAGGTGCTAATTTCCTACGGTCGCACGGACCACAAATATTCAGTTATCGCTATTTACCACATCAAAAACCAAAAGTCATGAAATTCGCACTTGAAAACAACAGTAATGAAGTTCACACGCCAGGTTTATAGGACTGTATTCAAATATTTTAAGGTTGCTTACATACATAATAAGAACTTCTTTACGTGGATGGACATCCGGACTAAGTACATATTAGATTATTAGCATAACTGTCTTAGAACACAATCACAACACACAAAATAATGGTGGCCAGTTTACCCCCATTTCTCTTCTACACGGAGTTGCCAGATCCATCACGGTAAAACAATAGGAAAACATTATATTGGCTTCACTTCTTTTCGGCAATAACATCATGATTTAAGACTTTTTTCTCCTTTTTGATGCCACAAACGGTCACTCCTTTTATTGCAATCATTTAAATACACCCAAGTTTCATGTATTATAACATTTCTTCATTTTTGTGTGTATAAATGTTTCTTATAAAGAATTCTGCAGCGAGTTCTGTGTTCGCGATATGTCGTTGGGAAAGACGGAGCACATTATATTTTTTCTCCGTTTTAAGATTCAAATGAGCAATAATCACTTTGTATACAGTTGACAATGAGCATTTTAATGATTTTGCTACTGTCGTTTGATTTGGCTGAGTTTCTTTTAACAATAAAGATCTAACATTTTCAAAATTCGAAACATTCTGTTTTTAAATTGGATATTATTTCGAATAATATTTCCACTTCAAGCCAAACTTTGACTTTTTTCCCCTTTCTTATTGATAATATTACCTATCGTAGCTTTAGTTATCGAAAAATCATGGCTTTCCCGGTGTTTCGTAATAATTAGATACGAATAAATTTCTTCGGAAAGAGGATAAACATAAACTTCCATCCACTGCTCTTTAAAATCTCCGTTTTGCATGACAACTAAACTGTCAAGTTGCAGGTGATAATTAATACTTTCAAGAAATGTAGCTGCAGTTAGAAAAGATTTCCAAGCAGGTGAATATTTTTATAGCAAAGGAAATTTATCAAAATATATGCGAACAGCCTCTGCATTTCCAAATCTAAATTTCTACCTTTATATAGAGCAACGGGGGTTTTCCTGCAAACAGCTTATGGTCAAGTGAGACAGGTTAGTTTTGCAGAATTGCTTTTTACTTTTATAATGTTGCTTTTTTTTCCCTAAGGAAGATGGACTCGTGTCTGATCGCCCTCGAAATCGATATAATTTTATTGAAAATTTACCCGAAACTAAAGCTGCTGTTTCCCCCGATACAATCAAGAAACATTTTGAAATTATCTTCAAAAGTTGAAACACTGTATCCTAGGTGCTTCGCGAAAACATTTGTCTGATTTTGAAATTATCTTCAAATGTTGAATTATTGTATCCTAGGTGCTTCACGAATATATTTGTCTGATTTTGAAATTATCTTCAAAAGTTGAAACACTGTATCCTAGGTGCTTCGCGAAAACATTTGTCTGATTTTGAAATTATCTTCAAATGTTGAAATATTGTATCCTAGGTGCTTCACGAATATATTTGTCTGATTTTGAAATTATCTTCAAAAGTTGAAACGCTGTATCCTAGGTGCTTCGCGAATATATTTATCTGATTGAATAGGTGAGCAATCAAATGTTAAATGCTGAAAATACTGAGCATTCTATGTTGGCTCAGTTTATGTACTGAAGTTACATTTTCTATAGATTCGGAATTGACACATGCTTTTCGAAAAGCATCGTCTTTATTTCTCCAAAATCTATTTTTCCGTGTTTGAATTAGTTTGCTTTAAATGGTTAAACAAATAAAATAAAAATATTAAAAATATTCTGAAATCTTTCAGATTTTATATGACGCCAAACCTGCGTTTTTTTTATTTAATACGCGTACGTTTCAAAAGCATTTGGGCTAACACCACATTAGGCTAAAAATATTTAAAAATAGCATATATTTCCGACAGACAGTCTGGAGATAAAAACTTTTTATTCCCTGCAGCGTTCCCACTTCTCCCTTGAAATTGTTGAGTTTTTTAATCAAAAATTCGTTACGTTTTACAAAATACGAAATAGATAATGAAACAAATTGCCAATTCCAAATACGGGCTTCCAAGTGCCTATGTTCGGGTGGAAGATTATGTTGTTCAAAAGTTGATGACTCATATTACCGTTATGTTTTTCATAATGCCAGGGCTACGGGCCAACGTCCATTTGGGCTAAAAATAATATGTACGAATACGTACCATTTGCAGTATTACTATATCATTTATTTTGAACTGTCGCTGTCTAAAAAACAATCGACTTGTAAGTAGATAACATGCTTATGGTAGAGCTAAACGACGTTATTTTGCCGTTTAGATAACAGTGCTTATTACTTCCTTGTACGAAGTACAAAGGAAGTATTGTAATCCCGAAAAATTTCGGATATCATATTTCAACAAAATTTTCTGTTTTGACCGCTTTCGAATGCAAGTTAACGCTGTTTTTGAGTGACATCCGTACGCAAGGACAGAATAAAGGACTCTTTTCCCCCCAAAAAGTTATAAAACTGATTTAAAATGGATTCTGAAGAGATTTTTTTTCATCGCGTCTGTGCGTACGTATCTACGTATGTGTCTCGTATAAGTCAAAAACGAGTAGCCTCAGAACGTTGAAATTTTGTATATAGGTCTGCTATAACATGTAGATGTGCACCTCCTGTTTTGGTTGCAATCAACCGCGCCACTCGGCTCAGTGAGCTCAGTTTTTTTTATTGTTATATGTTGATAAATTGTGCATTTTTTTTTTTTTTTGCTTTAAAAATTGTTGAATTATGTTGTTCTTATCTTCTGGTTAAGGATTTTATGCTTTTAGTAAATCTGCATGCAAGATTTGTAGAATTATCAACAATTTAAATGTTGTTTAAGTGCGGCTAAGCTTAGTCATTTTTCATATCGCAGCCATATTTGTTTGCATTTGAAATTTAGGAGAATATTAGAAATGTTGCCAATTTAGAGAAACTAACCTTCGCAACAACAAAGATAACACCTTCTTTTATTATTGCGAATTAAATCATGCTTAATCCGTTCTGGAATTTATTCGAGGAAATAAGTATTTAAGATTTGCTTCGTAATTTGTAATATAGATATTTTGAGTTTTTATGTATTTTGCCTTGTCATGAATGTAGAACTAAATTAATTGAATGGGAAATATTGAATCTTCGCCAGAGTGTCGCTATGGTAAAAAAATATAGTGAATTTTAAAGAGTGCATTTATTCTTTTGTGTTTTATACGCTATCGACGAAGTAGATTTAATTCAATCCAATAAGTTTAAATAAAATGGAAAATGCGTGTAATTTAATATTATGTACAAGGAAGTCATGTGATGTATACATCAGATTTTTTACACTCAGTTTTATTTGGTGTGGCATACTTTCACACCGTATTGCTTTATTTACCTTTTCATTCAGGTTTAAATCACAATAATATACTCCTATAGTTTTGATCTAATGATAGTTACGATAGTGTCAATTTGAAAGAATTGTTGTATATCCAGACGACTTTCGAATGTAATCGTCGATAATACTCAGCTCAGCTCTTATTGTTTGGAACATATTTCTCCTGTGCATTGATATCGACGCTTTTGTAATTTATACATAATAACTTTCGTATTCGCATGTGCACTGTATGACTTAAAATGCTGCCAGTCATAGTAATATTACATGACTTGATTTCAGAAATAATTTGGTTACGATCACGATTGAAAAATCATCGAATTCCTGTTAGAACCATCAATATTTTCATTTGCCTTGAAGTTTCCTCCACTTCTTAACACTTGACGTTTCTTAACACAACTAACTTTTAAATCTATCTTCATTTAAAGTATGCTTATTTAAATATGTCCTTATTTACAGTAATTTATTAATTAAGAGTTTACTGTATCGGAGCTAATTGTAAAATAAGATGAATAAAGTAAAATAATCCATTAGCGGGAACTGAACTAACGTCAAAATGAGAACTATTATTTTAACTTAAAGTAAGATAAATGTCAAAGGTTTAAGTTTTCATTGTTTTGCCTATCCCATCATATACAAATTTTTAATTGGGTTAATGCTCTTTGTTGAAGTATTGCTTTGAAATATGTTACAAAAAATTATCAGAGCAGCTTATTCTCAATTTTGGGTACAAATTTATTTCAAATATAGAGTTATTGCGTACAATTATTCAACTGTTATGTTACATTACTGCTTAGATAAATGAGAGCTGCGATTTTACTGTAGTGAAGCTAAATACGAAATAAAAATGTATCTTAAAATATTTAACAAGACATTAATCAACAGTCTTTTGTGATAAAATTTGGCTTATAACATCTCGAAAATACATGCGTGCTATTTTTCAGAATTACCTATTGAATTATAGGAAAATAAAGGGTACTTTCTAAAGTAAAATGACTTTTTAAAATTATTTTCTCCCTCCTTCTAGCATGCTTTCGCAGTGTAACTGTTAGCCCACTCGGCGCGTATTCGAAAGATCCATGTTCGAGTCCCGGCGAGGGCATTACTTATTTTTTAAGTCTTCAGCATGATTCTTCACCACCAGGATTTGGCGAATGGGTCCCCTAATCCCCAGTCGCCCTTTAAAAGGGGGAGTATGCAAGATATTTTCTCCCACCTTCTAGCATGCCTTCGTGGGGTAACGGTTAGCAAACTCCGCGCGTATTCGAGAAAGCCAGGTTCGAGTCCCGGCGAGTGCATTGCTCATTTTTCATATCCTGCTTCAATGTAACCTAATGTTTCGACAGCACGACATGTAAACTGTTTCACGACAGCACGACATGTTTCGACAGCACGACTGCTGAAATTGTCGTATGTAAATAATGCACATTGCCATTAACAGAGATTAACATTTTGGGAAAGATGAAAACTAAGGTTAGGTCCTTTGAATTAGGTAAAGCGTAGCAGGATTATCTGCCTAAAGGAAAGCCTTTTTTGGAGAATTTTCTGAGACTGACTGACTCGTATTCACAATTCACGTATGGAAAAGTGCTAAAGCCAATCATGTAGCCCTCCCGTCACCTTCGGTTCAAACTCGGGTCACACTACAAGTATTCAATAGTCTTAAACAGTGGATCATTGCTGATACTCAAAATTAGTTTGGTTTACTTAATTATGGCAAAACGCTTGAGAGCTATCAAGCTAACAACAACAATTTTGGCATTCCCCGATCCGCGAATTTAATCGCACAACAGGTCCTACCCCCCGCAGAACTGAGGCCGAGGTTCAACCTCTTTCCCGGCCCCTTAAGAGGCAGGCGCAACGCACCCTATTTGGGGCGTCACTGGTCGTCAATTTGCTACCCACCAGTCGCTCGGGCGAGCTCGTCGCAGGGGGTCATTACCCAGCATACCCAGGGCGCTACCCCCGGGCTACTAGAACCACCCTGCTCTAAGACATGCCAGACCTCGGGCCGGCCAATAAATGACCTTTTCGGAGTCCCCAGAACCACAAGGTTCATAAATTGTGTACCCCCGTGGCCGAGACTGCCTAGGTACAGATCCTAGCCAGTAGCTTCGCAGAGTTCTCTACGTCGAGGATGTCTTCTGTCAGGACTTCTAAGGGAAACTGGCTCGTATGTATGTTCCGCATGGGAAAAACCACAAAAAGACCATGCAGCCGGCCCATTCTTCTGAATTCGAACCCCGCACCGAACTGGCAGAACAGTGTCCAGCGACTTCCAGTAAAAAGACGGCTGGTTAGCCCGATACTCAAAATTAAGGAATATTCTGATGAAGGGTAAAATATATTTTCTTAAACCCTAGTGCTAAGGTATATATGATTCGGTTCAGAAAACTTGAGCCAGTCGAAAGCAATCCAAGAATAATATTAAACCCTTCGTAAAAAGCTAAAAAGCTCCTACTTGATCAAAATTGTGTCGGAAAATGAAATCAGAAGTTAAGGACTAACAAACGCCAGGTGTTTTACTTTTTTTTTATTTTATTATAATTATACTGCATCTTATTAA
>KK121554.1:124908-141929 GCA_000611955.2 Stegodyphus mimosarum | reverse complement strand
TTTCAGCAGGATTATTTTCGTACAGAACTGTGGAATTCATCATAAACACTACTTTCATTGACCAGACATTTTCTTACTAAGCAGTAGTCGAAAAAGGTAGAACCCATTGGTCATTTAAATATCCTTTCACCAAGAACACTGACACCCAAGAGCGAATACCTGTCTAAGATAATATTGTACTTTTAAGAAAGATGCAGACAACCTATAGCCCTAGTAGCCTATCAGCAGTCGAGCGGTGGTTCGCTCCAAAGTTAAGAGTCCCGGCAAACGGCTGGGCTGCATGGGCGTTTTCGTGGTTTTTCCTATGTGTAGCTTGGATACGAGCCAATTTCCATTAAAAAGACTTCCACGAGGCATCCCTTCCTTTCCGTGCCTAAGGGCGGAGAAAGTAAAAAAAAACATATAGTCCTGTGCCTTAATGATAAGGCAAATGATTCCGTTAACCATCATAGAAACATGACTGACATACATGTTTGATTAAAAGTTAAGTATACTATTTCAACAAAACTTTTGCAGTTATTTATGCATGCATTTTAAGTAATTTCAAATAAATAACTTCAAACAAAATTATTGGCAATTATTTTTTATGCATTTAACGAGGGAATTAATAAGATCTAAAAAATGATAGCTGTACCTTACCAAGTTCTTTTATCCACTATTACTTGCATTGCAGTATGATTCCCAAAGGAAACGGAAGCTCTTTTTCATCGCCTCTTTGATAAAATATATTATATTTTTTATCACTGCTCCTGATCTGTTTTAATCAGACTCATCTGAAAAAAAGGTGAAAGAGATAAAGTTATTTAAAAAATTCTGTTTGAGCTTCCGGTTAATTTAATACGTCTATCATACTCAGTCAGTTCAGGCTCAAAAGAATAATAAATCTTGCGTAGGAAAAAAATTATATAGAATCGGGCTTTCAAATAATGTTTACAAATCTAATCTCAAGTGAACATTAAACTCTCTTCAAAAGTTTCTACCATAAAAAACAATTTTGTCGACACACGCGGCCAACGTGGACCCATAAAAATGAATCCCATATGTTTAGATTCTAAAGTGAAAAAAATATTTTCTTAGAAGTCTTTTAAAGTTGGAGTTACCTTTTTCCACTGCATAAGTTCTTTTGAAAGAAGATGTATTTATTGATTTCCTTGTCATTCTTTAGTAAACAATAGCGATAAAATAATTTTTTTAAGTAAAGAACACACTATTTACCACACATTAAATATATGATGTATTATTCAAAGATAATTATTCTTTGTTCGTTTGAAAGTCATCACTTGGGGGTAAAGCCGGAAATTAATTTTGTAAAAATCAAATATAAGAAATATGCGAATTTTCTTCTCTCTTCAATTTAAAATTTTGAAACATTTTTGAGCAAATAGGATTTTAACATATCATTAATTTTTAGCGTCCTCATATAGATCTAAAACGAGTTTTGATAATGTACTCTGTTGGGACTTTAAAATACAATTACAAATAGAAATGAAGAACTGACTAAATGTCATCTTTATATCTAGATTTCTACTAAGATTACTTGAATCATATCCCGCTTGCGGTTTTGACGTCAGCATAGCAAAATTTCAGTGCATTTTCTCCTGTTTAGATAAAAAATATTTAATTTGTCTGAACGTATGGAAGTAGATTAAATGCTGAATGCAAATTCTCTGGATTACAAATCATTGGAAAAAGTAAAATAACAATGACTAATTTATGTTGACTTAAAACGCTGATTTAGACGATTAGAAGATTCTATTTTTTTTTGTCTAACCTGTAATATTACCTTTGAGGAACGTCTCATTTCCAGGTGTATAAATTCTTTTGATTAAATGTATAAATTAAATGCATACAGGTTTACACTGCGAAGAAAAAGTGGGGCAGTTTTGTATCTTCCGTTCTACTGAGCCGATTGACAAAATTCAACTTGCGTTTTTCATGTCTCGAAAGTGCGATTTGGAATATGTATTAGATTTATATATAGGAATTTTTCTGAAATGGCATGTCAAAATTTTTCCATATTTCCATTCTACGACTCAAATTATGCCAAGCTGCCTTGTAAAAATCGCAATACTAGTTTTTAAAAAATTGGCTCTCAAAATTTTAGCTCCACAATGTCAATTGAATTTAATGTATATTTATTAATATCTCTCTTTTATTAAACTTACTTGATTCCTTCTTCCACAATTTAGGTTTAATTCAAATATAATTCGTACATTTTTTATGAATTATTTTTAAAATTTGTATTTTTAAATATTTTTTTTAATTTTTCGAAACTTTTTTTATTATAACTTTTAAAAGTTTTAACAATAGCTTAAAGTAGATGTACTTCTAGGCACACCTGCAAAAAATTAGTGTGTTTTATTCAAAATGTCCTAAGATATACGTGAATTTACATGTTCGCTCGTTTTGAAATTTGGCATATTCATTACAAGCGATAATAACGCCAAATGTGGTTTACGCACTTCGTTAAAATTATTTGAAAGTAACGAAAGTGACCATTTTTTCGCTCGTGTACAATGAAAATGAAAATGAAAGGAAAATAGGTTGCTATAAATTAAGAAGTTCGTAAGTGAATTATTCTTGGCGGAAACTGAAAAAAAATGCACCAAGAGAAATTTTTAATTTCTCTGTAAATTTTGCACCAAGTTCCCAAAATTTAATATTTAGGCATAATTAGAGTCGTAGAATCGAAATATTAAAAAACATTAGCACGTCATTTCAGAAAAAGTCCGATTTTGTGTCATAATACCAATATTCCAACAGAAATGTATGTAAATCTAATACATCACAATTATCATTCATTATCCTGTTCTAAGTGATCAATCTGTTCTTGAAATGCAAATAATGGGATGAAATTATCCAGAGGTTTTGTAACTGCCTTAAACAAATTATGTTTTCTAGTTAACACTGTAAGGAAAGGTCGTCTTGCTTCTTGCATGCTGTCGTGGTTTAACTGATAGCACATCTGGCTATGCAGTCTAAAGTTCTGCGGTTGGAGTCCCGGTGAAACGCCAAGCCTTTTCGTGTACAGTTCCGAAAAACGCTGATGCATATACTTTGATTCCGGACTAAAATGTGGAGGACGATAATTCAGCAGTACCTGGATTTGGTGGACTAGATCTTATTCATCGTCTCCAATCGAATTCAGGTGTGTGAGAGATAGAGAGAGAGTACAAATAATTATCTTGTTTTTGTTGCGTGCTTCCACGGTGTTATTGATAACACATCAAATTAAAAATCAGAAAATTTCTGGTTCAAGTAAAATGTCAAGCTAATTTTTCATTTCTCTCTTCGAAAACTTAGCTCTAACACTTTCAATTCAAAATGTGTTATTTTGATCTCAGTGTATACGGATTGAAATCGATATTTATGGAGCTAATTAGAGGTGCATTAGAGTCGAAGCATTGTTAATCGTTTAGTCTAGCAAGAAATCCTGCAGCACGTTTTAAAATATGCAATCTCTGTCCTCTGGAAACAGTACAAAAAAATTTGATAATGTCTCACAGCGTTAGATAGTGTCGGAAAACGAGATGGTTTCACAGCAGAAACACAGTTACTCTTTAGAGACATTAGAATATTCTGAAAGTAGGAGATGTGACAAATGAGCAATGCCCTAGCCGGGACTCGAACCGCAGATCTCTCGAATACGCGCTGAGTGTGCTGACCACTACACCACGAAGGCATGCTAAGGTGGCAGAAGAAATGCATTATATATTCCCCCTTTTAAGGGGCAGCTGGAGATTAGTTGACCTAGTCGCTAAATCCTGGTGGTGGAGAAGCATCATCCACCACCTTTAGTTCAGGCGGCAGTGTATAGAAATTAGGTTTTATTTGGAAGCAGGAGACATAAAAAATGAGCAATGTCCTCGCCCGGACTCGAACCACGGACCTCTCGAATACACGCCGAGTATGCTGATCATTACACCACGAAGGCATGCTAAGAAGGCAGAAGAAATGCATTATAACTTCTCAGAATTGATTTATGTTCCTAATTGTCCATCGCAACTGCAACTTAGTTAGTTGCTAAGCAAATGAGTTCAACTCCGCTGCCTTGCAGTCTGTGATTGTGAAAGCAAAAAATGTGCATAATTTAACAGGCCGTACAAGGAAGTCATGTGTTGTGCACTTGAAATTTTTATTTTATATTATATAAAAGAAATGAAAATCCAGTTTACTTCCTTTTTCCAAGAAAAGGCATTTCTTACTGTATTTGTGTATCAGCAGGTTTTTGAAGCAAACCGTTCTGAATGTAATCTTTTCTGGTTTCTCGAAATTGAAGAAAATCCGAGGATCAGTGAAAACTTATTATTTTTTTTTAACGAAAGCTATAAATACGGTTGCATATTCATGAAACCATTTCGTTTTTGTTTGTAGTTGTGCCTGCATGTATCTAGTTGTAAGAAAAATATGAAAATATAAACTTCGAAATTTCAGACAGTATATTAAAAATTCTGAAAATTTTTATGGAAAATGAAGGAATATTTCAGAGTTAGGTTTTAAACAAAAGTTTAGATATTTAAAAAATGTGATGTATTAACTTCACGAATGTTTTTAGAAATAATTTGTAGTTTTAATTTAAAATACCTTATTTACTAGAGTATTTTCCCCTAACCTTTTTTTGTACAAAGTTCTGAAAGTTTTCTAAATATTCATGTAACTTTTTTCTTCTTCAAAGAGTTTAAAAAGTGAGCTCCCCTAAATTTTATAATGGATGTGTCCATGTAGTGACTGTCGTCGTTTCACTAACTGATTTATTCATGGATTTTTAGTCCATGGGCTGTGATTGATGAAGTAGTAATAATGAAGAGTCTAAAAAAATTGACAATACTCAGCATTCCTACTCACTCGGCCATTAATGAGTTCTATTAGATATCAAAATAACAAAAATTCGAAACTAGTTAAAGTCGCTACAAACTCAAACGCAAAGAACCAATTCTTATAACATTTTGGCAATCTTCATTTGCTGGTTAAGTAAAAAGAGCATATTTTTTCATACATGGTGAGTCATATGAGAAAATAACCATGATATAATAAAGAAAATCTCGTCTTTTCTTATTAGAAAAGTGGAAATTATGTAATGCCTATAGGCTGAGCAGCAAATTTTACTAAGGCAAATAATCTGCTTAAAGAATACTTTATGTAAGCGAGTTATTATTTAAATCTGAAAAACTAATTACTTCAATTAATGCTTTCATTTAAAAACATCGTTAAATATATTATTAAGATAAATATAATTATGAGAAGTATGTTATACTCATTTCTGATCTTTCAGTCTTATACAATTCTAAGGAGATTTTAAATATCTCCCGATGAATTTGGATTATACAAATCAGTCAAAGTATGCGTGGGGTGCCTAAAACCCGCCACTATTAAAATGGTTAAATAAAAAAATTTTGTTTGTGTATGAGGGGGAGGAGGATAAAAGAGCACTTTCATCAAGAAAATCGATAAATTCTTAGCGAAAGCATGTTTCCTGAATTAACACAATTTGGAAAGTCGACTTAATTAAATCTGTATTCTACACATGTATCCCATGAAGATAATATACTAGAAATCACGACATTGTAAATTTTTCGCATGTTTTTTTCATTGCTTTATTAAAGGTGCTGCTAATTTTTTAACAATTTTTTGACTAAAAATAGCTGCACGGAATCAACTTCGTCATTTTCTTCCTTTATTACAATACTGATCTATTAGATAAACAGTGCTATCTCATAAAAGTATATTAAAGAGCTTCTAAGGTATTTTCCGGCCTTCTTCGCTTGCCTTCGTGGTGTAATGGTCAGCACACTCGACGCGTATTCGAGAGGTTAGTGGTTTGAGTGCCGGCGAGTGGTCATTATTCATGTCTCCTTCTAAGTAACCTAATATTTCTACAATGGCATCCGAACTAAAAGGGTGGTGGATGATGATTCTCCACCACCACGATTTGGCGATTGGGTCCCATAATCCCAGTCGGCTTTAAAATCCCTAGTTACCCTTTGAAAGAAGGAGTATATAAGGTATTTGTCCTGTCTTTTTCGCATGCCTTCGTGGTGTAGTGGTCAGCACGCTCGGAGCGTATTCGAGAGGCCCGTGGGTCGAGTCCCGGCGAGGGCATCGCTCATTTTTCATCTCTCTTGCTTTCAAAAAATGGCTAATATCTGTACAAGTTAAATAAATAAAGATTCAAGTAGTGGCCGAGTAGCCTAAGAATGTTGAACATAGGAGGAAGGACATAAGTTTGAATCCCACCATACGTATTGGACTGGCTGCATCGGCACTTCTGTTTTAAACAATACAAGCTCATTTTTTTTTCAGAAAGACCTATTGCAAAAATTCTTATAGATACGCATCCGTTGTCTGTTTTGCCCTTACCAGTTGAAAATGAAAAAAAATAAATGGAAGAACATGGGTACGCCGTGTTTCGAAAAGAAAGAAAAGTTTCACAAAACATAGTTATTTCTTGCAATGCAAAAAGTGCGTAAATCATCACCTGATACTGAAAGCAAGATATTATGGTCTTTATGTTAAAAGCAGGTCTTAAAATTAATCCTATATTCAACGAAAACTTATCCAACTAAACAAGTGAATAAATTCCTGAATCACTCAGGAAAATGCTTACTAAATTCAGTCTTCAAAGCTATCAAATATTGCAAATTTCATTTTTTAAATGTATGAAACATTTGTTTTTTCAGGCCATATGAAGAACTAATAAAAGTTTCTCAAACAGTGAAGCATTTTTGAAAATGACATTTCTATTCCAGTTTTCCAGATTCCTCACAAGAATGTCCAAGGAATCAGCGAGCTTTATGATATTTATATTACACCTTTGCATTTAGAGTTCGTGAGATCACTAAAAATATCTACAAAGTGAACAGTGGTACCAGATCCTGCAATTTTTCATATATTTCATAATTTTAATAAATATGTGATACTAAAATTTATGTCTTAATTGTGTATCTTGCGAATGTTTGCTACTCCATTCTTTCCTTCTGCTACTTTTGCTGATTGAAAATTTTTGATATATCATAAAATGCATATATATGTTAATACAACATATCTATTAAAATTTATATATAAAACTCTAATGCGGACACCATATGACTTCCTTGTATGTTCTATTAAATTACACGCATATTTTGCTGCATTTAATTTAAGCTTATTTCTTCGAATTTCATTAGAGATATAGTATTTCTCATTCTATTAATTCAGTTCTCACTTCGCGTCAAGGCAAAGACGCATTAAACCTGAAAATATCTTTATTAAAAATTGAAAAACTATAGAAAAATATTGTAGCGTAAATAAACGGATCGTACAAATGAACAGGCAAGTACTCAAGTCATATATAAGCTCAAGATTTTATTAATTCGAACTGAATGAAGAACTACTTATATGCTATAACTGATGAGCATGCTGGAACATTCCAGACTCGGAATGTTCTGGAGCATAAAGAAAACAGGTTAATAAGAATGAAATTTACATAAAAATCGATTATTAGGCAGCTTATCTTTGATAGGTTTCGAAACCGGAACCTTCAGGTTCTCGAGTCCTGCGTCTTCGTTATTAAGCTATGAGGGCCTCAGTCAAAAGGAGCAATTTTTTCTACATTCCCTCCTTCTTAGGAAGAAGCAGCGTCCCCCTGCGATCTGATCTGTCTTCTTGTAACAGGTCTCTTGGAAATATTGGACTTTCTTTCATCGTCTAGTTGTACTTTTGGATCAAGATAGGGCTTCAATCTCAAAACTTCAACTATGTCTTTTGAATTCCGTCGTTTCCTATTTTGTTCTATACTTTCTACTTTGTACGTCACGTCAGAGAGCTGGCTTGTTATTCGATACGGTCCAAAGTAACGTTTTAGGAGCTTTTCGGATAATCCAACCTTTCGCACTGGAGCGAAGAGCCAGACCAAGTCTCCAATGTTATAGCTGACAGGTCGATGCCTCTCGTCGTATCGGCGCTTGTCTGTGGTTTGTGCTTTAAAAATATTGAGTTTTGGAAGTTGTCTAGCTTCTTCAGCTCTAGTGATATCAGATGTTGCGTATAACTATCGTCGGAATCTTCGCTACTGTACAGAAAATTTCATCGGGAGGAGTCTGGATATATCTACTATAAATGAGAAAGAGTGGGCTGAATCCCATTGTGTCATTGACTGAATTATAGGCATAGATTACAAATGGTAGAACAGTATCCCAATTTTTCTGTTCAACGTCTACTTACATGGACAGCATGTCTGCCAGTGTCTTATCGAATCTTTCAGTAAAGCCATTGGTCTGAGGGTGGTATGTAGTCGTCAGAAGATGAGACGTCTTGCATAGTTGAATGACTTCTGTAACGGCGGTGGATAGAAAGTTGCGTCCTCAGTAACTTATCATCTCTGTGGAGGCACAATGCTTCAGTACAATTTCTTCAACTATAAACTTGGCAATTTCGGTACCCTCAGCTGTCGGCATTGCCTTTGTGACTGTAAATCTGGTAAGAAATCTGTGCAAGCTATAATCCACCGGTTCCGATTTCGAGTAATAGGAAAGCGTCCAAGTAGATCTATTCCAATTTTGGTAAACTATGTGTCAGGGGGTTTTATCTGAGGAAGCCGTCCTGGTGGAAGTTACAGCGGCGATTTCCGTCTTTGGCATACTCGGTAGTGTGATACATACCGCTGTGTGCACCAATATAGCCCTGGCCAATAGTACTTTCTCCTTATTCGGCTGTACGTTTTGGCAAATCAGAGATGACCAGCGGTTGGAGCATCATGAAGACTTCTTACGAACCTCACTACGAAGTTGCTTTGGTACTACCAAGAGCCATTGCTGTCCCATAGGATCATAGCTTCTTTTGTACAGTATACCATTTCTTATTTGAAATTTTGATATGCGTCACCTCTCTTGAGAGTTGTAATAATGCATTTTAATTGTTTGTCCTTTTGCTGCTCTCTTCCGTAATCTACGATGGCTGCGAAGAAAGAAATGTCTTCATTGTTTTCAGTTATTGGTTCTATAAGGGGCTTCGTTGATAGTGAATCTGCATCGGAATGTTTGTGGCCGCTCTTGTAGACGATATTTATGTCGTATTCCTACAACCTGAGAGCCCACCGTGCAAGTCTTCCGGATGGATCCTTAATATTGGCCAGCCAACATAAAGAGTGGTGATCCGTGACTACCGTGAAGGGTTTTCGTTGAGATATGGTCTGAATTTACTGACTGCCCAGATGACGGCAAGGCATTCTTTTTCGGTCGTGGAATAGTTCCTTTCAGCTGCAGTAAGGGACCTGGATGCGTAGGCTATTTGTATTTCTTTCCCATCCTGAATTTGAATCAGTACTGCACTGATGCCATAGCTGCTAGCGTCAGAATGTATTCTCGTTTCTGAGTCTAGAATAGAATGTCCCAAAACAGTGCCACTGGTCAGCAACCTTTTAAGCGTTGCGAAAGATTCAATCTGTAACTCGTTCCAAGAAAATTTTGCATCTTTCTTCAACAAGTCATGAAGGGGCTTTGTGATATCCGCGAAATTTTTAATAAATCATCGGTAGTATGAGCACAAGCCCAGACTACTTCGGACATCGGCGATATTTTGCGGAACAGGGAACTTTGTTACAGCCTCTACCTTTTGTGGATCGGGATATATCCCATGTTGATCGACTAAGTATCCCAGTATACTCAGCTTCTTTTTGCCGAATGAACATTTCTTGGAATTTAGCGTCAGTCTTGCTCTTTGGATACATTTCAGTATTTCACGCAAACGCTTTTGTTGTTCTTTGAAATTAGGTGCATACAAGATTATGTCGTCGAGGTAGCAAAGGCAAATATTCCACTTGAGGCCTCTTAGTACCGTGTCCGTCATCCGTTGGAATGTGGCTGGAGCATTGCATAATCCAAACGGCATGACTTAAATTATTAGAGACCATTTGGAATCACAAAAGCTGTTTTTCTCTGTCTTTATCATCAACCTTTATTTGCTATGACTTTCCTCTGACTTTAGATCCATCATAGAGAGAACTTTTGCACAAGCCAGGCAGTCCAAAGCATCATCGGTGCGAGGCAACGTATAGACGTCCTTCTTGGTTACCTTCTGTAATCGACACAAGAACGCCATTCACCATTTTTCTCCTTCATGAGCACGACTGGAGATGGCTATGGACTGTCTGACGGTTGTATCACGTCTTTCAGCATTCGTTGCACTTCGTCTGCAATCCCACGCCTCTCAGTGCTGACACACGCTACGCCCTTTGTTTGACTGGTGCACTGACACCTGTATCAATGTTGTGCTTCACCGCATTGCATCGGGATTTTCTCGCAGTACTGTTAAAGTCAAAAACATCACTAAATTCAGCTAGTAGACTCAATAGATCGTCTTTCTCAGCATTGATCAGATCAGTATCGACAATTTCTTTTAAGTTTTTTGAGATAACTTATTCCTGGACCTATGTCCCTTGGAACGTTCTGGAGTCTGACCATTTCGGGAGCAAATAGTGTCGTTTTTTATGATCGTTAAACAGCCTACATTCATGCCTTTCTGTATCAGTTGGGTTCATCGAGAATAATTAGTTACCCTTAATTTACCACAACTATCCTCTATAGTGATAATTGAAGCTGGTATCGATAGTTCTTTTTCGCACATCAGAAATCTGTTTCCAACAATTATAGTTCCATCTGTTTCCCGCAGTTCTGAACTCAGGGCACATATTCACCTTGTGGTGTTTGCTTCAATTAAATAATTGGTTGCGGCAAACAAGGAAGCCTCTGACTTATTTAATATTCATTGTTTGGAATGATTTCGACAAGCTGAAGTTCTTGATTTCCACAATCGATAACGGCATCAGTGGCACTGAAAACGTTTCATCCAAGTATCATTTGATGACTACATTCAGGAAACACAAGGAATTCAAACAGTCTCTTAGTCCCATTCAAATCCTCTTTTAATGCACAGCGTCCCGAGGAGGCTACAGGTTTACTGCAGCCAGTTTTCAATATAGGTTCATTTTAAGTAAACAATGGAGCATTCAGACGTAACTCCTCGGATATGACGGAATAATCGGCTGAAGAATCAACAAGAGCTTTCTGCGGCCTCACCTCCTGTACAAGTCGCTTGAGCTAGCTTTCCTCATTTGGTTCGGCGTGAGAAACGGCTGGAGCGCCGTACTGGTGACTGCGATTGTCGGCGGTTGAGAGAGCGTCGCGGATAAGGTGAACTGCTCCTTATTCAGGAAGAAGTGGGTTGTGCATATTTGTCGTCGAAGCTGCATGTAGAGTCAGTATCCCTGTCGCGTCGAGGGTTGGAGGTCTTTGCGGCTCTTGCATTTAAAAATATCTGTTGTCTCTCCCTACATTACCTCAGATTATGTCCTGGGCGTTAGAAATGAAAACAGAGAGGCACGTTATCGTCGAGTCTCTACAGATCTGTCCTACGTTGTGGAGTAGTTTTCAGGCTAGCTTCACGTCTTGTCTGCGTCCTAACTAGAAGTGAACGTTGGATAGTGTTTTTGCTTCTCCCTGCTTTTGTTAGTGGTGCCAGGGCTTCCATAACCTCTACCCGGACCACAGATGCTATGTCATTCGATACTACAGGTTCTATTTCCGTGTAGCCCTGAACTTGCGACAGGACTTTCTGAAGCTCTTCTCTGATGATGACGCGCACTATAGACCTTAGTTCACCGGCGTCCACATCGGCCGACACTGCCGAGACATAAGGTATTCTCTGAAATCGTGTTCGGGCGATACGTCTTCGTCGAAGGCTTTCTATGTGACGGCAGCGTTTCACGAAGGCATCGACGCTGTCATAGCCCTGGGACGACAGGATCTGGTACAAGTCTTCAGCAATACCTTTCATGAGATGGGCTACTTTCTCGTCTTCAGAGATGGATGGGTATGCTTTTCGGCAGAGAGCAAGAACATCTTGAATGTAAAATTTAGACGTCTCATCGATTTGCTGCACCCGTGGGAGAAGTAATTGCTGAGCTTGACGCTTTACGTCAGCTGCACGGGAACATGTGTTTTTAAGAAAATTCCTAAAATCAGTCCAACTAGTAAATATGTCTTCATTATTATCTAGCCACTGTCGAGAGGTTCCGGCGAGGTAAAAAATGACGTTCGCCCGGTGGTTATAGTTGGCGATTCGATAAAAGTCCTTGAGCCATCTATTAGTATCTTCTTGGCTGTTTCCGGTGAATATATACAGGCTTCTGGGTAGTTGCTACGTCCGCATCGGTATTGGTGCGATGTTACTCGAAGTGAAACTAGCTCTCGCTGGAGGATTCCTCTCGGTTTCCTTATCATCAACCATCTTTCTCGATATTTTACCTGAATCCTGTAAGAGCTCAAACTCAGGAGGAAGTCCTTGAATCGGAGGGCTTTGGCGTAACTCTGCCGTAGTAACTGAGTGGTAACCGGCGCATCCACCATAATAATATTTATACTAATCACTTTGTTTCCTTTTCCAATTTCCATAAATTCATATTGTCGCGTAGATGAAGGGATCGTACAAATGAACAGGCAAGTACTCAAGTCTAAACTCAAGACTTTATTAATTCGAGCTGAATGAAGAACTACTTATATACTACAGCTGATGAGCATGCTGGAACATTCCAGACTCGGAATGTTCTGCAACATAAAGAAAACAGGTTAATAAGAAGGAAATTTACATAAAAACCGATTATTAGGCATCCTGCGTTTGACAGGTTTCGAACCCGGGACCTTCGAGTCTCGAATCCTGCGCCTTCTCCACTAAGCTATGAGGAGCTCAGTTGAAAGGAGCAATTTTCGTTACAATATGAAACACAAAATACAGTTAAAAATTTTAAAAAATTAA
Organism: Stegodyphus mimosarum; assembly: GCA_000611955.2. NCBI lineage: Eukaryota > Metazoa > Arthropoda > Arachnida > Araneae > Eresidae > Stegodyphus > Stegodyphus mimosarum. The sequence goes on along the minus strand of KK121554.1, from coordinate 129,143 downwards.
AATTAAAATTAGAGTTTCTAATCAAAGACGAGTAGTTCGGCCTGCGAGCAAAATGGCAGATTTTTCAGTGCAGAAAACTGAAAGTTTACTTTTAGTCCCACTTTACAAAAAGACACTGAAGGTGCAGAAGCTGACTAAATTCACTATTCTGCTAAGTTTCAAATGTAAATAAATATGGCTGCTAAGTTGGACTAAGCCGAACTTAAACAAGATTTATATTATTAATAATTCAACAATGAGAATAAAATAAACTGATCTGAGTTACTCGACTCGCTTATGAAAAAACTACTCAATGAGTGGAGTAACAGAGTGCGTATATGTATATATATATATATATATATATAATTCTTAGAATAATTAAATTTTTTATTTATAGAATTGTTTTTGCATTTGTGTTCTTTTGGTGCCGTCGATTGCAACCAAAACGGGAGGTGCCCAAGTATATCTTATAGTAGTCCTATATACAAAATTTCAGTGTTCTGAAGCTATTTGTTTTTAAGTTATGTGAGATACATACATACGCACGTACGTACGTACAGACATCACAAGATAATATTTTCTGAATCCATTTTACAATCCGTTTTGGGAAAAAAGAGTTCTTTATTCTGACCTTATGTACGGATGTCAAGCAAATACATCGTTAACTTGAACTTGGCAGCGGTCAAAATGGATATTTTCTTCGAAAGATAATACTCGAAAATTTTGCGATTATAATACTTCCTTTTCTTCTTTCAAGGAAGTAATAAAAAGTAACAATTTATTTAGGCTTAAATTAAAGATAGCAACAAGCAATCTTCTGATCGTAGCCTACGAGCTCATGTGAACTCAGGTTTCAACATAAAAAGCTAGTTTTGTTCCCATGTTTGTTTATTTTTTTATTTAATAATTTGTAACCTGTGAATAAGATTGAAATGTCAGGTTATAGCTGTTATTTTAGATAAAGTATGAATTATGAGTAACGGGAAAACTAAACAGTATCTTTCAAATTGTTCGTTAAAAGAACATATCTGTGAGAAATGGTTAGAAAGAATGAAACTAGACAAAACAGAAACTTAATAAGCTTATTGCAAGTTATGTAAACGTGGTGCTGAAGGTACATACAAAACGGAATCACGAACTCAAAAGAAATCATTGCAATCCAAACGTATGAAAGTAATAATGGATCTGAATAAATTAACTGAAAAGAATTAATCTAAATTAACTGAGAATTAATTGAAAGTAGAAACGGAGATTTAAAAAATGGAAAACTAGTAATACGAATTTAAGATTTTGATCAAAACTAATACACGTAATTTAGAATGATTACAATTCGAATTATTACTCCATGTGTGTAAATTACAGCACATGGAAACTAAATTTTTGATGATGTCAGAGATCATGTGAACTCAGCTATCTATGACACCACAAAAAAAATAATGTGATCTCCGACGTCATGTGCTACTTTTTGCTTTTACTTTTTCTATTTGTTTTCTTACTATCTTATACTAAAAGTGTCTGGCAACACTATTGAGTCAGAAATTTATTTTTTAATCAGAAAATAAATAAAAAAATTTTTATATACCCGTAAATCAAAAAATAATCTCAATTCATCTTTTCGTTCCAGAACTCTCGAAATGATATTTCCTCTCGAAAGTCACAGAGTATTTGTGTAGAAAAGAAGGAAATGATTGCCTTCATGTATAATGACATAAAAATGACATGCTTTTGGAAAATAGCGCATTTAAAACTCCTTCTCCTCTTCATCTAAAAAAGTGTTTATAAAGGAAATGAAAGCATTTTGTACTTGTTAATATAATGCATGTTCATCCATGAAGAATACTCTTTTTCATATAATTTCAAGTCCAAATTTTGTCCCCAGTCCAACGATGCTTTATCTGAACAGTCTCTAAAATCCCACAAAAGATCTTCCGATGCAAAGAAACATGGAACCTTTTCTAGAATATCCGGGACTTTATTAATAGTTTACAAAGTTTAGAAAAATATGAACTTCATTTTAAAAGAGTTTAAAAGAACATATCTTACACGTACTCCAATAATGCGCCATAGATTCATCAATCAATTCCTCAAATTGTAATTAAATTAAGCCAGATCCCGCAGATTTTATTTCCTGTAGGTTTCATGTTATAACATAAACAGTAATACGGTAAGCATATTACTGTTTATGTTAATGATTATATTGCTGTTTCTTTTCTAACAGTCCTTTATGATAGTGAAATCGTTACGAAGTTTGTGTTTTTTAACACATACAATTTCTAGCATTATGAGGGTGTTAGATTTTGATAAACATTTTCTCAAATGTTTTTTTTCACTGGTTTATTATTTCATCCCTAAAACGTACGTCTGATATCTGCAAAATCTTGCGATTCAGTTGACAAAATATCTTGGCTGAATCGAGCTTTACCTTCTTCAGAAAATTCCCACAGTTCTCAAAAACATACTTGTCCTTGGGGTGAGGTGGTCGTACTGGGAATACTTCTTCGAACTTTCTTGATTTCATAGATGTAGTCATCAACAGTTTGTTAAAATTATTAGTGAATACTTTCTTCCTAAATAATGAACATGTATAGGAATCCATATTGAATACAATATATGAATAATAAAGTCTTTCCTCTTTCTTCTATATACCTTTTTGTTACTCAAGGTATATTATTAGTATAGTTTCTACTTCTTAAATTATTTAGTATTTGTATTAGTATATTTCTTACTTTTTCAATTTTTACTATACTTTACTCTCATCAAGAGAAGATGAAGTCCTATATTTAAAAGATGCAAGTGATAAAATTGTGCGTTCATACAAAAAGAAACATGAGAAGAGCTGTAACTGGAGATGTTCCAGAAGAAAATCAAAGAAACAAAGTAAGCATTCGAACGAAAAGGGACAAAAACCACAGATTGAATGACTGGAACATAGCGAGAAAAAATTTACACCAAGAAATAGGAAAAGGATGTTTGAGGCCCGATCTAGCGTCAGTATCATATCACAGAAAGAGGGCAAATAAAAATCTTGTAATTAAAAAGAGACGTATGTATTGAAGAGAACGTTTATTCGATTTACGATATTTACATTTTTATTTTAATTATGACGTTATATTTAATATGTCGTTATTTTTATGGTTTGAATATTTTAGGACAAAGTCTGGTTCTATGTTTCTATGTTCACCAGTTGCCAGGCGGTAACACCACTGATTATAGGAATTCGATCTAACATCAAATCTCGTCGAAAGTGATCTGGCTACATGAAAACGTTCGTGTGTTTCCTCGTATGTAACGCAAATTAGCCAGTTTCATTAAAAAAATACTACAGGAACACGCACTTGCCCTTACTCAGATAACTCTCGTGTACTTTGCCTTAATACAAATAATCAGACCAGTTTTATGTTTTCAGGGTCCTTATTACATGCAGAATATATATTCACAGAAGCCTCTTCTTACAGTTATTAGAGTCTACTTATCGGAGATTACAAACTACCCCCCCTTAATCCATTGAATTTTCATGGCCTCGTTCAGTCCATACATAATTATTCCTCTCTTATGTTTTCCCTCTCAGTTCCTCAAACGTCTGGAGAGGAACACATAAGGTATTTCTGCTGCCTTCTTAATATGCCTTCGAGGTGTAATGGCCAGCACATTCGACGTGTATTCGACAGGTGCAAGGTTCGAGTCCCGGTAAGGGCATTGCTTTTTTTCCTGTCTCCCGCTTCCAAATAACATAATGTCTCTACACTGGCGTCCGACCTAAAAAAGGGTAGTGGATGATGATTCTCTACATCCAGGATTTGGCGACTGGGTCCCATAATCCCCAGTCGTCATTTAAAAGGGAGAATATATAAGAAATTTCTCCCGCCTTCTTAGCATGCCTTCATGGTTTAATGGCCAGCACACTCGAGAATATGTAGCCAACATTTTGAGAGGTCCGAGGCTAAATGCAGGCGATAGAATTAAAGCATAAAAATTACTATGCGATAGACATTTTCTTAGTTCCCTGCAAGTGTTTTCAGAAGTTCCAGTATTAGAAATGATTACATTAAAATTCTAATATTTGGATCGTTATATCTGATAACCAGTAATCTCAGCTTCTGTGGCCTACGAATATGGGAATATAATACATTATTGCTGGTCCATTGCGCTAAGTGCAATTTCACCAGATTTTCTGGGGCCCTACGGGGCTTGACGTTGCATAAACCGTGAAAGTACAATCCGTAGAGACGGAAGCTTGAAAAGCTAAAAGGAAGAGC
>KK121554.1:83932-124853 GCA_000611955.2 Stegodyphus mimosarum | reverse complement strand
CTTTGTTACGGTATCTGAGAACCTGTAAGACAGGAAAGACGTCTCTGAAAAGGCAGGCAAGCTCGTCTGGTGGAAGAAAGTAACCATGGGAGACTGGAGCAGTGAGGAGGTAGTTCATGTCAGATCATGTGAGAGCAGGTAAGTCAGCTGTCACGAGATTAGGCGCGTCCGGAGTCAAGTCTTTGTAGCAGACAAATGCACTTGCAAAATACAGAAAACACAAAAATGTCTGAATGAATAAATAAAATAAACTCCTATTTAAAATATATAGGATATGCGCAGTGGTTTTTGATGTAGTGGCAAAATCCTTGTACCGCTCAAAAGTTTAAATAACGAAATTCTTATCTGCTAGTAGGTCAGCAGCAAATGTTCAGCTTCAAGCTATTGCTTCAGTATATCCACAGCTTCCGAACAAACTCGGTTTAAAAGAACCACTTTTTTTCCTACAATATTTCTTTTTTTGTTCTTTCTTAGCCGATATTTCAGTTTTGTTAGACTGTAATACTTCTTTGATGATAATACCGAACAGCGCTAATACGCGAAATATAATAAACGTATAAGGTACTTTCTCCCTTCTTTTCGCACTCCTTCGTGGTGTAATTGGAAGCATAGTCAGCGCATATTGAGAGGTCCAGGGTTCGAATCAAGGCGAGAGGATTGCTCATTTTGAAAGTCTCTTGCTTTAAACAAACGTAATGACTCTACAGAGTAATATTTACTAATATTGGTGCCATGAATATGGATATATATGTAGCTTTGAATTTAAGAAGTTTTAAAACCTTTTTTCAGTTAATCCGTTCTATTTTTATCAACATTCTCTATAGCTTTATTTTTTTTTGTCCCTGTATCATTCTGTAGCTATCGAATAAAATTATGCAAATGTAGAATCAGTCTTTACATATTTAGAATAGAATAATTCTGAAGTGACACATATTCGAAGTACTTAAGACAAGGCTTGGTCAAAGGTGACGTACTAACTTCCTAACTAACTTCGTACTTGAGTATGAGAGAGAGCATAAATTCAACAAAGGGAGTAAAAACTCTGGACGTTGAGGAAATCTCGTGAGACAGACACAGAACACTTTATTCCAGAGGCTTGTTAGGTAACTGAAAATTCTTTGTAGCTCCGCTTCTCATGAAACTGAGTTTCAAGAAAGAGTTTTTGAAGGCAATAACTGAAAGCAGAAATAACTTTCAACACCTCCGTAAAACTATTCTCCTCTTATCAGAAACTAAGCTGAAAGAAGGTATTTTCTTCAAATCAGACATAAAAAATTAATATTGCATGAAAATTTTTAGGTTGAATAAATTTGAAAAGAAACCTTTGATTGCCTTAAAAATGGCCTTACTAAGTTTTTTTCTGTAACGTTAAGGAGAATAACGGCGTATCTTAGCTGCAACCTAAGCCGCAAAATTCAGATCTTAAAGCTATATCATAATGTTATGAAATGCCCAGCCACGGTAAGATAGCTTTCCTGAAAGGCAAGTTTAGGGTTACCAGAAAATGGCAAGGGCAGGCATGGCATATTTGGTGCGAAATCGCCCGTTTGGCGACAAAATTGGCGATATGCCATAGACGGATGGAGAACATTCTAGAACGAACATTTACCAGTTTGGTAGGGATTCTTCTCGAAATTAGGCCAAAAGCTGCCCTCTTTTGCAAAAAAATCGAAGCATCATGAAGGAAGTGGTTGTTTTTGATGAAACTGAATACGTGTATAGGTCTTACACAGATAATAAAATGATTGAAAAATTCCAGGTCATAGTACCTGTTAACGGCTCACAATCACCCATTGAGTGTTCAAATTAGTAGTTAGTCGAGCCGCCCCTGCAGGCAATGCATGCTTGAATTCGTCGAGGCAAGGAGTAGTAGAGGTTCCTAATGTCATTCTGCGACACATTCTGCCAGGCATTAATCAGTTGCCGCTCCAGATCTGAGATATTTTGTGATATCTCGAATCTGGCGGCCTACCATGTCACAGACATTCTCGATTGATGAAAGGTCTGGTGACCTTGCTGGCCAAGGAACAGTATCAACCGCACGCTGACAGTCCAGAGATATACGAGCGGTAAGTGCTATGTGCTATGAAGGGTAATGCAACCGGCCGCAGGATGATATCAACATATCGTTGGGCTGTTAAACATGTACGAAGGATGGCTAAAGATGACCTGCTGTCATAAGAAATAGCTCCCCACACCATCAAACTAGGAGTTATGTCTGTATGCCTTTGTAAAACAAAGGATGATTGGGACCGCTAGCGCCATCCTCTCCAAACAGGAACACGGTGGTTATCTGCCTCAAGAGTGAAGCGGGATTCATCGCTGCAGACTATACGATGCCAGTCTGATGGCAGCCATGATGATCGGCTGCAACTCCACTCCAGATGACGCGCCGATGTTGTTCTCCAGCCGATGTTGTGGGGTCAAAAGCAAACGCCTTAAAGGGCTCTGTGAAAGTAGCCCCGCCTTAGACTAGCGCCGTGAGATGATGGACGGTACCAAGGGAGGTATAGACGTGGCTGTAATGCGTTGAATAGTTGACAATGATACCGCTGGGGCGGCTCGGGCCTGGCGAACAATCATCGTATCTTGCCTCGCGTTTGTGCTCCTTGGCCTTCCAGAGCCTTCATTTCGTCGGCAATTTCCTTGTCGCAACATTGCTGCCAACATCTTTGCCCAGCAGTGTCTATACGCTGCAGGTGGCGGCCTATTGTTCGGTATAACCACCTAGCTTCACGCAACCCTACAACGCGACCACGTCATTTAGTTGCCTGAAAGGTCTTTGAAATCGTCGTAATGTCATCTTTAGTTGCTTCTTTATGGAAATTACAATGGCAGCAACAAAAAAAGATAAATTTTCCGCCTCTGTTACTGGTTTTATCGTTTGCGAATTGAGCGCCATGGTCCCGATTCCTGTTCATTTGCCTTGAAACTTTAATCATTTGCATGTTCGTTCAAGATGTTTTTGCATACCAAATTTCGTTACGATCGCAAAAGTCTTTTTTAGTGCTTCTATTGTTTTGCAAAAGAGTGTATATAAACTTGGCCTGCACGCGGAATAACATTCTTCTGGAGTCGAGTTGGTAAGAATTCTTGGACCTTCTCCCAGAAAATTTCGGTGTATTATACAAGTAACAAGAAAAGTGTTCCCATTAAGCGATTGAAGTTAGGTAATGGGGTCACTGGAATATCAATGGGATCGGAGATTATTGCTGAATTTTGCATAGGCTGAATTCAGAACCTTCGCACAAGAAAAAGTGCAAGATGTGCTTGATTTTCTTTTGCTAAGAAATAATTTTTTTAAGTAAATTATTTATTTTATTGCTTTCTGCAAATGGTATTTTTAGTGATAAATGTGAAGGAAAGAAAAACCGCATCAGCAGTGTGCTACAGCGAAAAGATTATTTTGATAGATTGTAATTTTCCGTTCAGTTAACTAAAAATCAAAATTTAGGCTTTAGCTTCCTTGTAAGAAAGGAAATGTTCTGTAAAGTATCTCACAGCTATTAAGATAATCAATTCTGTACTTGCTTCGTTAGATTTCTAATGCAACTAATTTCTTTTTATGCCAGTGTAGTCCCTGAAAACTGGTAGTTTTACCCGCTTTTGAAACCAAGACTGGCTGCAGAGGAGGTTTCGTGGTTTTCCGTATGTGTAATGTAAATATGAACCAATTTCTCTTAAAACATACTTCACGAAGACATCCCTCATCTTATTTTGCGGTATATAGCCACCGCCGGCTTTAACATAATCAAAATAAGGATAATTCCAATACTACCAATGACCGAGTGGGTAAGACAGCTGAATTCTGATAGTTCGACCTGGGTTTAAATCTATCGAACTGGCTGCCTGTATTACGAAATAGCAGAAACATAGTGTCCCCAGTCTGTGTCAAACTGAGAAGAACTGCCAGGAGCCGCGCATGCGTGTTAATTCTAAACGACGCTGATTATCTGAGAAAAATTGTTTCTTTTTAGTTTATTAAATTTCTGTTATACATCGTTAATTTTATTACATTATTTTCATCGAATATGTGGCAACGATTTGATAATTCACCAGATGACGTTTTTCTTGTGCAATGTTTTTTTTCTGTAATACAAATTTGAGATGTTACTTTTTTTGAGACAAACGCCTGAGTCTCTATAGTAAATAAACATACTAAATTTCAAGAGTGGTCGCATTTCTTCTATAATGTCTTTATGTGCATATCTATCGACGGAGTCAATTCAATTCAAGTCACCTGGCATAGGCTTTTATTATTTTTCCCAATGCGTGAATGAATGTGAACCATTTTCTCTTAGGAAGTGCTGTATCTCCTTATGCAGATACGTAGCTCTTTCTACTTTGGCGCTATGAAAACAATCCAAACCTAAGCCGATTTTCACGGAGGTATGCAGTATTTTGTGCTGAATTAGTTTATTTATTATTTTATAATTAATCTGTTTACAATGCTGCGTAAATGAATCATTTAGTGAAGACCAAATTGAAACAAATTGCAATAAATCTGTACGACATGGAATACGTACGTAATGGTAAATTAAAAAATATTTTTATTTGTTTTTTGCATCCCTAAAACATATAGACATAAATAAAGAAACGTTTTCAGAAGCTCATTTCATAGTTCTGTGCAGTTTTTTAAACTATAGGAAAATCTAGGCAATTTGATTCAAGAAATAATAGAAGGGAAAATTACGAAGACTGAAGAAAAAATAGCGCAGTATATCTTCCCTACTGTTTTGAAAATCAGAAGTGCATACATGTGATAATAAATTTGAAGTTGCATACTTGCGCGCATTAAAATTATCATTTCCGGTTAGATATGTTATAATATCATCTGAATGACATATGAAATCTAATATTTGAACAAAAAAAATATGTTTCCGAACTGAATTTCTGCATAAGCTATTTCAACAAACTCAAATTAAACTATCAGGAAAAGTACTTAACGATTCGTGATCTAATTTCCTTCGAACTAAATCATCTTGTCTGATAAGGTATCGATATCAGTTGTAAATTTCTGGTTATGTTAACAGAAACTTGCACAAACGGTGAATAAATGGAGTTCGTTATGTAACATACCGTCTAATTAAGATAGGCGACACTATCGAAAAAATAGTGGAACGATTCCTGTGTGTAATCACAGATGTACCTTCGAAATAACGGGTAAAGAGGAAAATGGAGGAGAAGGAAAAGAAAAAATAAACGAAACCATTCTTTTTTTTTTTCCATGACCGATGGATTTCTTTCTCTCTCTTTTCTGTTCCCCTTCTTCTGCTCTCAGAATACAAAAGGAAACGAAGTTCTGCGCTTTTCTGATAAGGAGTTTGGTAATTGCTTCGACCTTATGCGCACTGTGGTGATAGATTTGGTTTTTCTGCGTTTTCACATGCCTCATCTAAGCTTTGCAAACAACCCTGGGTAACATTTTCTTTTCTTTTCTCTCCTTTTCTTTTCTTTCTTTCTTTTACTTTTTAATTCTTGGTCTACTGTTTGTGAAAAAAAATCATCTTTAAGTTGAGTTAAAATAGCTCTTCCCAAATGGTATCCTTAGGTGGTGGGAATCGGAAGAATCCGAGATACAAAATAAAAGTCTCCTCTTGTGCATGTAGGGGACAGCTAAAAGTATTGCAGGTGCGATTCTATCCTGCAGACAAAACTATATTTAGATCAGATCACCGTTTCTTTCACAGTTACCGTCTTTGTAACTGCAATATTAACTGTAAATTATTTTGCGGCTACACCTTTTACTTACTTAAGTACTAGTAAAATAACTCACAAGCCTCTCTAGGGCCTTATCACATTGCATAGGAGGAAGCGTTTCGCTGTTCTAAGATGTTAGAATTTTGGAAGCGTTAGGAAACACTGGATAGTAATTAATGTTTTTAATAATAAAGATACACTTTGTGGACGTGAAACACTACATGAAAATCAAACGTACCAACTGAAGAAGCTTCATAGACAAGTTAAAATTGTGATTAACTGCCCAACTAGGATTAGCAATATAAAACTGTTTATTTCTCCTTTTCGAACACAAGATTTGTGATTCTTGAAGCAAAATTTGAACGCTCTTTTAGTTTTGCAGATGTTTGTCTAACCACGCTGACAGCATACGCAATAAATTCATCAAGCATTAAAATAAGAGACTAGATCTTTAAGAATCGAAGAAAGAATTCTACAAGCAGCTGAGAAAATGATCTAAAACGTAAATTTCTGGGGAATCGCGTAGTTTTATAATAGATAGAAGGATGAAATGGAAGGAAGACAAGGATATTACATTTATTTCTAACAGGGAAGTGTCTGTTTGACAGCAAATATGAAAACATTTTAGGTTTTTCTTTAATGACTGCGGAAGAAAATTTTCAATCTCAGAAAAAGTAATTTCAAAGAAATGATTTTATCAGAACTCATCGATTCTATAAAATAAATTTTGAGAGCGCGTTGTATCGAAAGTAAAAGTAAACTATTTTTTTTATTTGGCAAGGTGATATGATATAGTAATATGCCGAAGCAGACAAATTGAAATAGATTCTCATTAAATAATAGTATTAAAATCGCATTCATTGCGGATAATTAGAATACTAACTGGTTAACTAAGTAGCTGGATCAGTCAAATTCATAAGAGATAATATCTTAGCTAAAGTTTTTTTATTACTATCAAAAGATGAAAAATCGTTATTAGCATAGCAAAGCTAGAAACGAAAAAAAAAATAAAAAAAAAAAAAAAAAAAAAAAAAAACAGTTTTACAAAAATTTGATCTCAGAATAATGTATCGTAATTTCCTTCAGTTAAAAGCCTTTAAAAGTTGAATTAGAGCCAGTTAGGTTTCCAAAATGATTACTGTTGCCAAACTGAAGAATGATTATGGGTAATTTTATCAATTCAACACTTGCTAACATTTGCATGCATTATTTTGAGGTTAACTTCTTAGGAAAACTGTCTTTTCATTTCTGAATCCTCTATATCGGCAAATTTGTGTTTCAAGACGTTAATAAAGAACATTTAAGGACGTTTTTATGCGTTTCGAATTCTATTCTTCCAGCAAAATATTTCACTTCTTAAATTCATTGCGAATATTTAGAATTCCTTGATTTTCTAATTATTTGCAAATAATTTAAATTTAGCATTGCTGATTACCGAAAGCATTTTGCCTTGCGTTTACCATAAATACATTATTTTTAACTCTCTGTACGAAATCGCGTCATTCTTAAAAAAAAAGGCTTCTTTTTACCCATAATTATAATCTCATGATTGTTCCTAGAATCAATATATTCTCAAACTTTATTATTTGAAATTGTTTACCATGAAAATTCTTTTTTCCCGTAGTCATTGACAAAGCCTTTAAAAATATTCATCTTGCCATCAAAACATGAAAAAGATTTAAAAAAATTCCACTATCAGAAAGAATCATAATAAAATAGTTATTCCTTTTAACCTTCTGTCACTTAAAAAATTGCTCGAATTCTCCAGACGTTCGTCTTTTAGGTCATTTTCTTACCTGTCAATAACTTTTGATTTTTAATTTTAAAATTTCCACCTACGAGTGTAATTCTTGGGGAATTAATTAATTAAAAGAGCGTTAAAATGCCTCGTTAACTAACACGATTATTATGTTCCAAAAAGAGAAATAAACAGATCATCATCTGTAATTAATCATAGTTGGGCAATTCTTTACAATTTTTGTTCAGTTCTGCGAACATTATCCAAGAAGTGTTCTTAGCTGTCCAATTTATTAGCTCTGAAACATTCTGCATTCATAGAAATTTACCTTTTTTATTAATACGATTAGATCCAATCCAATTTCTAACATTTTTAGAAATCGTACAATTAATTTCTCACGTTTCAGTACTATGTTCCTTCACATATGAAGCAATGTTCGCTTTCGATTTGCTCTAGCCATTCTTTTTGATATAAAATGCCTATCCACCTATTTTACGCAAACCAGCTTTTGAAAATCTACTGAAAACCAGCTTTAGAAAAGCTTTACAAGCAGTTAAAACTTAAAATCCGATAAATGCGAAATCTACTAGTTCCACGTGTTGCTGTTGAATCAAGTAAGTTGCTATAGATATGGCAATAACGTTTGAAACTAGACTTTATGGCGCATCTAAGAGCGTTAACAATAGTTCTAATACTTACCGCTTTACTGATATTTTTAAAACAATAAAAAACTTAATGCATTATTTGCCACTGATGAATTTAATAAAGTCTTGTCTGTTATCAATAAACACAAGTGAGATCGTTAAATGTGTAAGAGCAGAAACGACAAGATTAGCATTTGTTTTGTTAAAATCGTTGCTAATGGTAATAGAGCTTAACTTACGAGGCAATCAGAACAGTAACATAAGATTTAAATGGCCTACAACACTGATGTGTTATTCTTATAATAACGCAGGATTGATATGCCCATTATCGTACGAATTTATTAGCTTGACGTACATCGCATTGACCTTGTTGAAGCCGGACGTTTAACAAATGATAGAGTCACTGTCTTGATATCTTCAAAACATTATCCCCCATTATCATGCACTAATTTCACTGCTTTTAACTGCTGAAGACTTAGCTATCACCATTACCATAAACACAGATCAAGCAATTACTTTAGTCTTCATCTATATCTCATATCATAATTCTCTTAAGGCATTTTGATTTGGACCTCCAGATAACATTTAGATTTAATAATAGTCTCCTGATAGGCAAAGACATTTATGTACACCTTCGCGCTTGTAACATAAATAACAGTAATCATTATAGACAGATAATTTGAAAGTTTGTCTAACTTTGACATTGCTGCTCTAAATATCTGAACAAGGTATAGCTATGCAACCGTTCTTGATTTTTGCATTATTTAAAATGTAATTAATTCAAGCTACGTTTCCATCCTGGATGAACTGCCATCCGATCACGATCATGTTCTCATGGACACGTTTCATGAGTCTTAACAGTAATCCAGCCAATTAAAGAGACTGTATCATTGATTGATGAAATTACACTAAAGCTTTTAACAATATTTTGTACACTAAACTAACCAGGGAATGAATTAAATCAGCATTTCTAAAACTTTCTTCAAGTGAGGATCACTTTTACAAATTTGAATGTTCTGAAGACTCATTTACTCTTGTCCACTTCGAAATCAATTTTGTGCATATCTTGCTAAAATTAAATAAATGTTGGTATTCACGTTAATGATATGGAGAAGCCTGCTTATTCTTGCATAGCTGTTTTATATTTGGATGAATGCTGGTAAGCTTAAGTCTAAGATTGACACATACACCAAATCGATTTCGGTGCTTTGTTTTTATTTGAGTTGGTGATGAAAATACGTAGACAAATACAAATACGTAGAAGCAAACTGAATAGTAGAAGCAACAGTATAGTTTTTGAAACACTATTGCACAGTTCAGTATATTTCGTTTTTACTGCTAATGATGTCCAGAAAGTAACCATACCTTTTGCTCAGAATTTATATCCGATGTCATTCGAGAGCTCAGTCAACTGCCCTGTTTCAATGAACGACAGTTTATTACATTCTATATCGCAATGGAAAGGATCACGAGCCCATGAAAATTTGTTATATTTACCATTTGGAAAATAAATTCCAAACTGCGACCTGAGTTTCGAGATGTGAACATATGGCACTGTATAATTCTTTTCCAATAATGATATCCTTTCCTACTAAAATTGCAAAGATGAAGACTTTCTTTGTTTTACAGACTCCTTTATTTTCTCATAGACATTCATAACAGGCGACGAATTACCTTATAGACAGATATATATATTGTAACGTTCTACCTTCCTACTGCTGTGTAGAACCTTGAGAGATAGTGATTGCACTCACGAAGGGTTAAACTGCCCTTTATTAAACTCTTTAACTTATTTACAATGCGTTAACTTGACGCTAACATACTACGCCTCAACTTGGGCGGTAACTGAAACAGTAGAATCGAACTTAAAATAAGAGATATTCACAATAATAGAATTACACTACAGGGCTCATATAATCCTGTAGCCTACAGCGCGTAGAGGAGTCTAGTGGCCACAAGATACTAGCGCTTAAGCCACGTCAAAACCAGCGGTACTTGCTAAACAGAAGCTTGCGTATAAGCAAGCACGGCAATATCCCGGACTCCATCTTCCTCTACTAGAACGTCGATATTTAACTTATTTTTCTACTGGTAGAATTTGCATTTCTTGCGCGCGCTACTAAATTTAAATATTCTGACACTCACAATTAGGAGAATGAAGGCTTATAGGAAAGTAACTTAAAATTAAAATTAACTGGTTATTTAAAATAAATATAAATCCCTACAATATAGCTCATTTAATTTTGAGAAAAGATATTAAATTTATGTTAATGTCCTTAGTCACATATCATAAGAGATAATGTTAAATCTTCGGTTATTTCCTTTACAAATAACCAAACTTAATACGAGAAGAGCTCTATTAGTACCTTACTCCGTGAAAACCAATGAACTTCAGAATGAAGAAGTTTTTTGTGATCAATATCCATGTCATTACAAAGTAATTAAAATATTCTGGTGTCATGACGAAGTTGATATCTTAATGCTGTTGTTTCAACAAGATGTTTAATTTAGATGACGTATCTTTGGCTGCTAAAACTTCCTTGTGAGTTAAACGACGGGACCAGGTAATTTCAAGTGCCACAGCTCTGATTTATACCACAAAGCCACTATAAAATGAACTGAACAAAAACAGACACATTTCCTCCAATTAGTGTCATGCTCTTTCATATACTCATTTAGGATTTCAAAAATTTGTTCTCCAGTTGTATGGGTTGTAGGAGTCTTTGCAAATAACATATTTTTAGGAAAGTCATCGTTGAAATCATACCTGAAGTAACACCATCAACTGTGCATGGTTCGAAAAGTCTGTTAACTAGTCTATCTGAAGTGAATAATAAAATAGGCATTGTATGGTCATTGTTTGAAACTAACTACTAGTTCTTTGATTTGAATCTGCACTTCTCCTTTCTGATTTCCTCATGAGAATATAAATGAGATAACTAGTATTTAAACTGAGGTTTTTTAGATGTTAAGACTGAGTGTGTTTCTGGCTGCGCGTGCGAGCTAAATGCTAGTTCCTGCCAATTCTGATAATAGTAATTATTCGGCTTTGCAGTATGTGCACTGCTGACAATTTGATTTTGATGCTCCGGTTAGAAATACTGAGTCAGTTTCGAGTACATTTAAAATGCGTAGTCTTTGGCTACTAGTACAGAATTTAATTGAATTTGATTGTTCTGCTTAGTTGAATCGCCACGAACCGTGGCTGATATTATTAGCACAGGAGAGTGCATTTATATTCCAAAATCTGTTAAAATAAATTGCTTAAACCTCTCTATGACTCTATGGTTACTTTCAGACATATGGATAGTTTGCTTCATGTTTATTAAGTGTTTCTGTATTCATTACCAATTCCAGATTGAATAAAATCCCATAATGTTCTCTTCAACTTTACATTATCAGTCATAGCACATCAGCGTGTAACTTAGACTAGATTCCGCGCGCAGCAGTATCGCTTGAGAATAGTATTCATCAATACTCTTAGATAATATTTCACTCAACGTTTTGTTAATTATAATCAGAAGTATTAAGCTCTCAGCTATAGAATGGGGGGACTTGCTCTTTGAGATGTGAAGACTTGAACTCGGGAAGGTTCTAAGGCTTTTTTAGTTGTGGAACTTTTATAAGAAACAACTTCAATTTATTTATTCGGTTCTTTAATACATAGCTGGAAAAAATTCAACAAGTTTGTATTTTACCCATATGTATTTCATCTGTAAGTTATGTTTCAGTATCAAGGTCTTTCATACACTCGATTTCAAATGTAAAATATTCTGAAGTTTCTGACACAAAATACACTGAAGTTTTGCTTTGCTGTCTTTACCATATCATGTAAATATAAATTTCAAGTATTTCTTATGATATGTACGAAAGTAGTTTTTCTTTGAACATCCATAAGTGCTGTTGGATGTACCGTTAATAACACTAGTGGTCACTGATATTAATACCATAATCGCACTATTAGCATTGCCTAAATAAAGGATATCGTCGCGTTCTTTTGCTTTCAAAGATCTGGTTCAGAGCCAGTTTTTGATTACATGGAATGGGCATGGCATAGCAGAGACAACTACCAATGTCTATCACATAAGAAGGATTTCTGGCTTTCCAACAGCTGTACAATTATTAGACTAACAGATAAGCAACGAACCGACATTGCGTATAATTTCTTTTAAGTTACTTGTGATTGGCTAAAAAATAAAAAAAAAATAATTGGAATTTTTATATTTGTTTCGACGTTATAATAAAACAGGCACAATGTAAAATTTCTTCTTCGTTATCGGAATAAATGCCGTATATTTCGGTATATAAGCTTAGAATTTTTATAAATTTTCCTGACCCTAAATTACGGAGTTCTGCTTATATACGGATCCACTAAACTTGCAAGAAACGTAGACACTTCTCCGTTAGCTAGGCGTAAGAGATAAATCTCTAATTATCACACTTCTTTGTTTCTTTAGTTTGTATTCCTCATGTTTATGAAAAAAATAATAAATTTTAAATGAAATAAATTATTCGTTTTACGAAAATGTGCTTTTATATTTTCAAAATTGTTTACAATGCTGGTTTAATATTGGTGAAGTATCCACGCAGCTTTCTGCACTCTCCAAATTCTTTTTCATTTGCCAACAAATGCTAAGCAGCCATACTCTTCCTAGAATTTTCAGCAAAGGCGATCGTCTGTAGTTTGAAATTTGTCGTGTAAGAATTTCTCTTCCCGCTCTTCTTTCAGACAAAAAAAAATGGCACAGAAAATAATAGCACTCATCTCACAGATCGTATACAAGACACAAAGAAATGGATAAATATGTTATCTTCAGATAGGGATGCCAGAGTTAAAGTATATTGACGTCTGGCGGTTTAATTTTCAATAATTTGATTGGAAAGCATTCGACACGATTTACCAGCTTAACAACATTTTTTTCTCCATCATGGTGACATGTTTGAATGTTACAGGATATATTCTACATTTTAGCTTATGTACGGGTTTTGAATTTTGATTAAATACTTGAAGAAAAAAAGCACAGACTTATACACAGATTGGTTTATATACGGAAATATGCGATATGAATGCAAAATGTAACATGGAAGCAAGCTCAGTTTTCAACATTTAAATCGATGTTTACTGACGTACGTGCCATTTCAACGTGTCTCCAAAACTATCAATAAAGTCGTAAACACATGGAAAGAAAATTCGGTATTTCTATGTATTATCATGAATTGGGATGGAGCAATAACAATACTTTGAATACCTGTTTTGTTGCTAAAACTAGAGTGGAAATCCATATTAGGATGTCAGCTGATGAATTTCGTAAGATATCAGTTACAAGAAAAGGTGATAGACAATAACAAATTTTAATTTCAAGATCCTGAGACATTCAGCTATAATTAATTTAAATTTACACGCAGTTAATTTAAATTTAAATTTTTACCCTTTCTGGAAATCTAGGAGGAACATGAGGGCAGGTTTGAAGACAACAGATTAAGAAAGGCACAGATTAAGAAAGGCAACAGATTAAGGAAGACAAAGATAAATGATTTTAATCATTTAATCAATTAGTCCCCTAATGATTTCCCCTTGTTCTTATTAATATTAGCAAAAATGCTCTTGTACGCCATTGACGAAGATCATAGACCAACTGACTCGACTGATCAAACTGTGATAGCATGGACTTTTTTCTTCATCTTATTCTTTCTGTTAACTTCATTTATCTCCCACTACTCAGTTTAGTTCACTAGCTTCATAACTACAAGCTCTTAGGCAGATTTCGTAATTCCGATTCCGAAAGGCTTAACTTTACTACAAGTATACTGTTTTTGTTTATGTAGGCTGTGTAATTATCGCACCACTTAAACTACACATTAGTAGTTTTTTAAATCTTGTTATGTTATTTGCTATCAGTTTCAACATTAATTTTGGAATCGAAGAACGTTCTTAAATATTTCTGCGTAAACTAAAAGTAGCTGTTTTTTTTTGTTTTACGGCATTTGAGCTTATAAATATTTTACAGAAAGTTTCTTCTTTATAAATGCATAAAAAACGTGTATAGTAATTTGAAACACTGGTATTTCAGCCTATAAAATTTGGGAGTCAATTATATATTTGGGAGTCAATAAATGACTCTTCGGGAACCATCAATGTGTTTGCTAACCATTAAAAATATAATAATCGCACTTGAAATACAATTCTATACAATTAAGTATTTAAATTTAGAACACTGAAACTGAACTTCAGTTAGGCATAATTTTAGTAGCAGTTGTTATCATCTACCGAGTGAGGACGATGCGCATTTAAGAGCATCTTAAAGAACAGATGTTAGTCATATAGAATATTTTTCTGTATGAGAATAAAGGGCATTCTTATTTACCTTTAAATAAAATTTTACAGAAATAGAAATTTTAAAATATTTATTACAAAGCATTAAAAATATTTCTATTTAGTAATTTTGACACTGGTTTCAAAGGGAATGAATACTTTTGACAAATTAATTCTTTTATTAGATTTTGGTCACGACATTAAATTTTTCTGTCTTTAATTTCGGATAAGTCGTTTTACAAGTAAGATAGCACTATGTTTGAAAGGGAAACTGTTTAAATTTATATAACTAAATATGGTCTGTAAGAATAAAAGTGAAGAATAATAAAATATCTGGAAATTTAACTGAGACAAAGACACTTAAACTGAAAAATAATCTTCAAAGCCAGGGAACAAATTGTTCTTCTCTGGCTGGAAGTTAGTTGTTTAAGGTTTGGAATGCGAAAGATGCGTACGCATTTTTAAGACTTTCTGTTGATAATGGTGCTGTTAAAACTAAACACTACGACAAAAGAGACTTTAGCACCAGTAAAAAGTAGTTATTTCTATCATATTTTAACACTAGACATCAACAACATGAGAAACAAATAAAAACTAGCTATAAAACTAGTTTTAATTTCCTTCGTCAGTTGCTGTAATGAAAGATATTTTATTTTTCTTATCGCAGTATTTATGTTTTCAGGGCGAAGAAATTTTATTGTCTAAGGGAAACTATACGCTGTTCTTTAATAGAAAGTCTTATTTTCGTTCAAATATACGAACCTGAATTGATTTTATTGCTATTTCAGCTAATTGTTTCTTATTTTAATGAAGTTTTAAAGCTAAGTCAGATCTGTGTTAATTCAAACTGCCTTATCTTCCTAAGCAGCTGCTGAAAGAAATTACTCAGAAAATTCATTGCTGATGGGAAAAGGATTCCTCTAACTGAAACACAGAGAGATTTAGATATTTATGTAAAAAGAGCATCTTATGTGAATAAATTTACTCTCGAACTTTATCTCGGGGCAAGATTACTTGACTGTGTAATTTATTAACTGTCTACTGCTAATTAAGTGGGCCGTGCCTAAATAGGAACAAAGTAGTTTAATGCGGAGACTTTGTAATTAGTAGATATTTATTGCTAATGTAAGCTTGGATCACATTCGTATTTTATTAGTGTCAGATTTTTCTTAAGGTTACCATCTGGCATTAAAATCACTCAGAGCGATATCTGATAGAAGTTCTTGTTATATTCTATTTAAATTATTTCGAGACATTATCTGAATTCAGTTTTCATTTTCATCGCCATTTGAAATAAAGAAATGTATTTCACATTGTAATTTGAATATAAATTGAACGATCTTTGCTCGACGAACAGTGAATTGAATAAATTTTATATTGAATAATTACATAACCTTTAACAAGGGTTATAAACCCTTGTTACTTTAAATATCATTAAATCTAGTCATTCCTCCAAGATAATACTCAATTGAAGGATCTTATGACTGTTTGTACAATATATTTTGATACAAAATGTCGCATATTGTTTTCACAGTAAAAGATATTACTTCACAGATTAATGCTATTTGTTTTATACTACTCAGCTGCATAAATTTGTTGCAAATACTTTCCAATGGAAATCACTCTGTATGTCTTGCAAGGAAGCAAGGTAAAAGTCTTTAAAGCAAGGTAAACTGGAAGAAATCTCTCTATATAAATAAGATTTCTGACTTAAAATTCGAATGCACAAAGAATATGTAACATATAGCCATAATTTTAAATAGCCTTCTATTTTTAATTCAATTTTAAATAACCTTAAATTTTCTATACAAACGGAAGCACAGAAGTTAGAATACGAAACAACCCTCGTATGTCCTATTTATATTTATGCAACTCAGAATTTGCCTTGATATTGAAACGTATGCTGTATAAAAAATTCTGTTTCAGGTAAGAAGCAGAATTTTCATGTTCTTCTTCGGGTAGGAAGGTGGTGATAAAAAATCTATAGTTTTTACTCTGTTATATCCCACTTTATTATTTTCTCTTAATTTAGTCTGTAGTTTTACTTATTGCCTTTTTTTACTCCTTTTATTATTTTTTATTTCGCTTTCTGCATCCTACTTATTTTGAGTAAACCATTGTAGTGTTGTTAATTTTGACAAAGCAACGTATTTAAATTATCTTTAAATATTCAAAAAATATTAACATGGAATTATTGTAGAAGGCGAATGAAGAATCTATAAATAATGTTCAGAAAAATGTATAAAGTTACAGAATCCTGAATATATTAACCTGGAACAGACACAAAAACTACATTTCTGACACCTCGCATTCCTCGTTCTGGAAACACTTCTTGCTTTTAATTGTTCGAGAGACTGTAAGGTGTCACTTTCTTTACAAATGGTCAGCGAGGTCTAAAAAAATGAAACCATATGACTTTCACTGAAACTTGTGATCTGACATACAGAGCTACTTGACACATTCTTCTTACCTAAGTAATCAGTAACAACTACTACACAATCAACGTAAATTAGAGATGTTCTGTGCTTTGCTGAAGACGAAGTGTCATATGGGGAAGTTGCAGAGTCATTAGGTTTGTGGAAGCATGAAACATGAAAAATGGGCAATATCCTTTTCGGGATTCGAAATCTGACTGCTAGCCGTCCTTGCTTCCAATACTATCCCAAAAGCGCGCCTTAAGAAGGGTGGAAATACCTTAAAAAGCAAGGGCAATTAAATATTTCTGTAATAAAATTGTTTAATTTCTTCTATAATTTTACACCTGTCAGAAGTAATATCTTTAGTATATACCATAAATTCACTAAATGACTCTGAAATGAAATGAACTGACTCTAAATTGAACTGAGAATTTGCAGTTTATTTGGTGGAATGTGGCATACTGGACAGTACGCCATTAGGTTATTTGGAAGTAGATGAAGTGAAAGATGAGCAAAGCCCTCGCCGGGACTCTAATCACGAACCTTTCAATTACGCATCGAGCGTGCTGACCACTAACCACGAAGGCTGGGGAAATACTTTATAACTTTACCAAAGTAGTTTTAAAAATAATTCAACCGTCTGAACTTTAAAATACGTTTCTAAAAACATGTGCTATAGGAACTTAGTTAGGAAAAATCAATCAAATGTAATAACTAAGTGATACAGCACTAATCGACTATCGTAGAGGTCACCTATTATTGATCAAAGCAAAATGTTTGACATTTACTGTAAATGTTTTCTGTGTCAAATTTTAATCAGACATTATGCTTTAACGGAACGCTTGATTTAATCTTTCAATTCACTTATAATTTAAGAAACACATAAGAGTGTTTATTTCGGTTACTGATCGAAGTAAAATATCTAGCATTTAAGTATAAATTTTGTTTACGTCAAACAAAAATTAAATATTGTGTTTTAAAGAAAAACTTTCTTTTGAGCATTTCAATTCGTTTACAGACGCAAAATTTTTTAATGTGTTTATTTTAAACCTTAACTTTCAGATTTATGACACACCGCATTTTATTATTTTTTTGCTTAAGGCATTTATAATTAATTATAATTAAGAATCATAATCTTCTTATTACTTTAAACTGTTGCTGTTATTTGGAAGTAGTTAGTTTTAATAAGTAAAACCTTAACTGCAATAACTTTAAACTTTTAATTAGTACAACATTTAATCTGCAGTTACCCTAAACAAAATTTTAAGGTCCCATATTCTGAGATTTAATTGGAGAAATAAACATTTCTTTAAATTATGTTACAAACTTTATGAAAGCATTGAACTGAATGAGAAATTTATTTTGTTCTAAAAGGTACGCTTCTCAAAATTCTTATATATTCTCAATATAAATAAAATCGTTAGGTTGAGCTGTTCCACAGCTGCAAACATTCATGCGCTATCACAGTATAAACAATTCCTTTTTAGTTTAAAGTTAATATAAAAGATTTAACATCTTTATCTTTTTCTTCATTTACGTTCCTTAAATTTTCTTAAGTAGAAGACGTTTATTGCAAAGAATGCATTTAAAGAGCTGTTAGATTAATCAACTTACTTAATTCGAGTATCTTGTAAATTCAGTTAGGTTATTTTGAAGCAGGAGATGTGAAAAATGCGCCGTGCCCTTGCCGGGACTCGAATCTGAACCTTTCGAATACGCGCCAAGTGTGCTACCGTTACACCATGAAGACATGCTGGAGTGAAGGAGAAAATACTAAAAGCAGATGTAAAATAATTGGATAAATCTAATTAACTGGATATGTTATTTAATTAACTTGTTTGAAAAAGGGTTAAAATACGCACTTAAGGGCTCATTTACTAAGATTATGGAATTCAAGAATTTGCGTCAACAGATCACATCATCAAGTTCGTAATTCTAAATTTCGTATTCGCTGCTTCTTAGAACATCAGAGCGGCCTGACTATGCGCAAACGGGAAATCCTACGTCAACCTTCCAACTGGAGTGAAGATATTCACAGCGATGTCCTCAGTAGAGCCTACATTAATATGTAGAACGCCTACTTCCATAGCACATAATATTCTCAAGATGCCCTATTTATGTCGCAATATCCTGGACATACTTAGGATATCCTGTGTATGTTGAGTCTCAGATGTTTTGAGGACATTGTAATTCAACATCCTGAGGATGTCTTGTTTGTGAGGATATCCTGGGGATGTTGATTCTCAGACGTCCTGAGGACTTCACCAATTTTACATCCTGAGGATATTCATACTGCATTTTTCGGGGACAAATATTCTGAGGATATTTGTTCTCAAATTTACGACTTTTAGTTTCTTGAGATTGAACATCTGAAAGCATACACATTATTTAATTTTTATACGGATTTCACTAAGAGTTGCTTCTAAATGCTTTTCATTAAAAATATTGATATCCAGGTTATTATTGTTATTTCGTTATTAATTTTAACTGCTATTTTTCTGACATTTAAAAAAATTTATTTAGGCATGGGAAAGATATTTTCAATGGATTAGCAGTTTCTAGAATAAAATCTTAATTCTAAATAACATATATTTGTTATAAAAAAATTTAAATTACATGTATAATTACTTGCAGATTACAAACCTTAGTATAAATATAGGCAAAATTAGAAAAAGTAAAGACCCTTTTTTTATAAATACAGGACGAAAAATGCTTTTCAATTTCATACACTCTTGTTGCTATTGAATTAATCGCGCGATAATTTTGCAGCAAAACGAATTCTCTATAATCACAATCCACGATTCAGGAAGCTTTGGTCTTCTACAGAGATGGTCATCTTAGAGAAATAATGCTTAATATCAATATTTATTTACATTCTCAAGAAATAATGGTCACTTTTAGAAGTGGTTGTTTGAGAGGCGATATCTTATACATTTATTTACTAATACTCTAAAATTCCAAAATTTGTTTATATTCTCAGAAATGTTGGGCACAAGACGGTCATCACATACCTGCAAAGTTTTACATTTCAATGAAAATGAATTTAGCTTTATTTAACTACTTCCCCACTAATTAATTAATGAGATAAAAATTATGAAATAAGTACTGTTTATTGCGGAATGATGCAAAAAGTTCTATAGAATTATAATTTTCCGCGCTATTGTACATTCTATCCGAGTAAACTGCTAGTTTCTCGTATTCTTCCGCCAAACAATTGAAGGTCTGATTTGAAACGAAAGCCAAGATGGCTACAGGCCACATAAAGCAGATTTCGAGTTAGTATTACAGTAGTTTAAATTTTTAAAGCACATATTCAGTTAATTGTCGCTGAACTGGATAGTATTCGTCGTTAAAGTCTTCATTCAGAGAAATCATCAAACTTAACTTAATGAATAAAATTAGACATTTATCTATAATGACATTTATCCTAATGAATAAAATGAGACATTTATCTTATATAAAGAAGAAAGTCTGTGTGTTTGTTAGTTAGCTAATAACTCAGTCACTATTGTCACCAACTTTCTACAGTTCTTTTATGGGTCTTGGAAAATGTCAGCGTCCACTTTTCCCCTCCCCCCAAAAAAGCTATAATCAGAAATATTAATTAAAAACTCTGAAAACGCTATTTTCGCCCTCGTTTTCGAATGGCAACAGCCTCGCACGCTGGAGATCAAAATCTGCTTTATTTCGAGAAGTGTTGCCACTGCGAGCTTTCAAATCGCAGATTTCGTTAATAAAAAAATAGCGTTGCCAAACATCAAATACATTATTCCCGATTCCAAAAATTTGTGAGAAGCCATTTAAACTGTTCTCATCTTTGTACGACTTTAATTAGCCGAAATATTAAATAAAAATTCTTAAAAACACTAATTTTCGCACTCATTTTTCCGAGTGGCAACAGTCTCGAGTGTTGGAGATAAAAACCTGCCTTATTTCGAAAAGTGTTGCTACTGCTCGCTTTCAAATCGTAGAGTTTGTTAATAAAAAATTTGTAAGTTTTACGAAATCTATATATATAAAGAAGAATGACGTTTCCCGTTTGTGTGTTTGTTTGTTTGTTCGCGTTTTTGATTTCTGATCAATTATGATCAATTTCGTACCACATTTAATCGACTAGAATTGAATACAGGTGAAATATTGGATGGAATTTAACTTTTACGACTATTTGATTAGAAAGATGAAAATTAGTAAAAACTGCGTGCCATTGTAGCTGATATAATGAGAGAGGCTAAGTTTATTTTTCTATCGAAAATTTTTATGGGGTTTCCATATCGCATCCGACTGAAAAATGTATGACTAGGAATCGTATTTTTTGCATCGTTATTAGAGGAGGATTACAGCATATCGTTCTCTCTGTTGTTAGATATATTACTCTCAATCTGAATTAGCTGGCATCGGGTACTTCCGCTAGTAAGTAATAAATCATAAATTCAATCCATGCCATAAATTTTTACATTTAAAATTACGCAAAATTATAAAAGTAATTCTTCACTCAGAATATCAAAACATATCCTCGATATTTTTTATTTACTGGTATAAATATGTTATAGGTAATTCATGCAGTTGGTCTGAAAGAAAAAACTCTCTCTAAGATGTTATAGGAATCGGTTTATCATTTTAGTCAGAAAGAAATATATATTGATCTTCGAAAGTCGGCGGCAGGCATTAAAATCTCTTCAAAGGACTTTTGGGAGAGCAATTCCGAAAAAGGTCACGTGAGAGACGTAAAATCAATCAAACTCTTCCATGACGCAGGAAAAAAGGGAAAATCGAGTGGAAAAAGTTTTTAGAGATGTTTGTCATCTTCCATCGAATCTTTACTTTTGTAAACACAGAGGAATGTGGTTGAGGATGGCGCTCTACCGTAAAAGTCATTCTTTCTTTGCTCGTGTCCAAGTGAAGATTGTTGTAAACATAATAATATAATACTGGCAAAATAATATCCCTGATATACTTCAAGAAAGAATCTGAGTATCAGAAGATAAAAAAC
The DNA here is from genome assembly GCA_000611955.2 of Stegodyphus mimosarum. Classification (NCBI taxonomy): domain Eukaryota; kingdom Metazoa; phylum Arthropoda; class Arachnida; order Araneae; family Eresidae; genus Stegodyphus; species Stegodyphus mimosarum. The sequence goes on along the minus strand of KK121554.1, from coordinate 103,051 downwards.
TGAATATGATTACCGAGGAATTTTCAGAGTACAGTTCGTTGAGCGAAATTTTTCTAACTGCAGCTGCTCTAATAAAATCGCGGGACAGTGTGATGTTATGAAGCTAACAATTTTTTAAAAATAATTTGAATGGCGAATAAATCTGAAATGCAATTCAATAATACTTTATAGATAATTTACATACAGAAATATATGCATGAATAGCACTGCAAGGCATATGCCGGTCATGAATGCCAGAAACACCGCCTAGAAGCACTAATAAAAAAGGAGAACTGTAGGCTGTTTTAAGGTACTGAATTTTTGCTTTCCTTTCCAAGCTTTCCACTGGGTGAAAAATTTCACTGTGCCTCTTCGAAAAAACAGTGGCATTTTTGTGACGAAACTCCACATTTTAAATAATGCCAAGGCGACATTTTCATAGATCGTTAATTGTCTTTCGTCCATGTGTAGAAGTTGTTCTTTTTAACGTTCTGAATGTGTACTAATCAATCAACATTATACGGTGTGACTTTGCTGGAATGTGAGTAAAAGTCACACTTAGTACTGCTCTCTTTTTCTAAATTTTAGCAATTGATTCATGGCTTTGTATAATGGAAATAGTATAATGGTATAATGGATATAATGGATAATGGTATAATGGATATAATGGATAATGGTATAATGGTATAATGGTTTGTATAATGGTATAATGGATTCATGGCTTTATATAATGTATTTACTTCTTTTGCCGAAACGGAAACCAAAACATTTCTTTGATAATAACGTAGTGTTTATGTTTCTTACTGTTTATATTAATTTTAGATTTTTGCTGTATGAAAAACTAGTATAAAGGAACTAGTATAACTAGTATAAAAACTAGTATAAACTAGTAAAACTATAGGAAAACTAGTATAAACTAGTAAAAAGGAAACTTTTTTAAGCTTATAAAACCACGTTTATCAGGCTTTCCTTTTTTGTATATTAAACTGATTACTTTCTGTTACATCTGTGCAAGTACAACCCTGCTTCATCTATAGCCAAAACAGTTCCCATTTTTTCATAAAGAATTCTGCATTTGCCTTTATGCTGCACCACATATCTAGGCAAGGACAATAAAAATGCATTTGGTTTTTTGGTATTTTGCACTTAAATTCTCCTTTAGTATTTTATTCACTATATATGTAGGCATTTTAAATAGCTGATAAAATTATCCGTTGAGAAAGTGAGTCTACTTTTAGAACCATATAATTAATTTTCGATATGATCTTCGAAGTAAATACCATTCCTCAGCAAACATTTTATGTTCTGGTTCCTACAGAAAATCGTAATCAATAATCTTTTCTTTGTTGCAACTAAACCAACATTTGGTATCCTATTTCCCATAGAAAACGTTATTATCAATTATTCCCTTTGTTACAATTTAAATAATTATTGGACATTCTATTTCCTGCAGAAAGCAGTGACTGACAATTGAATCCTTTGGTTTTAGTTCAATAAATATTTGGCATTCTATATTTCCCGCACAAAACAGCGATTGACAATTGTTCCACTTGCTACATTTAAATACATATTTAGTATTTTATTCCCTGTAGAAAACAGTGATTATCAGTTAGTCCCCTAGTTAGTAATTAAACGCACTTGGCGTTCTGTTTCCTGTAGAAACTAGTAATTATTAATTGTTCCCTTTATGACTAACAACAGTGTTTATTATGCTGCTAGGTATTTTTATTCCAGGAGATTGCACACTTTCTGCTTTAAAAAATAGAACATATTTCTTCGAGAAAAAAAGTAAAAAAAGTAGCTTTCTATTTAAAGTATATTTACATGAGAGTTTCTTAAATCATGAAATGTTTGACTGCTGCGAACAATAATTCATCTCTAAATGTTAACTCCAATTAATTTTGAATGGTTCATTAATTTCAGTTGCTTGCTTAAACAAAATTCTTGAAGTACATAAACCAGGCCTGTGAGCATGCTGAATTCCCATGACTGAAACACATCACTGGTAATCAATTAAAACTGACAAAGAACAACCAAATTTTAAAGTTTACTGTCATATAAATAAATTATGATTGCAAACTCGATAATCCATTACTATTTTAGTCGCCAATTTCTATTATTTGTCAACTACTGATATAGTCTGATAAACAGAACAAATTCATCAAAATGCAGAGAACAAAAGGAACAAAATAAAATTCTGTAATTGAAAATAGACTGTATTATGTAACAAATTATAGTTGTTTTGACACTTGTTTACATAAAACACTAAAATAGCAGAAATGCAGAATAAAAATTATAAAAATAATTTTTCACCAAACATTAGTGTGCATATTATGTCCCAAACATTTCACCAAACAATAGTGCGCATATATCATGTCCTTTATGAATATGACTTGGAATATAGTCGTAAACGGTCTTTTACAAGAAAGATTCTTTACTTTATTCTTATGTTTGTCCGCAATAAGTAAAATTACAGTACCATAACTTATTTAAATTTAACTTGAAAATTACAGAACTGGAAAAATGACACGTATCATACTTATTGCTTTGTGGCTAAGGAAAGTTAAATTTATTTCAGATGCTATTTTTTCTGTGCTTAATAATAAGAAAGCAAGGCCTCATAATACGAAAAATCATCAATCATAAGTTTTGATTTCATTATCGACTGACTATATGTGCTACTGGTAGGTGGAATTGTTATTACCCGTCTATTGCCTGTGATGTTATCCGTCATGGAGTCTACCTCGGACGAATAATTAAGATCAATTATACTTCACTATTTGTATTTTAAAGATGAATTTAAAACACGGATGTTATTAATTTATTATAACGTTTTTTCAGATTTCAGTAATTACATTATTACGAGTATTTGTAGTTTATACTAATATAATAGATTTAAAACAATGGTTTGACGTTTCATTAAATGCGTGTGATTTATTAAAATTCTTCTCATTATTTTAAACTGACAGTTGCTTCTTTCGATCTAAAGTCTACTTTAATTTTCATGTGGTAATACTGAATTTATAAAGATTTCGAAAAACTTACTGTTCATAAAGAGACTGAAAATAATTATAAATACTAAAATAAACGACAGATTGACAGCTTCTCTGAACTTTTGTTCTAAGATTACCAAGAGCGATGTTTCTTATACAGGCACACTAGTATTCGCCAGATCTTTAGCAAATGCGATATCTCAAACATTCAACATATTCAATGTCGTAAACTTCAATATCGTAAACCTTCTTGCAATTTTCTCACTGACATCATCATACGCTTGCGGTAGGGGAACAGGATTGTGCTGTAAGCATGCAACGTTTTAATGTCTAATCATATGTAACTACATCTTCCAGGTAAGGTTAAATCTGCGATCGAAAGGTGTTGTTCCAAAACGTAGAAAAATAAAACTAATTAAATAAAAGAAGAGTAATACGCTAGCTATAATAAATCGATTTACAGGCTAGGCAGGGCCACCGAGCAATCATATCATTATCACAAATGTACACTGCGTTAAAAAAAAGGGGGGGCAGTTCTATATCTTCCGTTCTACTGGGACGATTGACGAAATTCAACTTACGTTTTTCATGCCTCGAAAGCGTGATTTAGGATATATATTAGATTTATACATAACATTGTTTTATTATAGATTTTTTGACACAAAATCGGGCTTTTTCTGAAATGACATGCCACTTTTTTCCATATTTCGATTTTACGACTCAAATTATACCAAACTGCCAAATGTTGGAAAAACCGCACGAGTAGTTTTTAAAAAATTAGCTCTCAAAATTTTAGCTCCTCAATGTCAATTGAGTTTGGAATATATTTATTAATCAAATTCGCTGAAACAACCTGGTATTTGGCGTACATTTACAAAAACACTCAATCGATTTCGAGGGCAGCTACAGGTCCCTCCTCATCAGGAGAACAAAATATCTAGAAAGGGAAAGAAAGCTGAGTAACGGCTTTATATACTCTCGGGTAGAACCACGCGCGAGGAGGCAAAGCCATCTATCGGCAAAAATAATCATCAAGAATTATGTTAATAGAATTTTAAAAGCGCTAGGAAGGACTGGATTAGACCTAAAATCGTTCACTAAATTTGCTAAATCTTTGTGAATATGAAAAGCCTCAAGAAAATCCAATTCACCAACGGAAGAAGCCTTTTGGATAATTTTCGCAGTTCAGTCCAGTCCTTCCTAGCGCTTTTAAAATTCTATTAACATAATTCTTGATGATTATTTTTGCCGATAGATGGCGTTGCCTCCTCGCGCGTGGTTCTACCCGAGAATATATAAAGCCATTACTCAGCTTTCTTTCCCTTTCTAGATATTTTGTTCTCCTGATGAGGAGGGACCTGTAGCTGCCCTCGAAATCGATTGAGTGTTTTTGTAAATGTACGCCAAATACCAGGTTGTTTCAGCGAATTTGATTGTCACATTGGCGTGTTTCTGTTCTATTGTAATATTTATTAATATTTCTTTTTTTTATTAAACTTGATTCTTCCTTTCATATTTCGAAATTTAGGGTCTTTCCAATAAAATTCGCCAATTTTTTATGATTTATTTTTATAATTTGTATTTTTAAATAACTTTTATAAATTTTTCGAAAAAAATTTGAATTTAGCCTGTAAATGTTTCGCCATCATCTTAAAGTAGATGCATTTCTAAGCATACCTGCAAAAAAGTAGAATTTCTTATTCAAAATTTCCTAAGATATACGTGAATTTATATTTTGGCGAGCTTTGAAATTTGGCGTATTTATTATAAGCGATAATAACGAAAATGTGGTTTACGCACTGTGTTAAAATTATTTGAAAGTCTGAACGATGACTTTTTTTCCGCTCCAGGACAATTAAAAAAAACCTCAAAGATATTAATTAAAAAAAATCTGAAAGGATTCAGATTTTAGATTACGTCCAAAGGGATCTTGCTTAATAATATGAAAACTTGCCGAACGAAACAAGCATTAAACTAAACCTAATACGTACACAAAAACAAACCCAATATAATTCCAATAGTCAACCCAATACAATTCCATTAATCCATCCAGTACAGACCCGATAACCAACATAATACAATTCCAAAAATTCCAATAGCCAACCCAATGCAACTTCAATTACCAACAAAGAAACATTAGCACTAAATTGAAAAGTGAATCGGACATTTTTGTGAAACGACGCAAAACGCCCAAACGAAAGTAATAGTCCTTCGGGACTAAATCCCTTTGGACTAAAAAGGAAAGGAAAATAGGTTGCTAGAAATTAAGAAGTTCTTCAAGTGAATTATTCTTGGCACAAACTGAAAAAAAAAATCCGCCAGGATAAAGTTTTAAATTTCTCTATAAGTTTTTCACCAAAAATTACAAAATTTAATAATTTAATATATAGGCATAATTTAAGTCGGAGTATAGAAATATGGAAAAAAAATGGTATGCTAATTCAGAAAAAGTCTGGATTTGTGTCAAAATACCTATGTTAGGACAATGCTATGCGTAAACCTAATATATACCATAAGTCACGCTTTCGAGACATGGAAAAACACAATTTGATTTTCTTCAATCAGAACAGTAGAAAGGGAGATATAGAACTACCCCCTTTTTTGCAGTGTACATTGTAGAAGCCTTTGCACAACTGCGTAAAATTTCTGGTAGTATTAGTAAATAGCAAAAAATATAATTTCTTATTTACTGAAATTTACAGATAATTTAATTTTCCTAAAATTACACTAAAGCGAACTAGATACGTGGAGGAATAATTAAGAGATTCTTTATTATAATGCAAATAGACCGTGTTTTTAGCTATTGCATGCTATCTAAATTAATATTAAAATAAAGTACTTTTAGCAAAAAATTAGTTGTATAGAATCCGGTCTAGAGAGCACGCGATTATACAGCAACCTTTTAAAAAAAACTTACCTTTGCGCGAAATTTGAAAATACGCTAGATAATAATAAATACATGCGTTCTCCAACTTGACAGTCATTACACGGCCTAGGTGTTAAGGAACACGGTGTTAACATTCATTAAGGTTTTTCTAAAAGTGTTGTGTATCGGAATATTTCGCAATATATTGTTGCGTTATACGGGTTCGTGGATTTGAGAGTATCCGATGAAAACACATTGCAGAACAATAAAAAGCACAATTTATTTACAAGAATCACTATTTACAGCACAGTTCCAAAATTACCTTTAAAAGCGTCGAAAATCTACAATAAATACGCTGAAACAATCAGCAACACAGCTTCAGGCTGTAACTGTAAAGGTAGCTTCACGGCAACACTAAACTTATAATAAACACCATGGAACAATCACCAATACACTGTCAAGCTATACTGTAAAGGTAGCTTCACGGCAAAGCACTATCTCGATCGCTTTCCGTTCACAAAACTCTCGCGTAGCTTAGCACTCACAGTAAGCAGCTATTGTCACGATTCTCACAACTAATCACACTCTTAATCACACTCTCGCAACAACTGTTCTCAGAAACGCAAGGGTTTATATAGCTTTTCTTTAAGTTCGACACGTTTCGAGAAATATCTCGACAGGAAGTTATTCTAGAAGCTTCCCGATTGGACCATGGGATATTGCCAATTTGGTCGCCAAATGGGCAATAAAGTCGCCAATCTGGCAACCCGACCATACACTATTTTATGTCAACCTTAGTGCTATTCCGGAAAGCTTACATACAGGCGCAACCGCCGAATTTTTCTTAACAATATGTATCTTAAGTTCTGTAAAGTTTGTAACATTACATATCGCGTAAAGCGATGTTTTTATAAAGGGTATTTATGTAAAATGTAGCATTCTAAGCATTTCGCCATTTGAAATTGTGTATTAGAAAATAATGACTTGGAGCTGTAACGGCAACAATCTCTATATCCTTGAGAAGAGGTGCAATCACCGGAGTACCTGATCCTGGGACCTGCCACCGTCGAAAACCTTAATACTTGCCAACATATCACAAAGAAGTACTTCAGGTACTACTACTGTTCTGAGTAAAAAAAACCAAATTATACAGGAAGGCAATCTAATTGCGTAGATAAAGATGCTCACGTAAAATATTTCTCCCAGAAAATAAAGTTATTAAGTTTAATGAAAAAAATCCGGAAAATAAAGTTATAATGAGTTTTATATTAGAAAAGTCTCATAAGTTAAACATATAAAATGAATGGGAATTTCAAGGGCATTATAACAGTGTTTAAGAAAAATACCAAGAATACGTACAATGATACTGATAATAATTAAAAAAAAGTGCCAGCCTCCAAGTAAAAAAAATAAAAAATACAGAGCGAAATGTGAATCTAAATCTAACTGTAACTAATCGGATTTCCTCCATTAAAAATACCAGCATGAATATTCAGTATAACAAACATTTTGTCTACTGGGTATCAGCTGCCTTTATTTCACCTAATGTAGTGTTATAAGAAAATCAAGAAGAGAGTACTATTATTATTAGAATATTTTTTTAATCTCATTAAATACTTTAAAGATATCAGCTAAGAAGGCAGAAATGCTATCAAAGCTGTTTGAACGTTTCTTCACTGAGGTTTTGTAGCTCTTATATATATTAACTTTAACCAGTTTTCTCCTTCAGAATAGTTTTGTTTGCTTCAATCTTAGTAGATCGGAGAACTGCTGGAAGAGATTTCCACGTGGTTTGTCGAATGCTCATGCGTGATGAAGTCTCTGTCCTGACCATGTGATTCAGAATTTTCATTTTCAGAGGCCTAATTTTTTCTGACTTTCTTTTACGAATACTCATAGGGCTTCATGGGACATTTTGGAAAATTAATGACGTGATACCCACCGTCAAACTTTGCAACATACAAGATAGTTTGGCAATCTGAATTCCTATGCAGAAGTGAACACTTGACATACCTCGGAGCAAGTTTGTACTCATCTGAAGAATGAAAAAAATACTGAGAGTTGTGGCATTGAGCCACACCAGCTTTGAATTTGTAAGGTTCAACCGGAACAGCAAAATATAATTAGTTTTCAATATCGTAAATCACTTGTACACTGGGTTCCGTTACCAGTTGAATCTGAAATTTATTAAAACATTATTTGAAATATCAAGACACTAATACATGCGCTTCTGGTACAAGAAATGTAAATATCACCTGACCGCAGTGGAATGATAGCATCTCCACTCCTGTCAACTACAAATTAATCCTCGGTTTTTGTGATATCTAGCGTTGACTATTTTCAGAAAAATTAGGAAAATATAATTATATTTTTTTATTGTAATGCAATAAGCTTTTCTTCCATATTATACTGTTTTGGTTTGGCGCTTACACCTAGTAGATTTTAATAAATGTTAGTTGACTTTATTATTTTCTGTATTGTTCAATTTGCAATTATTGTGTGATCAATCAATAAGTAGGTATTTTATCAACGAATAGTTTTCAAATGAAGTTTATATTTAGAGTTTACTAGCGCGGTTTCTTTCGTTAGGTACGATTTAGAATAGCAGTGCCATTCATAAAATCTCTGGAGATATCTTTGGTTTATTGCCTATTTAAATTTTGTTTTAAATATGGTAAAAAATGTCTGGAATACAAGATATGTTTTTCCTAGAACCTTGCATTCGAGCGGAAAAACAAACCTGCAACATCTGAGATATGACACTACTAAATGAAAATACTAAACTACTTCAAATAAGTTTCACTTCATTAAATAACAAAATATATCAGATTCTGAAATTACTTGCATGAAATGCAGTATATTTTTGTAAATAAACCTCCATTTAATAGAGGAACATCACGTAATAGATTCCACTTCAGAAATCAAATACATATATACGGCTAAAGATTATTAAGTTGTGTTCTTGTAACTTTAAGGCTCATCTAATTAACCCAGGAGTTAAATTTTTCCAAAATATAATCTATCTACGGCGGCATGATCTGAGTAGATTGTAACTGAAGCTTTTCCAAAATAGATCTTAAACTTCTTAACTGCCATTAACACGGCTAACGTTTCCCTTTCTGTTGCTGTGTAGTATCCTTGTGTCTAACTTAACGTTTTGCTGAAAAATGCCAAGGGGTGCCCTATTTGAGTTAACACCTCACTCACGGCGTAATCGGAAGCATCAGCCGTGATCTTCAAGTTCTGGTCCCCTTCCGGGAATTTTAACACTGGGGCATTAATTAGAGCTGTTTTCAATTGTTCAAAAGCGATGTTTGCCTCCGCTGTCCATACAAACTTAGATTTCTTAGCGTTTTAAAACTAACAGAGGTTCAACAATATCGGCAAAATTTTGGATAAACGAACGGTAATATGAGCACATGCCAATAAAAGATGAAAGTTTCTTCGCCGTATTTTGTCGGAGGATAATTTTTTATTGCTTTCATTTTAGTATCCTCAGTTTTGATAACCTTAGCTGAGATTTTGTACCCTAAATATCGTAATTCTTTAGTTGCGAATTTACATTTTGCAGCATTAATAGCTTCTTCTAAATAATAACCTGCTTCTTTTAATAATGAAAAAACTTCGTGGAGATCTTCCACGTGTTGTTCAATAGTGTCACTAGTTATGATAATGTCATCGAGATGAATCAAAGTGGATTTTCCTAGAACGGGACGCAGAATTATGTTCATAGCGCGTTGGAAAGTTGACGGAGCACCGCCAAGCCCAAACAGCATGCGTAAAAATGCGTAATTGCCCGATTTTGTAATAAACGCCGTTTTATTCACGTCTTCTGGTTTCATGGCTGTTTGAAAGTAGCCTTAGGAAAGATCAAGAGTGGTCATACATTTTGTAGACCTAATTTTCCTTATTATTTCTTCTATTACCGGTAAAGGGTAAATAGGGAATTTAGTCATGCCATTAAGTTTTCGGTAATCGATAGCAAAACGATAAGCCTTTGGATCCAAAGAGGGCAAATTATTTCTCTTTCTGTATAGCACAACTGGGATAGCACATTCACTATTGATGAGAATAATGATTTCATCCCTTAACATTTGCTTTATGTGGTATTCTATTATTGCTTCTTTCCCGTATCATACCGATAAGGCTTTGCTTTACAAGGTTCGCTTGATTTTAGTTCTATCGCATAGGTAACAATTTGAGTATTTCCTGGCTTCTCGGAAAATAACGTATTAATTAATACTAGCTGAAGAATTTTCTAATACTTGGCAAATACTATAATAAATCTAAAACGATGTATAAAAGAAATTAAGCAAAACAGAAAGAAAACAAAACGAAAAAAAAAAAAAAACCGTTTTTCACAGCCTATTCAGTATTTCTCCTTCAATTAATTCAGATCTCACTTCGCGACAAGACAAAAATACATAAAAACTCAAAATATCTATATTAAAAATTACGAAGTAAATCTTAAACACTTATTTACTGGAATAAATTCCAGAATGGATGAAGCCTGATTTAATTCGCGATAATAAAAGAAGGCGTTATCTTCGTTATGGCGAAGCTTAGCTACTCTAGATTTACAACAAATCCACTATTCTCTTAAGTTTCAAATGTAAACAAATATGGCCAAAATAATTAGGCTTAGCTGCACTTAAATCATTTATAATTGTTGATAATTATGCAGTTATAACATGCAGGTTAATTAAAGGCATAAAAACCTTAACCGGAAGATAAAAACAACCTAATTCAATCATTTTAAAACCGAAAACACACAATTTACAAACATATAAGAATAAAGAAACTGAGCTGACTGAGCGGAGTAACGGAGTGGATATACAGGGTGATCATAAAGGAACTTTGTCAGCATCTGCACTTCTAGCTTCCGTTCCCGTTAACCGATCGAGATGAAATTGCAAATGTAGTTATTCGGAGGTATGCGCTCGAGATTCTGTGAATGGCAACACAGGGGCGCTCACGGTTACAGAAACTCGAAAATGTCGAATAGCAACGCCAACTTTTTCCGGTCGTAAAATGTTCAGCGCATACGAAAACCCTACATAGCGTTGGATCGGTACCGATATGTCCAAACACGGAAATGTTATGTATACACAAAGAAGAGTTCTGAAAACCGGCCAGCGAAACACGATCTAGGAGCACGCAGAAAATTTGCATATAACACAGGCAACATACCAATCACAGAAAGCCTATCGCCAGATATTCAACGTAAGGAACCCAATAAAATACTAGGCGGGTACGCGAAATCGTCATTCGGGAACTCGCACATGGCGACGAAATTACTCTTTTTGGGAAAGTTCGTGGTGAATTGCTAAAATTGTATTATCAAAATGGGATGAACACTACTACCGGAATTGCGTAGGCGGAATGCACTAAACGACATCGTTTGGATTCAAGATGGTACACCCCCACATATAGCGAGGTTTGTTAAATGGTCCTGGAACAGCATTTTGGTGATCGCATCATCTCACGCCATTATCCTTTTCCGTGGCCTCTGTGATCCCCCGATCTGACGCCCATGGATTTCTGGTTTCGGGGATATCTCAGATCCAGATTTTACCTGTGCAATTCGCAATCTTTGTCGAATTTAAAGGATTATATACGGCGTGAGATTGCAAACATCCCTCATGCAATTACCGTCTGCCGATGCAATGCATACTTGCCTGTGATGTCCCCCATGTGAAAAATGTTTGATCTAAGTAAAGGTATTCTTTTGCTTGATATATGTTGCCATAAATGATCGGCGTCTTATCTCTGTCATATGCAACTTTTCTGCTTACCCCCAGATCGTGTTTTGTTGGCCGGTTTTCAGAACTCTTTTTTGGGCATGCATAACACGCCAGTTTTTGGACATATCAGTACCGTTCCAAAGCTATTTAAGGCTTTAGTACGAGCTGAACATTTTGCGGCAGGAAAACGTTCGCGTTGCCATTCGAAATTTTTGAATTTCTGCAACTATAACGGTAACCGTGCGCGCCCCTGTGTTGCCATTCACAGAATCTCGAGCGCATACGTCCGAATACTATATTTGCAAACTCGTCTCAATCGGTTAACCGGAACGGACGCTAGAAGTGCAGATGTTGGCAAAGTTTCTTTTTGCCCACCCTGTATATATACATATACTTATATACTTTTGGTGCGGCCAATTGCAACCAAAATAGGAGGTGCACATCTACATGTTATAGCAATCCTACATACAAAATTTCAGTATTCTGAGTATAACTCAAAAACCAGTTATTCGAGATACATACATACACACGTACGTACGCACGGACGCCACGAAAAAATCGCTTCAGAATCCTTTTTAAACCAGTTTTACAATTTTTTTGGAGAAAGAGGAGTCTTTTATTCAGTACTTACATTCAAATATCACGCAAAAACGTCTTTAAATACTATTTGATAGCGATCAAATTGGATAGTTTCTTTGAAATATGATACCCGAAATTTTTCGCGATTACGATACTTCCTTTTTACTTCGTACAAGGAAGTAATAAAAGATCTCGCGTTTTTCCGCTTATTTGTGTGAAAACCGTGAAACCGCAACCTACTGCTATCAATACTTTTTGAGGTATTAAATGCTTAATTTTTCTGTTACTTTTGGATCACTAAGTTTATGTTAGAAACAGCTTGACCTTTACATTTTGAGCCTCGCAGTTCGAAATCTGAGGAAACTGTTATCATATGTTTTGATTAGCATGAATACTGGACTTTAGAGTCGCTCAGACTTAATCCTGTTTCCGTCTAAAGTAAACTTAGAATTTGAAAAGACAACATAATGTTGTTAATATTGACCATATGAGGATGCAGACATTTTGTAGGATAAGAATAGAAACATCTTAAACAATCAAATAATTATGCAGTGTTAGAATACGTTTTTAGGAAATTGCGTGATCAGCTCTTAAGACCAGGTAGTGAAAGAAATGGGTGATGAAATTGTGCAGAAATTTTTGTAGTCTAGTCCAACTGCGTTTCGTGCTTGGCAAAACAAATAAAAAAATTCAGCTTATTCCAGAATTTTCAGCAGATCACGTTCGAAAAAAATGGGAAAATAGAAAAACGTGAAGAAGTATAATTTTGGTAGAAGCTATTTTTGTAAAGTATAGTTATTTGGTAGGGAATTATTGAAAAAATATTACATTTAGAAAAAATTAAAACAGCTGAAGCATTTTAACAATGTTTCCAGTCTGAAAGTCAAATAACGCGTGTGAACGAAGTTTTTCCCAGCATCAGAAAAATCTTATTTCTTTAAGATTTGTAGTTATATTACTGATAAAAGTTTACGTTATTAGGTAATATGTTTACTAGGTAACTGCTTTGTTTTTTTATTGATACAAGCTTCTGATGGAATGTGAACTTTTATTTACAGTGTACATTCGATTCTGCAGGCGCGAATTATCCCATTTGCGCTTTATTCGAGAGTGGCAAGGCCCATACACTCACATTCAACGTGAAAGCATGTAAAAAACAAACACGCGCAAGTGTGAGCATGCTTTAAAAATACTGAATTGCATTTTTACGTTTCGTTTCAACGGCTACATAGTCTAATTCGCTCTTTACTGTTCTGGTCGTCACATGACTCTTTCTGAGGAAGATAATGATTTAACGAAATTCTAGAGAAACATGACAGCATTGGATGCCATCTATGGAGTAGCAAATGTTTGGTCGGAAATAAAACCAGTAACATTGGTTCGATCAGATTTATCTAATTGCAAAGAAGTGGAGGCAATAACTGATGCTCTATGCCAAACAATTGAAATGTAAAATTCTTCGAAAATGTTTATCTGGTAAACATCGGTTCAATGGTGATTCGGTTAATCCGGGCTTTCAATATACGTGAAAAGCGTTAACAATTTCATTAGATCGAAGACAGCAACGATATATGTTAAAAAATCTGTTGAAACGATATCTATTGGACTTCGTCGACCGAAAGAATTCGAAAAAGAATTCGAATAGAGTGATAAAATAGCACTTCAAAATATACGTGACAAAGTTAGGCAACTATAGTTAAACGTTCTCAAAAACAAAATAAAATTAATGTATTTGTAAGAAATAAACATATAAAAATGCGTGAAAATTGGTATTTTGGATCATTCGTGATTTTCAATTATCCGTGACCCGCTTCTTATTAAATTCCTACTGTTAGCTCACACTCTCCCTATATCTTTTTCAAATTTTCAATCGTTAATAAAATATTTTTATTCATCCACTCAGGTTCAAATACGTTTTTTAAACTTGTAGTGAATCTTATGTATGTAAAATGTATTTGAACTTGATGTTAATACAGTTTTTTCACATATTAAAGTTAATTCCTGCTTATGTATTCCTGTTTATCGGAACCAAAGATATGCTATTGTTATTAAATATATTATAAGACTTACAAATAATGACCGTTTATTAAGAAATCTAACGTGCTGTAAAAATTAATTTAATAACAACTTATAAATAATACACTCACGTTTGTGAAAATTGCAACACCAAGAAGGAATCGTCATAATTGAATGCAATTTAATACACAGTTGAGTGGTAGTGGTACAAATAAATGATTAAATGTTCAAAGCAAACAAACAAGAACAAGAGATCAGAATCAGTATTTTGTGTGGCCACCACGCGCCGCAATAAGTGCTGCTACACGACGTGGCATGGAGTCAAACAAAGTTTGAATGTCTGACTGAGGAAGAGCATTCCATATCGTTTGTACGCGTACCCAAAGTTCGTCTGCAGACGCAACAGGACGAGGATCACGAGCAAGACGCCGACCAATGACATCCCACACATGTTCAATTGGCGACATATCCGGGGAACACGCAGGCCAAGGAAGAAGCTGTACCTGCTGCGCTGCAAAGAAGGATTTAACAATCCGAGCAGTATGAGGGCGGGCATTGTCCTGTTGAAATACAGCGCCTGGCAAGCTTTGAAGGAAGGGAACAGCTTCGGGCTGTAGAACTTCACGGATATACCGGTTGCTGTTCAGATTGCCCACAATTCGTAGCAATTGAGATCGTCTATGATATGCTATGGCGCCCCAGACCATAACTCCGGGTGTTCGTCCACTGTGGCGTTCGATAATGCACTCCGGAAGGTGGCGTTCACCGGCATAGCGTCTGACACGAATGCGGCCATCATGGTACCACAAATTAAAGCGGGATTCGTCAGAAAACACGACATGCTGCCAATCAGCACGCCAGTCTCTATGCTGATTGGCCCATTGTAGCCGCAGGCGGCGATGGTCGTGCGTTAGGGGGATCCTGTATAAAGGAGTCCGTGCGCGCAGTCCACACTGCAGCAGACGTCTACGAATTGATGAAGCACACAATGAAACACCTGTAGCTATTGACCACAGTGCTGCCAATTGTCTAGAGGAAGCTGTACGGTCCGTCCGCGCCATGCGGACCAGGTGTCTATCATCGCGAGCTGACGTCACATTTCGGGGTCCACTCCCGGATTTCCGAGTTGTCCGACACTCGTCCGTCCACTGCTTCCAAACGCGCATCACTGTGCTGCTGTTACGCTGCACACGAGAGGCTACTGCACGATACGACAATCCAGCTTCACGAAGGCCGATGATTCTCCCTCGTTCAAACTCTGTAAGTTGTTCAAATCTCGCTCTCTTTCGTCGACGAGGCATAAGTACAGATTGAGTTAACGTTTACCACTAGCAGATAACCACCGATAACCATACACGCCTCGCTACAGCCGTCTATTTATTCGGATCCATCAGCCGTTCAGAGGGCGCTGCTCAGCATACGCATGCGCTACGGATTTGCAATTCTAATCATTTGCATATCATGCGCTACTTTGCATTTCCTGAAAATTTCAGCTCACTCGCGTAAGTCCTTCATGGTGTTGCAATTTTCACAAACGTGAGTGTAGTACATGACTGTGATAAATAGGATTGTAATATTTAACAAAAATAAGTGGCAACAGTAAGACAGAGTTCTAAAGATTTTTAAAGTGTATGGAATTAAAGATTTGTAATTTTATAGAGTTGGATGAAGCGGATGTAATGTCCCATTATGTAGCGAAAATTCTCCCCTTATTTCTATGTTAACGTGAAAATATATGTGTTTAAAATATAACCCTTTAAAATGTGCCTTGCTTCACAAGTGGATAATGCGAAAAGAAAGCGAAACGAAACTACAACACAACTTAAGTGACGGTTAGAGAAAGGAAAACGTAAGCGACAAGAAAAGCTTCCTACGAAAACTCTTCGTAGCAGGTCAAGCATATGTCGCCTTGAGTCGTGTGAAATCATTAGATGGAATATTAATTGAAGAACTGGACTGCTCGAAACTTACTGGAAAGGTTCCTTGCGATAATGAAGTATTACAAGAGATGGATAGAATGGGAAATTATAGACCACCATCAGCTCCATAAATTAGAAACTAAAAAATTTTAAGAATGTTAATAAACTGTAACTAACAATAAATTTTTTCTTAGTTGACCTAAGTAGGAATTGACTTTAAGACTTTTTTTTATATTATTTGTTCAGCGTTACCTCCAATAATCGACAACACACTATACTTGAAATGAAACATATTCTTCAAAGTCGTTATTTATTTATTTATTTTCAGTTAGGCCGAAAAAGGTATCTTCTTCCGGATTATCGATAAAAAAATCATAATTTTGACATGAGAAACCGGAAAGCCCTAGCCAATTTTTGAATTTTTGCACCAATTCAGTTGTTAGCCATATGAGAATGGGAGAGTTAAGATGAAGTACATGTACTTAAAAATTAATTAAAAGTTATTGCTTATGACTTTATTGCAGCTATTGTAATCGTTACTAACTTTTTATTGTCTCTTTTCTCCATTGTTGTATATTTTCCATTCTTTGCCCATTCTTGTTGTTTTATTGTAACATTTTTAAATAAAATTCTTCAAATCATTCTAAAACTACAAAAGAAAATAATATTTTGCTATGCATTTTATGGGAATGTTCGAATAACAATAGCTTCACAATAAGAGTATAACTTCCTTACAAATTAGAAATAAGCAAAAAATTTCATTATCCTGAATTCGAAATCCTTCACTGGTAGTTACATAGACAATGTATTTTTCATTTAACGTCTCATTTCGGAGTACAATATGTTGGCTCAAAACTTAATAAGAGTGAAAAAAGTTTTATAAAAATTCTATGCCACGTTTCCTTGGTAAATAAATTTGAAACCAGTGAACAGAACCATTATTATTGTTTGCACAACAAGTTTCATATTTTTCTTACTGGTATAAAAATAGTACGCAAACAATGCGTGCATTTTATACTTAAACGATTTCTCTTTGTTATATAGGTAGGAGCTATATTTTACCATCATAGGAAAAGTAAATGACTTATTAATGATTTTCTTCCTCTATTGATTAAAAAGGCTGTTTTGCTAATTACTTAGGTAAAAGTTTGCTGCTTTTTGAAATTTCATAATAAAGCTCGACAAAATAAATTTGCAGCTGCAGCACGGAAAATTAGTTCAGTGATGCATTTTTACATTGCCAACATTTATTTACTTTGATAATGAATAATTATCCCAATATGTCTTTCAGTATGTGTTTAAAATACATTAATAGTTAATTTTTCTTAGGAAAATAACTCTACAGTGACATCCTCGAATACATTTTTCAGAATTCCTTTCGGTTTTGTTAACAGAGCAATTAATTATAAGTGAGTTTGAAGTATAAAAATTCTAATTAATTTCCGGGACTTATTAATATTTAATTGTCTATATCAATGTTCTCATCAAAATGTTTTAAGTGTTCTTGCAGATTTTCATGGCGGAACATTTATAAAAATAAATTTAATTCAGCTTTATAGAACATAATACAGTAATTTTAATGAACGCAATGTTAGGCAAAGTAAAGTTGGTTACGTATAGAACATCTCAATTATTTATTTCCAAATGATTCGCTTTTAAGCCATTAAACTATATTGTCTGTCAACATCTCCGTTGTCAGAATTAAAACTACGAAATGTGAAACGCTAATTTAAATGTTCTTTATTCATGGATTGTTTAGAATCACTAAGAAAACTCACTGGAAAGTTCCTGAGTTTAATGTGAAAATAATGAATGTTAAGGCAATCATTTTTACTTAAGAGACGAAATGATGCCACATCTGAAGTATAAGGAGAATCTAGGAGAACAAATCCCTTGTTCAGGAGATGTTTCCAAGTCTTGCTTTAACATAAACTTTTGAGTCATGAATATCATTAAATTTAATTAAAATTTGATATTTATTAATCGCTTAGTACAATGGAAGTTCAATATAAATGTTTGGTTTTTGAAGGACAGCCATTTTTTAGTGTTGTCGCTTTTAGTTTCACTGAATTATTTGAATAAACTATCTGCTTGCGTAGCTAGCCACCCACATGAAATAGTTTATATAAAAAAGGAAATATATCTAAGGATTTTAATTAACACAGCTAATGTAGTATCAAATGTCTAGATAGTAATTAATAATAATTGCTCTGAATCTGCGTTTATTGCTTTTAAATCGATTACTTTGCTAATAAATAACTGCATAATTTCGAAAGAAAAATTAAATATTTTACGTTTTTCTGTATTAAAATACACTGCGAGCGAAAGATAAAAATATATTAGATCGAGCACTGGCAACACGTTTCTTTCAACTCCTTGATGTTTTTAATTAAATTCGGAAGATATTGCGTTTTTTCTGAGTGGCAGCATAATTCTGTTATGTCGTAGTGTTTTTTGGTAAAATTTGAAACATAAAAATCTTCCTTTGAGTGGCAACACAAAGCTTTTACTCTGCTGACTTTTTAATCAAAATTTCTTTAAATTATCAGAAAATATGAAATAAATAAAGTACCAATTCGAAATTGAAAATTCGGTATTCGAGATGCTCATTAGTGTTGGACGATCTGCTCCGGAACTGATTCAAAGAACCGATTCACTTTACTAAGCGAATGATCTTCGATCCAGGGAAAACCAAGCACTAGTTCTTTAACAGTTCACGGAGACTTCCTGTTGGGAAGCATGCCAAATATTTGATTCCTCTTATGTAAGCACTAACATCCTTTCCGTTATAATTTACTGGAAATGCCTGTGACCTTTTTTTCATGTGTGTGTTATATGTATATGTGTGCTTTTGGTTTGTTTATGTTCAATCTATTATTTAAAAAACAAAACATTAACTAAAGCGAAGTATCTCAGCGAAACCGACCTCCTCTGTTGACAAATGGATAGAATCTCTTTTTCCATCTGGCAGAGCGATCATGCGCATGCGCAATCTGTTTAAAGTACGTACATTGGTGCTGAGT
>KK121554.1:0-82885 GCA_000611955.2 Stegodyphus mimosarum | reverse complement strand
AATTTTCCTTTTCTAGTCGCAGACCTGGGTTTTCGGAGTCTTGATTATTCGCTCTTTTCATCCACCATTCATTCTTCTCTAGCTGCGGATCTGCTTCCTACGGACACTTTATTATTCGCTCTTTTCATCCACCATTCATTCTTCTCTAGCTGCGGATCTGCTTCCTACGGACACTTTATTATTCGCTCTTTTCATCTCTCTGGCGTTTCTGCTCTAGCTGCAAATCTGGCTCCTGAGGAGTCTTGATTATTTGATTATCTTCGCGCTTCCTCGGAGCCGTTCCTTTGAATTTCATTTTTTATTCTTTAAATACGGTTTCATAGTTCTATGTATATTAGGCATTACCTTTTTTATACAATATTATTGTAACATTTAGGAAGAATAATAAATTATATTCTTATTTATTTACTTATTTTATTAACGTTTTGTAGTCAAGAGCTGTCCCCGGGGGTTGACTCAGGAGAATTCCTGGGAAGTACTGGCTAGGATCTGTACTTAGACAGTCTCAACCACGGGGGTAAAATATCAGGTACTATTGTACCTTATTCTTCACAGGACTAGAACCCGGGTATTGTACCTAGGATGGGATCAGGCTCGACAGGGACCGTACTGGTACTGGCTTGTCCGCTCCCTTGGCTGTGGTGGAGCTGATATGAAAAACCAGGAGGAGGGCGTGGGACCATGCCCGTATAACCACAAAGGTAAAGTTAGGGCGTCCCCGTCTCTCCGTAACGAGTGTAGTCAAGAGCTGTGAATTTCTCTTTCATCTTCTTCAGAATTAGTATATATTTATAAATGTAAATTTTTCCATCTAATGTACTTTTGTCAAAGTTGCAGAATAAAATGCGGGCCCTACCGCATAAAAGAACCTCGAGCGATATTTGATATCATTTTGTCAAATTAGTTAAGAAAAATTAAGATGCCGGTATTGTCAAAAGACAATTTTCTGTTCTTTAGGATCTGCCTCTGATCCAACAATTGTTTTACACTGTTCTTTGTACTAGCATCAGAATGTTAGTTATGGTAATAAAATAATGTAATTTTTAACGAAAGTGAGTTTAGCTTCCCTTATTTTATTTTATGAAACTTACCCACAATATACAACACATAGTAAGGTATCAAATAACATAAAAAGAAATTACCAGACAATTATGGTAGCATAGAAATTAAAACACGCATAAAATGAACAAATCGAAGATGTCAGTTTGCTATAGGAAAAGTACCTTCAATAAAAAAACATCGTCCAGACAGAATCGAGAGCGTTCAAAATGGATATTTTCGTTGAAATACGATAACTTAAATTTTTCGCGATTACAATACTTTCTTTACTTCGCACAAGGAAGTAAAAAGCACATGTGCTATACACATATTTTATATGTATTATTACGAATTTTATACATAAATATATAATTTTAATGAAATTATATGTGAAATGTTTGCACTTTTCTGTATAATGTAACATGATAAGCTTCAGGAAAATGATTTTTTGCGAGAAAATAAGAGTACAAGGACAGGTCTATTTAACATTAAATAAAGAGGTATCTCTCTGATTTGGAGAGATATTGCCAAGCTGGCAACGAAATTAGCAAAGAATTTTGACAGAAACCGCCAAAAGCAGCCAAACGTGGCGACATTTTGGTCCTATCACTGTATAGCAGTAATGGGTACTATAATTGAATAACTGTAATTTATTCCAATATTAACTGTAACCGTGTCCAGCCCTCATACGCCTTCTAGTAATTTCGAGAAACAGAACGTATTAGATATATATCGGGGGCTAGGTGAAAACTATATAAGATCGGAGAGAGCATCAAATTCTTTGTTATTGTAACTATTAGTTCAAAGCGATTTCAGAGTATTTATATATCGAGAGGTTCGCCTTTTTAGATGGGTTTTGCACTGCACTGGGTTCAATGTTCTTAATAATTTGAAGTGTAACTACTGATTGTATTCTGTGATACCGTGAAGAATTATATGAGTAATTTTGTGGAAAGTTCCAGAACTGTGAAGCCTTTCTTTGGAAAAAAAATTATCGTCAAAAATAAATTTTATGATTTGTTCTTCTTTCTGTGTTCTTCTGTGTTCTTCCTTCTACGTAGTAAAGGCAGTATTGTAATCGCGAAAATTTTCGGGTATCGTATTTTAATGAAAATATCCATTTTGACCGCTCTCGAATCCATTTGAATGGCATTTTTGCATGGCATCTCTACGTACCCACAGAATGAAGGACTCACTTTTTCAAAATGAAATGTAAAATGGATTCATATACGTACGTATGTATGTATATCGCATAAATGAAAAACGAATAGCCGTTGAACTTTCAAATTTTGTATGTGAGACTATAACAATTAATAGTTCACCTCACCTTTATGTTGCAATAGGCCGCATCAAAAGCATATATAATGTTACAAAATGTCCAGTTGCAGTAAGATAGTTTCCCCGCAAAGCGGGTTTAGGGTTGTTAGAAAATAGCAAAGGAAGGTAGGGTTGCAATGTTTGGCGCGAAATTGCCCATTTGGCAAAAAGTTGGCTACATGCCGTAGCGGATGGAGAACGTTCTAGAACGAATTCTTACCGGTTTGGCCCAGAATGTACTCGAAGGAGACCAAAAACTATACAAACTCTGCCTGTAGCTGGAGTAGCAGGCTAGTGTCGAGTGTCTCGTCAGTATATCACGAATTGGTGGATCGAAAGTGTGCTTCGTTGGGGCTGTCGAGTGTATCGTCGAGTGCATTGCGAGTTGTAGCGGGGAGAGTCTCGAGAGTACTCTGAGTTCCGAAAACGACCAAACCGAGTCGGTAGTGGTACTCTAGTACTTTTCCGTGTCCGTGTCTAGTGCTTTCCCGTCCCGTCTTCACTGTTATAGCCTGAAGGATGTGTTGATGATAGCTTCAGCGTGTTTGTCGTAGTTTTTCGACGACTGTAAACGTGGTTTTGGAGCTGTCCTGAGTAATACTGCCTAATAAATTGTGATTTCACGCTTCGTTAAGTGTTATCGTTAATTACTCCAAACCCACAAACCCGCACAAACGCAATAATAAGCATCAGAGTTCTTAGACCTTCTCCCAGAAAATTTCTGTGTACTATACAAGTAACAAGAAAAATGTTTCAACAATATATATATATATATTCTCACTCTGTTACTCGGCTCGATGAGCTCAGCTTTATGTGCATTATTAAATTATGCATTTTTTGCTTTTAAAGAGTCTGAATTATCTTGTTCTTATATTAACGTTTTAAGGTTATTAAGGTTTTTATGTCTTTAGTTAGTCTGAAAGCAATAGATGTAGAATTATCAGCAACATAAAAGTTTAAGTGGCAATAGACCTAAAGAGGCAGCCATTTGTTTACATTTAAGATTCTAAGTAGAAAAGTCAATTTACAAGGTACTTCTCCCGCCTTCTTTGCATGCCTTCGTGGTGTAGTGGTCAGCACGCTCGACGCGCAACTGAGAGGTCCATGGTTCGATTCCCAGCGAAGGCGTTGCTCATTTCTCATTCCTCTGCTTCTAAAGAAAACCTGTTGTCTCTACAAGTGGCGCCCAAACTGAAAAGGTGGTGGATGATGATTCTCTACCACCACGATTTGGCAACTATGTACCTTAATCCCCAGTCGCTCTTGAAAAGGGGCAGTATATAAGGTATTTCTCCCGCCTTCTTCCCATGCTTTCGCGGTGTAGTGGTCAGCACGTTCGACGCGTAACCGAGAGGTCCGTGGTTCGATTCCCGGCGGAGGCGTTGCTCATTTCCCATTCTTCTGTTTCCAAAGAAAACCTAATGTCTCTACAAATTAAGTCATTTGGTGCACCGACTTTAGTGTCTTTTTGTCCAGTGGGACCAAAAGTTAACTTTCAGTTTTGAGAATAAAAAATTTTGTCTTCCTGCCCGCTGGCCGAATTGTTTGTGCTTAGGAACTCAAACTTTAATCGTAAAAATTGTTTTTTAAACTGTTGTTAGCTCTATTTGGTATTTTAGGTTGCTGTATTTTACAATTTTTAATGAAGATATTTCGAGTTTTTATGCATGTTTGCCTTCCCGCGAAGTGCGAACTGAATTGATTGAATGAGAAATATATCTCTAATAAAATTCGAGGAAATACTTCTAAACGAAGTTCAGCAAAAAATGTGAATGATTGAATAGACCTTACAAGAAAGTCATATGGTGTTCTACATCAGATAATTTACTTTCTTGTTCGAAATAAACAGAGTATTGTAATTGCGGAAAATTCAAGTATTACATTTCAACGACACTATTCATTTTATATGCTCTTGCACCCATTTGAACGATTTTTTTGCTTGACATCTGTACGTACAGACAGAATAAAGGACTCCTTTTCAAAACAGATTGTGAAATGGATTTAAAATACATTCAGGAGGACTTTTTTTTCATGAAGTCTGCCTGTACGCGCGTACGTATGATGTATGTATCTCGTATAACTCAAAAATGGTTAGTCGTAAGACGTTGAAAGTTAATGTATGAGAATGACTTTGCTATAACATTTAGTTGTGAACCTTCGTTTTTCGTTGTAATCAGCTGCACCCAACGTATATATATATATATATATATATATATATATAATCTGCATGCAACAGTCGCAGAATTATCAACAATTTAAATAGTGTCAGTTGCGCTAGGGCTAATAAGGCTTCTAGTTGTTTACAGTTGCAATTCTGAATGGTATAGTGAACTAAGCTAGTTGCTGCTCCAACTTTACTGTCTTTTTGCACAGTGGAACCAAATGTTAACTACATTTTTGTGTGCCGAAAATTTTGCCTTTTTGCGCGTCGGCTGAATTGCTTGTTTGTGAGCAAAAACTCTAATTTTAATTGCAAAAACTATTCTTTTAACTGTTTTTTGCTGTATCTGGTGTTTTAGACTTTTTTGCATTTTACAATTTTTAAGAAAGATGTTTTGAGTTTTTGTACGTGAATATTTATTTGCACAATTTGAGAAGAATAAATATTTTGTTCTGTTATATTTTTATGCGATACGTTTATAATGCTATTTGTTTATTTTAAATTATGCTAAAGCACGCGAGGACTATTTTCGTAGGAAGACGGATGCCTTAGTGGAAAACATTTTGAACAAAACTGGCTCGTATTCACGTGACGCATGGTATTAAAACTACTGTACTAGAAGATTTGATCTTCCCAATCAGAAAACTTTGAACATGTGTGACGTCAATGCCTCATAGTCTGCTGCAAGGTAATTACTTCCTTGCGGAACTAAATGCAGTTTTCTCTTCGTTTTTTAACACTTCTGAGTAACATGACGTCATTGAACTCGAGCGTTCAAAGAAGCGTAGCCTTAGTGAAAATTGCGAAAACTCCCATGCAGTCAGCTGCACACAGCCATTTGAACCCAGATCGAACTAACAGTGTTTAGCTTTTTTACCGCTCTACGATTCGTGCTCAATATTTTATTGTACATTTTATTAATACAATATTATTAACAAAGATAAATCCATTACACAAATCGAAAGGTTCACCGACAGTTGTCTTCTTTGTTGAGACAGTTTGGGTCTACAGCAGGTAAACTGTCTGAAACAGTGGGCATTATGTTAGACACAAATCACTGCATTTTGATCTCTTTAACTGCCTAAACATTACTGAAATAAAAGAGGGGAAAGGAAAAACATAGTTTCTTCTAGCATCGCACT
Organism: Stegodyphus mimosarum; assembly: GCA_000611955.2. Taxonomy (NCBI): domain Eukaryota; kingdom Metazoa; phylum Arthropoda; class Arachnida; order Araneae; family Eresidae; genus Stegodyphus; species Stegodyphus mimosarum. The sequence goes on along the minus strand of KK121554.1, from coordinate 77,227 downwards.
GAGCAGGTGTTTAGCCTATTAAAAAAGAGCATCCAGTTATTCGTGTTTTTCGATTGACAGGTGGACTTTTAATTGGGTAATTGAAGTTGCACCTTCCAAAGAGCTATATTTTGAGAAAACAGCAAGACAACAACAGCAACAAAAAAAAAAGAATTCTAAATCATATTCATTTCTTCTCAAAAACTGTTGTGAGCTTGTTTGAGTTATTGCTTCATTTTGTAATGGCGACGTCTGGGATGACGTATAAAGATGTCGTTATGGCTTAGCAATACCAAAAGAATATCCATTCTTAAGTGTAGAATAAGGCAAATATCTGCCCGCAAACGACTCTAAAACTGCCGGAAACTCTTTAGCCTGAAATTCATGGTTGCCATTAAACTAAAAGATAGCACGATTTATTGAGTTTCCTCTTAAGACATAAATTTTCTGTGAGCAGACGTTTAGATATCAGAATATATTTCGGGATTAGTTGGTGCATAAATCAAAGTATTCAAAAGATTTGACAGTGTTTATAGCTAAGAATATTGAAGTGTTAAGAAGGAAAAAGACTTCAGTTAGTGAAGTAATTACTGCTTGAAATCTTAGGCAATAAATTAAGCACGCGTAAGATAATTTTTATCCGAAATTTTAGTTGAGAAGTAAGAAACATTTTAAGGAATTTGTAAGCTCAGGTTGAAATATAAGAATAATTTATTATATAAAATAGATGAAATAAATATGGAATATTCATATCAGAAAGTTAACACTACGAAGTTTTCACCGAGTTGAAAATAACAAACTCATTCAAAAATAAACATAACAAAATGTTGTTCATAAAAGATATAAATACAATATTATTTTGTTGCTCAAGAATAAAAGTTCGAGAGAGGAAAATATTAAGCTCACAGATATTTTTCAGAAGGAGAAAAACTTTATCAAAATTAAGAAATATTATCAGCCGTTGCCATCCAAAGAAACTCAGAAAGGTTTCTGAACAGTCGCCTAGAAGAATCTGTTAAGGTTTTATACGCTCTCGCTGAGCTCTCAGTAAACCAGTCTGCTCTTGCACTCCCTCCTAACCGTTTTTTTGTCTTTTTAGCTTTATTATCAACCATAATTTTCTTCGCACTAATGCTACATACCATTCAACGACAAAATCGCAAAATTATTAAAAGCTGCATAGCAGTATATGTTTAGAATTCCCAATGCAGTGTTGGCAGACATTTTGTGACATTGGCAAAATTTAAATAAAAACACGTTGCTGGGAAATGTCATACGTCAGATTTATAATATTTAATTCGCTAAAATTTCTCTTTGAGAATTTTATTTAATTTCTGTCATTTTACGAACACAACGATTTTTTTGTTTTAGTATTGTATGCCAGAAAATGCTTAAAATAATTTATTTATTTATCACATACATTTTAATGCATTTAACTTAAACAATGCAGTATAAAGATTTACCAAAAATACAATTTTACGTTCGTGTATTTTATAAAAACTGAGTGCATCAAAATCGCAAATTCATTTCAGGAAATGTCAATAAGACATAAGTAACCTAAAGAAACTTTATGATAGATAGAAACTACAGAATGCAATTCGGGAAATGCTGTACATGCAGTTTTCACTAGGACAAAATGCTTTTAGACCAGTAAGGGTCTGTTTCACCTCTAGTCTTCAGCGCTTCATACAAAGTACAAAGCGCTTAAGTATATTTCTACACGGACAGACGAAATTTTCATGTGCTCTGATATTCGAATAGTTGTTTAAATGTAAACATTTTAAATAAGCTTATAAAGTTCCTTTCGGAAAATATCTAACTTATTCATAAAGTACCAACTAAAGCAAAGAAACTGAATTATTTACAAAGGACTATCGTATTATAAAACGACTTCTTGTAAGTAGATGGTGATTTATTAACAAATGATTCTAAAATAAGAAGTGGCAGATTTAAAAATATATTAGTCTGAAAATTTGAAATTACTGTGTAACATATAGAAGAACGTGTGATGGTCTTGGAAAGTTTTGAAGTAGTCTTGGAAAGTTTTGAAATAATGCATAAATAACATATATTTACGTATAAGAAATTACAAAATTAAAAAGAAATTACAGTACGATCTTGGTGTTCAGATTTCAGTTTAATGTCTGAAGCAATTTTAAACTAAGCAATTAGTATGTTACGAATATTAGTTTAAGAATTAATGTACCAGAAATTAAAGTTATAAAGCATGAAGGTTTATATGCATGAAGGATCAGTTGTGCAAGAGGGCAATTTTCTATGAAGTTATTTTTGTCATAAATTTAAACCACGAGAGAATTGTGGATTTATTTAATAAAGAAAAGACTTAATAAATCAAAATGTAGCTATGCATTTTATTTCATTTATTCATTCATTTTCTTGCAGGTATTTCCTTAAGTGGAACAGCTTTTATCTTACCAAATCGCAAAATCCACCAACTGAAAGGAAGGGATTTCTAGGGATTTTCTAGAGATTTTCTTCTAGATCTTTAAAAATGATTGAAAGATAATCAGTAGCTGTAAAGAACCTAGAAAAAAACAAATGAATTTTCCTACCATCATCAGATAAAGTATCTTAGCTAAACACATATTCGTTAAATCAACACATAAACATCTGCAGATTTAGGTAATCAACCAACTGTTACTTGGACTCAATTAAAGAGAATTTGATCATAACTCATGTAATATTTCTGTAAGCATATTTGATATTTCTGATGATATGCTGAAATTCTCATAACATATGTTTTAGAGCAGTAGATTATTAAATGACTATTGGCGAAGTGAAACAACAAGAGTCAGCGTAATATTTGTAAATTTTGCAGGAGTACTTTCGATGGTTTAACTATAGAACCATTCTCCTCAGCTGCCTAAGTGCAAATGAACAAGATAAGATATTGTTGGATTCTATGCGGATTCGTGGATTTGGAGTGATAACGACAACACTTGATGAAAAATGAAAACATAATGTATTAGCCAGTATTACAGTACAGCTCCGACTCGGTTCGGTCTTTCTCTGAACTTAACGTACTTTCGAGACTTTCCACGCTACAACTCGCGATGCACTCGATAGCCTCAAAGATACACACTCTCGATACACCAACTCGATACTAGATTGCTACTCCGCGTACAGGCAGGGTTTATATAGATTTTGGCCTGCCTTCGAGAACATTCTGGGACAACCCGGTGAGAATTCTTTCCAGAATGTTCTAAATTCGACTATGGCGCATCGCCACTTTTTGTCACCAAATGAGTAAATATGGAAACCCTGCCTTCGTAACAATATGATAAGAATGGCTAAGCGCCTAACTTCTGTTTAGCCATTCTTATCTTATCTCGCTCATTTGCACTCAGGCAGCTAAGGCAGATTGTTCTGTAACTAAACCATCGAAACTAGTCCTGCAAAATTTACAAATACATTCTTAGACAAAAAAAAACGACGCACCAAGAAGAAGTTATCCGAATAGGACGAAAATCGGTAGAAGTGATGTACATGTACAGAAAAACAAATAATTACAGTTGGAGAAAAGTTGGATGATTTATTGAAATGATAGAGCTTTACAAAGTGAAAAAGTTAGTAACACGTTTGTCCACCTCTGGCCCTTATGCAAGCAGTTATTAGGCTTGGCATCGATTGATAGAGGTTTCTTCCTAAGGGATATCGTGTGAAATTCTGTCCAACTGGCGGGTTAGATCGTCAACATCCTGAGCTGGTTGGAGGGCCTTGTCCATAATGCTCCAAACGTGCTCAATAGGAGAGAGATCCGGCGACCTTGCTAGCCAAATTAATGTTCAGCAAGCACCAAGGCAAACAGTAGAAACATGTACAGTGTGGGGGCGGGAATTATCTTGCTGAAATGTAAGCCCAAAGTGGCGTGACATGAAGGGCAACACAACGCGCCTTAGAGCTTCATCAACGTACCGCTGTGCTGTAAGGTTGCCACGGATGATACCAAAGGGGTCCTACTATGAAATGATATGACAACCCAGATCATCTCTCCTGGTTGTCGGCCTGTCTGCTGGAAGACAGTCACGTTGGTATCACACCGCTGTCCGGGGCGTCTCCAGACTCGCCTTCACAGGTCATCGGGCTCAGTTCAAAGCGGGACTCATCACTGAAGACTATTCTACTTCAATCAGTGACATTCCAGTGCGAATGAGCCCGATACCACTGCAAATGGGCTTAACGTTGTACAGAGGTCAATGGCAGTCGGAGCAAGGGGCCGCCGTGACCTCAGCCCCCTTTCTGTGCGCCGTCTAGGAATGGTCTTTTGATCACTGAAGTACTAGTTGAATTTACAATCGATGATAATGATGCATCTGGGGCTGTGAGCGTCGCTCTGACGATTGCTCGGTCTTCACGTTCTGTCGTTTCTCTAGGCCTACCGCTTCCTTCTTGACGCTGTGTGCGACCATGGTTCAGCTATTCCTGCCAACATCATCTTCGTTCCTGCTCAAATGTCGAGCTATTCGCCGATAAGACCAACCGGCTTTTTTGAGCCCAACTACACGACCTCTCTCAAATTCTGACATCTGCTCATGTCGTTAGCGCACCTCTATGCGCGACATAGTTACTGTCTACCAGAGTACACGGAATGAAATTCGGGAAGAATTTATGACTTGAAATCCTAATTTCTTCTCTTAAATATCCTGCCTGTTGCGCAGGTCAGATGCGCTATAGCGACAACCGTTCATTCATTGGCAGCCAAAATGTAAAATTTTGCATTTTCCGTCGAAACCTGTATGCATATCAATTTGTGTCCAGTTTGCATTATATCTTATCGGTGCGTCGTGGTGCATCGTTTTTTTTTTTTGTCTAAGAGTGTATTACGCAGATGCTTGTTGTATTCGCAAATAATCATTATTCGGATTATTATTTTAACCTGTATTACAATGATAATTCAATATTCAAGAAATTTCAAACGCATTGTGTTTCTTGCTGTTAACTGGGGATATACACAGTCCAGTCACATTAATGTGACCATCTGTCAAAAGCCAGAATAACCACCTTTCGCAGAGCGGACTGCTGCGAGACGTGCAGGAAGAGAGTCACATAGGTCCCTGAAGGTGTTCTCTGGGATGTTGAGCCATGCCGACTCTAATGCCGTGGCCAGCTGCGCTAGATTACGCGGTTGAGGATCCATGGCGCGAACAACTCGATCGAGATGGTCCCACAGATGCTCGATTGGGTTTAAGTCAGGTGAGTTTGCTGGCCAGGGGAGGACGGTAAACTCATCCTGGTGCTCTTCGAACCACGCACGTACACTGGCAGCTGTATGGCACCTCGCATTGTCCTGCTGGAAGATGCCATCATCCTGAGGAAAAACAATGCGCATGTAGGGGTGAACATGGTCCGCAAGGACAGATGCGTACTTGTATTGATCCATTGTGCCTTCCACAATGATCAGTGAACCTAGAGAATGCCAGGAAAACATTCCCCAGACCATAATGCTCCCGCCTCCAGCTTGGACCGTTCCGGCAATGGTTGCAGGGTGGTTCCTTTCAGAGGTTTCACGCCTTATACGCCAACGTCCATCTGTCCGATGGAGCATAAAACGCGATTCATCCGAAAACGCAACCTGTCGCCACTCAGTGGACGTCCAGCTGCTGTACTGGCGTGCAAATTCTAGCCTTCGCCGTCGATGAACAGCAGTCAGCATAGGTGCACGAACCAGGCGTCTGCTTCGGAGGCCCAGACGCAGCAATGTTCGCTGAATAGTACTTTGGGAGACACTTTTGGTAGCCCCTTGGTTCATTTTGGTGGTCAGTTGCTCAACGGTAGCCCGTCTATCTGCCCGAACGCATCTCCGCAACCGTCGTTCGCCTCTGTCATCTATGGCCCGTGGTGCACCACATTTGCCACGTCGCTGATTTTGGACAGTCCCATTTTGCCATGCACGGTACACTTTTACCACGGCGGCACGCGAACAGTTCACAAACTCAGCCGTTTCGGAAATGCTTCCACCCTTGGCCCGAAAGCCAATGATCATGCCCTTTTGGAAGTCGGATAAATCGCTTCGTTTCTGCATTACGCCAACGATTGAAATGTTTTCCGAAGCCCTCACACACCCTTTATATACGCTCAACTGCACTGTGCTGCCACCTGCCTTCTGTGATTGGTTATTTAACTCTGACATGGAAAGTACGTGGTGGTCACATTAATGTGACTGGACTGTGTAAAAGAAAATACTCTATTTAACTGCGATTGTAATTTCAATTTAGTTGTGGATAGTAGAGGAAATATTTTATTCACAAAGCAGTATTAATGTTGAGTAATAGACTCAGGAATTTTCAAAATAAGTAAGAATATTATTATATTTAATAACTATACATTTAATTTAAAAATATTATATTAATAATTAATAACATTATTTAATTTTTATCGCAATGTTACGCACAAAAGATTGCCTCTTTTAACGACTGAATGGTTGAGATAATTTCGTTTGGGGAAAACGAAGTTTGTTTGCGAACAACAACGATTCTGTTTTGAAATGATCATATAATATCTTATGCAAAGCTTATAAAAATTGCATATTAACTTAAGTGCAGTCATTTTAAAAATAATAGAGCCAACAGGTTTTTTGAATCTTTTGATATAACAAATTGAAAATAAAAACTAGGTTTTTGGACCTAATAATTTTTGCATTTTAATTTAATAATCCTGTTCGAGAGTGAAAGCAATGGTAATTGCAGAATTAACCCATATATTTAGTTAATTACGAAAATTCTCATCATATTTTTAAGTCAGAGCATTATCTTCTTCCCCGGTTGCCCTTTGAAAGGGGGAGTATATAAGGTATTTCTCCCGCCTTCTTCGCATGAATTCGTGGTGTAGTGGTCAGCATGCTCGAGAGGTCCGTGGTTCGAGTCCCGAGGAAGGCATTGCTCATTTTTCAGCTCTCCTACTTTCAAAAAATACCTACTTTATAATTTCAGCTATCAATATGGTATAATGAAATTCATAAGAATTTCAGCTAACAATATGGTATAACGAAATTTATATACGTTTAGGATGTGCGCTGGTAATTAAGTTTTTTTTAGTTCCTTTAATAAAGAATAAGTCTTTTCATGATGTTAAATTTTGGAAGGAACAGCTGCGGTATTTGCGTATTACGGAATAATGTATGAAATAATATATATTCTTGACTTCGTATTGTTGTTGAGTCTTTGACGCTCTGATAGATTTCATATGAGAAAGGTATTAATGGTCAGAGAAGTAAATATTAGCAGTTGGAAGTAAATATTAGCATTAGGTTATTTCGAAGCAGGAGACTTGAAAATGAGAAATGCCCTCACCGGGACTTGAACTACGTGCCTGTCGAATATGCGCCGAGTGTGCTGACCCCTAAACCACGAAGGCATGCTAAGAAGGCGGGAGCAATACCTTATATACTCCCCGTTTTAAAGGGCGACTGGGGATTAGGGGACCCAGTCGCCAAATCCTGGTGGTGGAGAATCATCATCCACCATCGTTTTTAGTTCGGGCGCCACTATAAAGACATTAGGTTATTTCGAAGCTAGAGAGATAAAAAATGAGCAGTGCTTTCGCCTTGAGTCGAACCACGGAACTCTTGAATAGGCGCGCCGAGCTTGCCGACCCCTACACCAGGAAGCAAGCTAAGAAGGCGGAAGAAATACCTTATACAGTAGTTTGCAGAACTTGCGGCGCAGCAAAGCTGTTGTGAAAAATGGCAGGATTCTGTGATCAACACCAAGGTGTTCTCTTCACAAAGTGGTTCGAAATAATTTTCGAAATCAATGATTATAAAAAGCTAGTTTACAGGACTGTACTTCAAATTATAACGATTATCCACGTAGCTGTAAATGGCTTACAACCGATGCCTAGTTTACGGCTTTGTTGTATTTCATCTATATGTGGTAATTTTCAACTTCAAGGCCAAAAAAAAACTTAGCATAATTCTAAATTACATCTGAGGTACTTCAACATTAGAAATTTAAGTGATGTTAGCAAGCGGTTTGTAGACACTCGTATAATGGAACAGGAAAGAGTTTAAATTCTCTTTTCGAAGATTCATTTCGCAGCCACCAATACAGTAAGAAGGCACTAAATTTCAGTTAATAGCTGTACTATTATAGTTTGCTATTATTTGGGACAACAGCCATTTTTATTGTATTAAAACACTCTAATCTCTGTTATGAGATACGCAAGACCAACCATAACTTACACTGTCATATTTAAGAAAGGGTCAATTGTTCTGATACAACGGACTGATTTAAAAGCTTAATGGTTTCTTATAAACGTAGGATATTTATCTCCAAAAATTTGCTTACAATGCAATTGAATTTTTAAAGATATTTATAATGAGTTTCTAATACCAAAAAGCTTTTTCTTCACGCAGGAAATTGTTTACGCCTTTTTTTTTTCAACCGCTATCCTTCAGACTAGCATGCAAATTAATTTTTCTATTTAACAGCAACGCAAACTCATAAACCAACACTGATGTTGATTGAATTATGGATGGGACATCTTAGAACTCATTTTAAAATTTCTACCCTGAGGATATTAAATTCCTTAGTGTTCCACTTATTATTAAATTCTTCGCTCTTTCAATATCTTAAATCCTATTCCGTTAATGCAGATATGATGAAGTTGTTTGATTACTATGCTTTTATGAGACATGAATAGAATAAATGAATGTTTAATTATTATGGTTAATGTAATCTGAACACTTTGATGTATTTCGGTAATTTTTATTTCCCCCAAAATCTGTTGAATATTAGAGATCTATGTTGTGTTGTTGTTATTGTGACTTATTTCACCTGCCTGACAGTAACATTCGGAACAAACCCATGAAATTCATCGTGGCAAGGAGAGCGAGACTGCGCTTGTCTTGTGGCAAGAGCCTTCAGTACCATACAGGTGATAGTACGACTTTGCTCAGTTCCCCCCCTAGTTTTGATGGTGAGCACACCAGGGCGGACGGGTCCGAGGGCGTTCTACCCCTCTTCCCCCAACACCCTCCTTTCGAAGGGACTTTCGGCTCGCTGCGTATTTAGAGTGCCTCCATGCCGCACAGACACTATTTATTTACAAACATCCATTACTTCTCCGGGATTCGAACCCGGACCCTTCTGTATGGTAGTCACCGTCGCTAACCACTAGTTCTGCTGGGCGACACATTAGAGATGTTCAAATGAGTACTGGATCACAAGAGTGAATGATAAAGTTAAATAATGACAGAAGTAGTTTCATACTGTTCTGAAGTACTCACACTGTTCCGAAGTAAGCGTACTCATAGCTGTCAGTTATTGGTCAATAATGCCCGCACTGAAGTGTGAATCTGTTTGTGTGAAAATAACCCATTTGTATTTGCATAAAAAGCCTCTATTTCAATATGACACCAAAAATAATGTGAGGCATCCCAAAATGATTAAAGTGCCCCCATTTTTAAACTGTATATTGGAAATACAAGCATTAAAAAAGCATCTAACCTAATGTGATGATGAATCTAACTATAACTGACAATTTTCAAGGCTTTAACCTAATGGATATTTTAAAAATAGTTATGCTTTTCCAAATACGGAAGAACGTTATAAATTCCACAGTTAAGTGTTATGTAATGTAAGCTCCTTTTTTTGGTTGAGTTTTCATGTAATTTGTTTTAATATATAAATATGGTTATGGATGCATTTTCGGTTGTAGAATTATAATTTCAAAAACATATTTAAATTGAATATTGCAAAAATAAATTTTTCTAAAATTTATTTAACTTCCCAGTTTCATTATTCATCTTAGAAACGGTAAACTAGCTTAGTAGTACGCTAGAAATATATTCAGTTTCCGAATATCTTAAAGAATAACTTGTAATTAAATATTCTAAACCTGAAAGCAGTTAATGATGAAGAATTAAAAGCCACATTTAATTTTCAGTATTCTGAAAACTGCTAAGACAGTGGTTACTTAAGCTGTTTGTTATTAAAACTTCCCTTATCAAAGAGTATACAGAAACAATGACAGAGGAAAATGCACAACTACATGTTACAAAATTTAATTATTGTTGTAAGCCTCTTCTGACAGAAAAGCAACGTGCTTCACATCATTCTGGAAGTCGAAGGAACGGTGAAAGTGTTGTTCTAAAGCGTAAACGCAAACCTTTTGTCGTTATTTTATTATGTTTATTATAATGTATAATTACACCCACTTAAATTTCTGTTAGATTTTAATTGCTTAATACGCACAACGTCAGAGTTGTTCTCATTAAAAAGCAATCAACACAATTTCCCGAGTTCTATTTAGTTAACCGCTAAAGAGGATTGTTTATTTCATTGACCAGAAGTTCTTAGTAATAAACTAAATATTTTCTGTGAAGCCTGACATTAATGAAGTGTGATTGTTTGTAATCAAATGGTTTTAGAATATATGATGGAACAGATTTATCTAATATTGGTTATTTATTTTCACTAATTACGGATATTACTTTAGATTCATTTATCTAATTACTACTGTACAATATATGGAGCCGTTCTGCTTTTACTTGGCAAAATCATTTTTCAAAAATACACAGTTAAGTATTAATCTGTTAAACACCAATCAGAAAATGGAAATCTCCGAGTGTACAAAATGTTGATTTACACAGCTTTACGAAAGGTAGAAATGCGTTAGCAAATCTCACACAAATGGAAAAAAATCATGCTTTGATTGTTTCAAACATTTATAAGGATGAACAACTCAATTACGTGTTTATGAGTAAAATATTGCAGTAGCAAAATGTACCTCGTTATATATGTAATAATTTACATACGCACATCACATTTTGTATGTTCAAAGAACTTCGAGCTATACAAACAAACAAATGTGCACGCTCAGAGACAGCGCGTCCAAAGACGAAATTTGCGATGGGCATGAGATTAGGCGAATATGATGGCCACTTCATTTGAATATTATCTTCTCTCTGGAACCTTAGTACACTAGTACCCCGGATTCCTACTGACCGATATGCCGACTTTCAGCGCTAGAAAAAGGTATATGAAAAACCTCTCTTTAACCGCCTGAAGCATCACCTACACAAAGCCAACACAATTAATTAGCACCAATACGGTTTTAGAGAACAGAAATCTACCACACATGACAATGAAAAATTACATCCTGGAAAACAGACCCGATGGCTACCATGCAACCATCTTCAGCCTCCCTATGAAGAGTGCTTTCGATACTTAGAGGTAGCCAGCTATAAACCATACACTGAAACCAGCAAGATACCCAGCAAACATGTATCAAGCCTTCATCAGTTATTTATCGAATACAAGCAGATCATCTTGCATAACAACGGCATCATACAGCCGAAACTGCACGAGAATCATGCGGTGTTCCAGTCTTACGGGAACTTACCTTTTACAACATTTATAACCTGGTCTGAGCACACTTGCTTAATAGCTTACGCAAATGATGTCGTCTTCATAGCTCGAAGGAAATTCAGAAACGATCTGAAGATACACATAGCTCAAATCTCTCAGCAGTTGTATGATCTGTGCAGCGCCGTGAAATTGACCATCTCGGAAAACCAATATAAGACCCTTATAACTCCAAAAAAGGAAGTCACGTGCAGCATCAGTTCAGGAGCCACTATCAGTTTTAGCAGGATTCAGGATGAAAGAACTAAATGTATTTTACAAAGTCAAAGACTGACTTAGATTTTCGAGAACTTAAGCAACGTACTAGCCACATATTATGCAAACGCTCCGACAGTTCCAAGGAAACAATTGCGGATTAGGTTCGCAGATTCAAAAGACTGTCTAATCAAATGTCATCGAAATGACGATCACATATGTTTCTCCAGTCTGGGCTCAAACTGACAACAGTACAAGGGAGGAAAAGCAAAATAAGTAAGCGTCCAGCGCCCTTCTCCCTAAACGTCACGAGGGCATTTCTCAAGATGGTGATTGCTTCGATTAATGTTTTGCAGGTACACCATCACTGCATATCTGTGGGAAGCAAGAGGCAATAATCGAATCAGTATTTCATCTTCGCATTGCCACAATTTTCTTCGATGAGTATCATTATCCAAACAATAATGAAATGCCAGCGACAAGCTTAGATGCTCACACAGCATTTAAAAAGCAAAGGTATAAACACACATCTGCACGATAACACTGGCAGTAAAAAATAAACCTTCGATTATACAGGGTGCCCACTTAAGTCAGGTACCATCCGTTTAACTGCCGAACGGCTGCGGCTACAGGCATAAAATTGTTATCCGGGTATAGTAAAGTGGCTATGAGCTACTAAATGGGCTAGCTTTCAGCGCCACCTGGTAGAAAATATCAGAGTTAGAGTCTCTATCTCGAAAACGATACGAGATAGGAAGGAAATGTGAAAAAGTTGTAGAGTATCATCGATTTAGTACAAAAAGACACTTCGTGAACATGAATGTTAAGAACAGAACGTTTTAAATGGGAATTTGTTTTTTCGCGATTTCCGAAACTGTGACGTCACGAACTGACCTTAGAAAGAAATAACAGCTAGTTAACCTAACCTTTTACTAAAAAAACCTTCTATTTTCTATGTTTTACACTTCTCCTCATCAGCTGAGATGCATATATGGACCCTTGTTAGAGCTTCATGTTGCCCGTTGTAGCATAGCGGGTGACACGTTTTCACAGGCATATGTAATATGTCGTTGAAAGACCTGCCATGGTTGTGGAGGGGTCGCATGCACTTTCTGTTTGAGTTATCCGCACAAGAAAAAGTCCATTGGAATCAGGTCAAGTGAATGTGGAGACCATACTTCGAAACCACCATACCCAATTATTCGTACTTCTAATTCCTCCTTCAGGTACTGTTTTACTTGTCACATCATGTTGGAACCATCTATTCAAGAGTTGAAGTAACGACATGTTCTAAACAAAATCGGGTATTATGTCTTGCAGAAGTTCTAAATATTATGCGGCCGTTAACGTACCCTGGTAAAAGACTGAGCTGATTAGCCTGTTCTAAATTTCACTTCAAACATTAATCGAAAACCGTATTTGATGCCAAACGTCGGCAGAACATGATGGATTTTCCAGTCAGCAATAATGGGTGTTCTGCCTATTGTTCATTTTATTCCGCAGAAAGCACGCCTCATGTGTCTACATTATACCTGTCAAGAATGTTGGCTGGACCTCTATCTGTTTCATGACGAAGTTGCATCATGCGAAACGTCTTTCAGCATCCCTGTCCAGTAATGCCTGATTTAGTGCTGGTCGGTATGGATGAGCACCTAATTCATTTAGAATTTTCCATAAGCGACTTTTTGAGAGGCCACAGTTTTCACTTCTCTCTCTTGTGCTGCCGTTTGGATATGCGAGGCCATACGATAAGACATCTTCTGGTTTGCACTTCTCGCCCTACCTATTAACTGGTCTGCCGGATGGTCCTACCTTAGCTGGTTTGCCTCAGATGAACAAGTGTAACGTTCTATACGCTATTTATATAATGTACAAATTCGGACACCAAGCTCAAGTTGCGTTGAGTTGATGTTTTTTGTAACACGACTGTGCACGATCTGCATGTTGTCTACTCTGTTCGAAAAGATAATCAGTATAAGGAAATACCTCACGGTAGTTGAATCACAGTCCTCTCGATTGTGAATTACAAGCGACTTTACTGTGCCGCGATACGGGCATGGTTTTCATTCGAAAGATTTATCTTTTTCGCTTTCTTTCAGGTTTCGTGACATCACAGTTTCGGAAATCGCTAAGAAACAAATGTGCGTTTTCAGTGTTCTGTTTTTAGCATTCACATCCGCAATATATCTATTCGTACTAAATCGACGATGCTCTACAACTTTGTAATTCACTTTTTCTTTCTACCTCGTATCAGTTTCGAGATAGGGAGGCTAACTCTGCCGTTTTTCATTGGGTGACGCAGTAATCTAGCTCATCAAGTAGCGCATAGCCACTTTACTATATCTAGACACCAATTTTATGAATATAGCTGCAGCAATTCGGCAGTTAAATGGGTGGTACCGGACTTTAGTGGGCACCCTGTATATAAGAATGACTCATGCACAGAAGACAAAGTATGCAGTGCAATATTTCTGCAGCATAAAGAAGAAACCTTACACCTATGGAAGTAGCGACTAAGCGAAAACAACACGTTGTTTCAGGCAGAAGCAGTAGTCATTTCCAGAACTGTTCAGTAAATCATTGAGCAAAATGTGCAGAACATTAACTTCCACACAGACAGCATGCCTGTACTTCCTCCATACTCCACCATTATCACACACTCAATAATTGCACAGCCGTCCAACCGGGATATTGCTTAGCGTCGCTGACTGCCGTACCGAAGAGCCCGGGTTCGAATCCCGGAGAAGGCATGGATGTTTGTAAATGCAGTGTCTGTACGGCACGGGGACATTCCAAATATATGGCGATATATTGCTTATTCTAAATATATTGCTTAATGCTCATAACTTCGCATTTTTAGGCGCAATATATAATTACGGACTAAAATTGGAAGCCTCCGATGAAAATATGCATCATATGTGATTAATGTTATATAATGGGAAATTCAAGCATGGAAAATTTTTTTAAATAGTTTGCTACAAATATATCGGGAAAATTGATTCTAATGAATTACGGTTTATATAAACAGTATTTTTGTGCAAGTTTATAAGAAAAAATTCTAATTCAGCAAATTGAATAAAACCAGATCTGTGTACGAGTTGTGACACAAAAAACGAGGCTGGTCCAATAAATCATTGTGTTTATAGAATCAGTTCTCCGTGACATTATCACCTTCAAAGTAATCCCCTTCAGCATTTACACACTTCTGCATTCAGTGCTGCCATTGCTGGTAACACTTCTGGAAAGAGGGTTTTGGAAGGCCCTTCAGGAGCTTCTCCGTTTTGTCTGAACCTCCTGAAACGAGGTAAAATGGGTTCCCTTTGAACGAAATTTAACTTTAGGAAATAAAAAAAGTCGCATGGAGCCAAATCAGGTAAATAAGGAGAATGCCCCACTACAGTAATGTTTTTGCTGGTCAGAAACTGCTTGACATTTAGGCCAGTATGAGTGAGTGCATTATCCTGTTCAACAACCATCCATGACTCCACAACTGTGGCCTTTTTTGCCTATTTTTCCCGAAGTTCTTTTAGTACTTCAGTGTAGTAGGTATGTGGAGGTGTGTGAGATGACGTCACCAAAACAGTTGTTGCCAACTCCACCCTTTTTTCAAGCTACACAGTCTCGATTTTTTGTATCACACCTCGTATATTGATATGTAATTCAAATAGGTATACATAAATATATTCTGAGATACGTCACAATAAATATACTACAATTAAAAATTAGAAGCACAAGCACATTTCTTTCTAATTTCTTAAAAATTACTGAGCTTAAATGGAAATATATAGTCAAATCATAATGCAATATGTTCCTGTCAAGTATATAATCCTGTGTAACAGTAAGTGTAAAAAGCGATCATTTGCTGTTCTGCTCTTATTTCGTTCATACCTATCGGAAATAATCATGATACTCACCGTGAAATTTATTACAGTAAGAAAAGTTTATTTTTAGGCGATCGACGTCTGTGTATAGATGACGCCAAAGATTAGATGATGGAATGAGGTGGATGATCGTTGCTAAATTACAGGCGTAACAATTTCAATTTAAGGTGGTAAAAGATCATAATATAACATTTAATGTCATTCTTAGTTTATGGAAATAGTTTTCCAGGGGGAAAGAGACTCGTTCCCACTTTAAATGTATCTCATGAAATTTCAGTAAACTATGGAGATTTAAAATTTAGCCCTGAATATGGAGCAGGAAGAATAAGATCCTACTAGCAGACCAGAAAACTCAACAAGAGCGCTCAAGAGCAACAATGCAAGCCGGTATTTAACCCTTTTAACGAGTCACATGAGTACTTCAGTAACACAGCTCTCTCGTATTCCCTCTTTCGTTCTCGTCCGCTTCTTCTCTTCCAGTTCGGACTTCACAGTAACACAGTTCTCTGGAGTCCCCTGCTATA
The DNA here is from genome assembly GCA_000611955.2 of Stegodyphus mimosarum. Classification (NCBI taxonomy): domain Eukaryota; kingdom Metazoa; phylum Arthropoda; class Arachnida; order Araneae; family Eresidae; genus Stegodyphus; species Stegodyphus mimosarum. The sequence goes on along the minus strand of KK121554.1, from coordinate 61,261 downwards.
CCGGAACTTTAATTTCAAGGCTTATTGTTTCTCCAAATATTCATGACAGTTATTATTTTCCTAGAATACCTATTATTTCCATTCCGCTGTATCTTTCACACAAAAGAGCTTGCTTAGGATAACGAAGAAAAACATCAGCCATAGACCCAATTTCAGTCGACCGATGTTCTCTTTAGTAAAAGACCTAGACACTTATCTCCGATGTACCTATATCTGCAGAAGATTTGGAACACGATACCATTGCCCAGCATCAAGGAAAAAGACCCTTATGGAAGTATTATAGTCTCAGTAGTCATCATGCTGCATGACCTTACATCACTCCATGTGTTTGAGAGAAGCTTCCTGTCTCTTTAAAGGTATAAAAGAGAAATCTACGTGTGAAGTTTTCAACGGCTTAGGAATCTCATCCATTCACTTCCGCCACTATAGAAAATTGTGTCTTATATGCTTGGAAGAGGTCTTCCCATCATATGTGGATAACTTCAGAAAGGGCACGACCAGGGCATGGGTAAAATTTTAAAGCCACCAGAATTGATTCCTCTATTAGAATTGCTGCCTGCTGTCACTATGCATTTCTTTAATGTGTCAAATTCTTTGGCGACGACAGCAGAAACCCTGTCTTCAATTTGCTATTCGATATGTCCTTGGACTACAGCAACTCTTTCTTTGATTTGTTGTTCGATTTGTTTTGATTTTGATTCACAGAAGAAGCTCTTTCTTTTGTTTGTTCTTTCACAGAAGAAATTCTTTCTTCAGTTTGCCCAACTTTATTTTCAATAGCATCCATTCTGCCTCCCATAGCCTCAAATTTGTTTTCTATTGTATAGGTAATTTCTTTTTTTATTTCCTCTTGACCTGCTTCAATCTTTTCTTGAACGGCTGTCATCTCTTCTGTAAAGGATTCTTCCATTTTTTCTTGAACGGCCTTCATATTTTCTCTAGCGGATTCTTAGCTTTCCTCTCTTCTTGGCCAGCTTTCATTTCTTCTTTAACAGCCTTCATCTCTTCTTTAACTTAATCTTGATCAGCTTTCATCTCTTCTTGGCCCGCTGTCATTTCTTCATTAAATGCAGCAGTGGCTGCCACCAGCTGTCTTAACTGCTCCTCCATCGCTCTTGTTACTGCCATTTAGTCCCACTTCTGACACCAGAAATACTGCATGCGAACGTTTTCATAGTAGATCGAATGCACAAATCCGATAACAAGTTAATAAAATATATTTTTATAAAAAGAAATATTTCAGAGCTCTGGAATTTTCCAGACATATTCGTGCAAGTGTTTACATTATCATATAGTACAAACAGTAATTACACTTCAAACAAATATGTCCGTTAAATACAAACGCAATGCAAAGCGCACATAGAGAGAAAGCTAATCCAGTCTCACGCTGAACTCTTAACAATAACAACAGCGGCTAACTAAAACAACTGAGAACTTCTTCCTGAAATAGTTTTTAACCGGCCGCGAGTTATTTGTAGCACTTTTTATTTCTCGAAATTACTAGAAAGCAATAAGAGAGTGTAATTACGGTTGCAGCTAACATAGTGGTCAATTAAATTTATTCAGCTTCAATATAAATTATCGGGATACGCATATACTGAATGTTAAATGCACGTGCCCCTGTATTCTTACTTTTCCGGCATTATTTTCTCTAAGAATTTGTCTCGCGCTACATTACACAGAGGAATACAACAATTTTAATTATAATTCTACTAAAATAACTTATATAAATATAAAATTCGTAACATTATTTGAGTACAAAACTTTGTCTATAAGAACTGCACTAAATCTATAGCGAATGGAGCAGACTAATTTTTGAAATTTTTCTGCAGGAATAGAAAGCCACGCAGAATGTACATTTATAAAGTGGTCCTTCAAATTTGATGAACCATGGCGTTTTATTTTATCTTTTAATTCACGCTTATGTTCGTAGTTGGATATAGGCCCCCAGTGACTGAAAAGGCCATTCCCGAGGTTAAAGCCTATTTTTCCTTCCAACCAGCTTTTCGCTAGCTTTATTACATGTACGGTATTATACTGTTGATAGCACCGTTGAAGCGGAATATTCCCTTCTGTTCATGGTAACAGTGTTTTTGAAGATATTCGCATAAACCTGTGGTCATGGTATCATCTATATGAAAAATTGGGCTTACGCCATTCGGAAAAAAAGAAAAATCCTCTACATAATATGACTGGTACCACTAACAGACTGCTTCTGCTAATACGCTGTGTTTTTGTCCACTTTTGGCACAATAGTTCTTTTCTATCATTTCAGTATGAATGCCAAGATTGGATTTTTTGTTATGTATTATTTATCAATAAAATAATAAGCTGATTGAAAGGCGGAAAGAAAGCCAGTTTCCTTTAGAAGTACACCATCTTCTAATAAAACAAAATATATTTACTCATTTCCATATCTATCAGTCTCTCTCTCTATATATTTTATATACCTATATGTCTTATATTTTTTCTTTATAAGGAAAACCGGTATTTCCTCACTAGTAGTAAAGAAAGGTAATGGGAAAAAAGTTAAACTGTTAAATTACTAATTGCTCCCTTTGATTAAAAATTCGCCTTTCTATTTCGCTTCTCAGTATTCAGTTACTAAAAGGAAAACTCGTTTTAGACTGTAATTTAGTTTATGTTTTGGTACTACTCCTTTTTTATTTAAAAATACAGCTTTAAATCTTCCACTGCATTTCTTTTCGGAAATCAGATTTCAAAGTTTTAAATTTTTTTTTTTTTTTTTTTTTTTTTTGTGGGAACCGAAAACAAAAATTTTCCCTCTCATGTTTCTTACAAGTCAAAGAAACGTGACCGTCCCGAGCACTGATATTAAGAACCGACACATAACCTTTCCGATTGCAGTTTCAACTCCGCATAAAAGAAATAGATCCCAATCTTGTAAAATATTTATTCGATCTTAGAAGAAGAATGTGCACATGCAGCAACCATTTATGAGTGACCGCGGGAAGTTACAGAAAGTTACAACTGGTGGTAAAATCCAGGCCGACGACTTTAGTGAGCAATTCTTTAGGCTTCTTTTGCGGAGCAAACGTAAGAAGAAGGTAAAGGAAAAGAGCACAAAATGAAAAAAAAGGAATGACGAAGTGACCTTATAACAAAAGAGCAAGAACGCGGGAGTAAGATAAATAGTTTTCTTTTCGTGTTTGACTCGAGCAGAAATGAAGCAAAAGAATTCGTACAAATCATGTTGTACCATAAATATCAATAAAATTCAGATTTTATTTTTCTCGGTAGTTTTCTTTTTATCCTTAGGACCTAGATCCCAAACCAGAGAATTAAACTCGTAGAGATCAAAATGATTTTTGTTGCAGCTGATGCTATAGAAAATAATATATATAGGAATCTGTCTTTCGTTATTCAAGGAAAATGAAAAATTGCTCCTTTCCTCGTGGTAGCAAATTAAACATATTTCGCTGAAATCATTGGTCTATTTCATTCGAATCTAAGTTGAAAAACATATTTATATACTTACTATTCACAAAATTGAGCTCAATCAAATGAGATTAAAATGATAATAAATATCTTTGTTAGTATTAAAGTTTAACTAAAAAAAATAGAGTTATATTCTGTTTTTACACAACTGTTTGTTTCTGTTATTTAGAAACTTAATGTGCAACTCGAAATGTTTTGCTTACATGTGTTGTAAAAACCTTATTTTATTCTAACCAATTATTTTTAATTTAAAAACTTTCCTTTCCCTTTTGATTTCAGTTTCCTGCCAGAATGTAAATTTTAATGACCTAGTATGCAAATCTAAGTGAGTTTAGAATCAGTATTTAAGCGTCAGTTTTAAGAGTAGTAGTAGGGGAGTTAGTTCCGAATTGATGCCGCGTGTTTCAAGTACACTGGTGTGCAAAACTTAAGCAACGATGTAAAGTTTAATCAGATAGCCATGAAATTTAGGAAAAGGGGTTCTTGCGATCAGCAAATAAACACGCAAATCAGTAGAAAGGTCATGGGTATGCAAATTTCAGGAACATAACGTCACAAGACACGTGAGCGTACGCAAAACGCGTGCGGTCGGCACGCTCAACTGAAGACTATCAATAAAAGGAAGGTCGAAGACGCAATTAAAGGCGTTCGCTGCAAGGGCAAGAAGAAATCACCTGGATGACGTGACACGTAGAATAATGAACGGAAAGCTTTAGGAGGGAAGTAGTGTGACCAAAATAGCTGAAGTGTTTGGAATAAAAAAAGTGTCGTTTCGTGCGCTTGGAAAGCCTTTCAAACCATAGGTACAGCTGTTAGAAAGGTTGGTGGTGACCGCCCCGGGTAAACATCTGCAGTGGATAACCGATATATCGTCCTGCAGGAGAAAAGAGTCCGAAACCAGTCAGCAAGCGCCATAGCTCAGCAACTGTGTACAGCAACAGGGCGACAAGTGTCGCGGCTTACTGTGTCCAGGCGCTTCACAAAGGTGGCCTATTCGTTCGCCGTTCTGAAAGCTGCATCCCTTTGAAAGTTGGCTATCGGCGCCACCTTTTAGAGTGGTCCAAGGAGCACAAAAACTGGATATCTTATCAATGGAGTCGTGACCTCTTTGCGGATGAGAGTCGTTTTAGTGCCACAAGCGATTCTCAACGCCAATTGATTTGGAGAGAGGTCGGGACACGATTTCATCCCACTAACATCACGGAAAGAGATCGTTACAGTGGTCCTGGAGTTCTCGTCTGGGGAGGCATTATGCTGAACGGGCGGACAGATCTCCACGCTTTCGACAGAGATTCTGTAACCAGAGATCGCTATTGTCAGGAGGCGATCCTTCCCCATACGCGTCTGGTCCAAGGTGCCATTGCAGCCGACTTCGTTTTTATGGATGACAATGCACGGCCACACCAGACTCCTGCTGTGCAGAATCTACTGGAAAGTGAAGATGTCACTCTAAAGGATTGGCCAGCATACTGCCCAGATTTAGATTTCATAGAACATGTGTTGGGTGCTTTGGGGAGACGCCTTGTGGCACGTTTTACATCCTACGGGGAACACACAACAACTGACACAAATGCTGATTGAGGAATGGGCATTCTTACCTCAAGATCTGTTGGACAGTCTGGTGTTAAGTATGGAAAGAGGGTGCTAAGCAACCATTGCAGTAAGGGCAGGGCATATTCTATACTAAGGAACATATAATTGTTGATATTCCTCTTATACAGACAATTATGTGTAATGATACTATGAGTTCAATAAAGCCTTTTTTTGTTTGATTCCGTATTGTATGCATTGTATTTCTTTTTGCGCAACTATGCTTTAGTCCTAGTTTTCCGTGTCTTTCAGATAATTTCTCGTGGCGTTATGGCAAAAGGAACGCATGTTGCTTAAATTTTGCACACCAGTGTAGCTTTGTTCGTGAATAGTTGGTGCTTAGCCACTCTCTTTAGATCATATTGATATTCTGGGTTCGAGTTTGCTGTGGGCAGCCGACTTAGCGGTTTAAATAATTAAGGAGCTAGCCATGTAGCCCATCTTACTATATTGTGATTTTCCATTTTTATTTTCTGTTCGAGTTATTTAGCCACAAGTGGCGGTAATTGTGAGCACCGAGTGAGTGCAATCTTTCTTAAGTTTAGTTCAAATAAAAAGGTTATTTAAGCCTTCTTCTGCAGTATCTGCTCTTCAAAGACATAGCGAGATTTCGCTAGTCAGTCGTTTCAGTACACTCTACACTTGGATGATCTCGAAGCAGACAAGAAGATTCTACAGTGTTAGATAGGTTTCTTTAAACTAAGTTTCAAATATGAATCTTTAAAATAGGTAAATATGCTTCTCTCATTTTCACACTTAACTATTTGAAATTGATATACTAATTAGCTACTTGAAGTATTGTTTATTGATGCATATTAGATTCTGTAATGAATGCAAGTTCTAAAATGTGATTTCGCAGTGTTTAGGCTTTAGGAAACCGTAAATGATATCTCTACATACAGCAGATTTCCCACCTTTTTATATACATGAATGTGCTGAATATATCAATGCCTTTGTCACTGAACTAACTCCTATCAGTAGTGATGTGAATAGTTTTCATTGCTTGCTACTTCATGATGAATGAACAATTGTAATTTTTTAGTGAATGTTTTGTGAAAGGTATTTAGTTCATTTCGTAAACAGAGTTTCTGGCTCTCTTTCTTTTGAAAGCCAAATTCAAGAAATTTTGCCTGTTTTCGGTTTGGATGGAGCAGAAAACTGCAGTTGGGTTTTTGGTAGATGTCCAATTGTTATCGCATTAAAATCATTTATACAAGGGTTCCGGAGATATTTTAATGTCCTTATCTCAAAACAAATTTTAATATGGAAATACATAGTATAAAAGTATGGATTTAATTCATAAGAAAAAAAGGTTCTAGGAAAAAAAGTATAATTTTTTTACATCTATTCCTTCTAAAACTATGAAGCTCATTGCGTGCTTGTAGATCTTATGAATTCTTTTCTAGCATCCAACTGTTGGTAAGCGCCATTTCATTGTTATTGTTACAGTTTTCTGAAATTTCTACAATGCCTTTGAAAATTTTGTCCTTTGATACAAAACTGCCATTTAGAGATAGAAAGCATTGAGTAAATCGTCAAATCTGGCTAAGAATATTATTAATGGAAGTTACCTTTCACTTTGTAATTAAATGTTCGACACTTACTCCATTGTATATAAGACAATAAAATCTGATACCTAATCGAACGCCAACGAGATGAAATATTTTCGGAAACTGGATCTGCTTCCTTTTTATAGAGTCTACTAGTCTCTTTTTTCAGCAAAAAACCTTCTGTACTTCCTTCTGCAGAACAAACCAGAAACTTGCAATCTCGAGAATCCAGATTATAGACAGCTCTTAAAGGCAGATTTAATTTTAAATATTTCAAAAAAGTTATAAATAAATGGGGAAAAACCTAAACACCGTAAGAGTTCAAAAATAAATAATTCCGTATCGGTTATGTTACATATAGCATTAGAAACATCTTTTATTAATTTAAGTAGAAGTTAAATATATATTTCAAATTCAATTAATTTTAATTTATGCCAATTTAATCTGTCATTAAAAGAAGAGAAACAAGGAAGTGAATTATAAAAAAGCGGGTGTATTGCTTTAAAATCTCTCATATTTTACAAAACAAGTTTAAATTTGAAAGATTAATTTACGTAATTTCTTTCATTCTCTGATAAATGACCACTTTGAGAGCTGACACTGGAGGATAAATTAAGGGAAATGGAAAATGAAAGTTTTCTGTTTCGGGCAGTGGCAACATTTGCCAAATGCTGGACTTTTTCTGTTCTTCTTCGTCAGTTTTCCAGGTATATTCATGTTTAGGGATTTTATTTTGTTTAGACAGAACGTATATATATATAAAGTGGAAACATACGCAAATAAAATTTCACCACAACGGACTTTATAAAAGAAATTGCTGCAATGCAGTTTCTCTGCCCAAAGTGACTTATTTCTTACTTTTACAAATGGTATTTTCTTACTGTACCCTTTCATCAAATGGTATTTTCTTACTGCACCCTTTTCACAGATAGAGTTTATGAATGAAACTCTAATTTTATTATTAATTAAGAAGTTCTTATTAATTTCTAATCTTTCTTATTATCGTTTTCCCAAAATACTTGGAATTACTGTCTGTCATATGAATCAAATTCTGATTTCTTTTTTCTTTTTTTTTTGTTTCATAATTTCTTTTTCCGCCTTTTGGGGGTTAGATGGCTTATTCAATACTGCAGAGCACGCAAGAGCTGTCTTCTTTGAGAAAGGTGTCTGTGTAGATGATTTTCTACAGAAAACTTACCCATATTCAGGAACTGTAGATTAAAACAGGTAAATTCCTAGTGTTCAGTGGTCTTATCCGTTCGGCCACATGCGAGTTTCCCGCGCTTGACTCCGTACGAAAGGATTTCATTTGCATAAATTAAAGCAAAATGATACCTTTTAAACTGCATTTCCTAAGAAGAACAGTATCTCAACGAAACAAATTCCGAAATACACAAGTCACTACTGCTAATCAGTAACTAGGATAATAAAGTGCTAACAGTGGCTGATTGTGCAAATATAGTCCTAAATTCTGTTGATGCATTCTACGTGTTGTCTTTAAATGAACAAAGTGAAGTGTCAATTTTGTTGAAATTTCATTCTAAAATGGTTTAGGCTTTTTTTGGTCATAAAATCAAAATTGATTAACTGGTGATAGGATGACAATTCAAGAGAAACTTTACGGAGAACGCTGACTGGTCTGCAAAAATCTACACAAATCCACCTTGTTCTTCATAAGCCTAACAAAACGTTAACTGTCTCAGTTAATACTTCCTTTTTCGAAAAGTATAATTCTTTCGCGCTCTGCGAGTTCCACAATTTTCAGGAAACAAAACAAAACCTACTTATCATCTAATAATGAAGCAGTTTAGCTGGTGTTTTTCAAAATATATTTCTTATGCATCAATGTTTTGGTAATAAATCCTTCGTGAATGATTTCATAAGAATCATAGAACATTATGCACAATTACAGAACATGGCGCACGTAGGAATCATAGAACACGGTGCTGTTTCTTGAGCTGAGGAGGCGGAGAGTCTAGGTTTCTTCATATTGATTTGTTCTGGTAGTTGCTTAATCAGCTACATTCGGAGCGCTATTATTTTGTCATTCTCAAAAACTTTCGTAAAAGTGTGGTTCCAGGATTGCAGCCTTTGTCATTTCTTCGCAATATTGTGCCCTTTAATCTTTCCGGAAGGAATTGAGAACAAGCCTATATCGTAAAAGAAACTTCAATTCACGTAAGCAGGTAATTTATTTCTGATTCAGATTAATCTGACTTATGACATTAGTTTCGAAAATTATTAGAAGCTTAAAGCTTACGTTAATCATCAACTTCAGAAGCAGGGCTTACAGAGCTGATGTTTCTAGATGGTACTATGAGAATGTATGCAAATATAAAGTGTTGAAAGAAATTCTGAAATAAGTTCCCTTAATTTTCCAAAACGAATACTGTATCTAACATGATTTATACCAGTAGACCCTACTCCTTTTATCACTCAGACTGGGCCAAAAAAGTTCAAAAAGGACATTTTTTATCACTCAGACTGGGCCAAAAAGAGTATATGATACAAAACTTGCAGGATGGTGAAGAGGTGAAATTATTGCTATTTTTTTGGAAGATTCAAAATAAGCATACCTAATAGATGGTATTTAATTTTTGAGAAGCTGTTAAATGTTCCCAGTAAGCAATGACTGTTAATATTAAAAATATCAAACGTCGTTCCGTGATTGATGTTTTATGAAAAGAAGGTATGAAATTGACAAATATTCTTTTAATGCATGACTACGGACTATGGCACTATAGCAGCTTCCTGTATTATCATGAAAAGTTGAGCTGCAGCTTCAGGCAAAGATGACAGCTCATCGAAAATAATTCCGAATCAGATCGCTGAGTGGGTGAGATCACTGAAGCAATATGTGCTAAAACTGAAGAATATGTGATATAAAATACATGAGTGGTAATTTTCCAAAAAGCTATGGAAATAATCATTTCTGAATAAAAATTAAAAACTGATGTGTACACCACATGACTTGTACGGAATATTAAATTATACGCATTTTGCATTTGATTTAAAATTATTGGATTGAATTAAGTCTACTTCGTCGAGAGCGCATAAACCACGATAGAATAAATACACTCTATGCACTCTTTGAAATTCACCAGCTTTGTTTACCATAGCGACACTCTGGCGCTGGTTCACTTAACAGCGTTGCATCTCATTCATTTTATGACTCAGAATGCACAAAAATTACGTATATCATCTGGAGAACTGTCCAATCGTTACCACATGTTGTATTGAAATACTATGATAAATCTAAAACGATGTGCAAAAGAAATTAAACAAACAAGCAAGCACACACACACACACACAAAAATAACAGTTTTTCACATACGATTCAGTATTTCTCATTCAATTAATTCCGATCTTACTTCGTACCGAGGCAAAAATACACAAAAACACAAAATATCTATATTACAAATTATGAAGTAGGTCTTAAACACTTATTTCCTCGAATAAATTGTACACTGATTAAGCATGATTTACTTCCCTGGGAAGACAACAAAGGTAAACGAAGATCAAAACCAACAACAAAGATAAACGAAGTTATCTTTGTTGTTGCGAAGCTTAGTTTCTCTAGATTGGCAACAAATCCACTATTCTGCTAAGTTTCAAATGTAAACAAATATGGCTGCCACGGAAAAAATGATTAAGCTTAGCCGCACTTAAACTTTTAAATTGTTGATAATTCTACAAATCGTTGATGCAAGTTAACGAAAGGCATAAAAAACTTAACCAAAAGATGCGAACAACATAATTCAATCATTTTTAAAGCAAAAAATGAACAATTTACAAACATATCAGAATAAAGAAACTGCGCTCACTGAGCCGAGTAACAGAATGGATATATATATTTATATACTTTTGGTGCGGCCGATTGCAACCAAAATAGGAGGTGCACATTTACATGTTATAGCATACAATATTCCAACTTTCTGAGGCTACTCGTTTTTGAATTATACAAGATACATGCGTACGTACGCACAGACACCACGAGAAAAATCTCTTCAGAATCCATCTTAAATCTGTTTTATAATTTTTTTGGGAAAAAAGAGTCCTTTATTCTGTCCTTACATTCAGATATCACGCAAAAACATCGTTAAATTGTATTCGATAGCGGTCAAAATGGATATTTTCATTGATATATGGTACCCGAAATTTTTCGCTTTTTACTTCGTACAAGGAATTAAAAAAGAATGTTGCACGATATGCTAGAGATGACGAAGGTCAGGACCCGAAGTGTATCCGAAATGTTGAAACTAGAAATAAAGATATCTTGAGAAGAATGTTCTTAAGAACCATAATAAACCCGGAGAAAATTATATATTTTTGGCTGATAATTGGGGATGCAATATGGTTTCACCAGCATGACCCAGAACGAAAGAAAGGAGCATTAAGTGATGTCCAGACCATCTCACAAAGCCTCTAGTTCAAAACTCAGAAATCAGTTGACGTTGAAAATTTTCTGTGGTTGATGTAATGCAAAACGTATTAAATAGGACATCAAATATTTAGTTCTCATCTACTGCCCAAGTAACACATAAAAATGATTTTTTCCCGAAGACTAATTGTATTATGTAACATATCTAAAACTCTATTACAGTTACTGAACTAGACACAGAAGTTCGTTTTCAAAGAGATAAAATAACTATCCGGCAATATGTACTTAGAAATGGTTAGAGAATACTACTCATACTTGCAGCTTTGTGGAACGCAGAAAATGATTACTGTGTATGACGATCATTTCGTTTGACGACGAATCTTTGAAATTACTACAGCCACTGTCTGAATTACAGACAAGAGTTTTAAAAAAATGATTTGTTTTATATATTATGCTGGAAACTACTTGTGTGGAGATTTGAACTATGTAGTTTTGCAAATAATATTCGTACACGCTTACTAGGTACCATAAAAGTGTGGTTTTCACGTAAGCGCATCCTTTACATTCCCACAAGTTTATATTTCAAACTCCTTTGATGAAAACATAGAAAGAAAATAATGGACAACTTAGTTTTTGATCATTGGAAATATAGAAAGTTGACAAGAAGATGCGAATATATGGATATTAGTTACATAATTTCATCTAACAACAGTTTTAGGATAATATCTTGAAATTTGTCGAATTGATTTGTGTCATTAATTAGATACTTTCCAAATTAAAAATTTGGCAGAGCAACATTTTGCTGTAGAAAATGGAGTTCTTTATCGGTATATGATGAAAAGTTTAAATAAATAGTAAATGGATTAATAAAAAAAGGATGCTCTTATTTTATAAGAAAAAAGATTTTAAATTTTAAAGATAAAAATTAGGATATCCATTTATAAAAATTGAGAGCAAAATCTCCAAACCTCAAGTGCTGCAGGGTCACGTAAAATATGAAAAAAAAATGTTTAATGAAAGGATGTTTAAAGGAATTGTAAGTTCTTATAAAATAAGAGGTTCTAAGTAGCATATCTGAGTAAAACTGGCCCAAAGCATTCTTCTTTATAACACGTATTTTAACAAAATTTTTAGTTTATAAGTAGTGCTTATAACATAGCTAAATCTGAAAAGTTTAATGAAACGCTATGTTATTATACTATTTTTGAAATCAACGCAGGTTATGTTTTAGGAATTTTTAGAAAACACGTTTTTCGGGAAATTAATGAACATGTTAAACAAATAAGAAATTGCTTTTAATTCGTTGAACTGAGCGGAGAAAGAATTATTTTTAATGAGTTTTAAGACACTGCATTTCCTTGAAAAGATAAAGGTTTGGTTTTACGATAAATATTTCTATTTAGATTCCACAACATTTCAGAGAAAAATATTTCTTCGAAAATTTCTGTATTGTCCTATAAGATTAATATGAAAAAAAGATTTTTTTAATGTTTGATTAAGAATATATGCGTTACAAAGTGCTCTACTAATAATTAATTACAATGGGACCAAGTAGAACCTGAAAATGTTTTACACAAATTCTATTAAGTTCTGTTATATCGGTTTCGACTTATGTTCTCTTCTGAAAGTATACTTGTTTAGATAACTCAAGGTTGTCTTATTTTGAAATTTGAGGAGGTCATATCATCTCTCTTAAAGCAAATGTAATGACTGGGATTACAGTATCGATTTAATAACTGATACGTGTTTAATAAATGATTACAAAGACTTCACTAAACGTTCTAACAAAGCTATTAGCTTGGCAAAGATGTTACTCTTCACGTAAAGGATTTAATCTAGAGAAAGCTTCTGTTATAATCCCACGCTTTTGCTTTATAATAATGCAAATCTGAAAGCCTGAGAAAGAAATCTGATATGGACACCACGAGACTTATTTGTACGGTCAATTAAATTATATAAATTTTTGGCTGCATTTTATATGAACTTATTCCCTAGACATTCAATAAAGATATGTTTCTCATTCAATTAATTTAGTTCTCCCTTGACGGTAAGGCGAAAATACATAAAATCTTAAAACATGATCATTAAAAATTGTAAAATGCAGAAAAACATAAAACACCAAGTACAATTAAAAAGGTAAAAAAATCAATTTTCACAATTAAAATTAGAGTTTCTACGCAAAAACAAGCAATTCGACAAAAACTGGTAGGGCGACAGATTTTCCGGTGCGCAAAAATGAAAGTTTACTTTTGGTCCCAACCGTAAAAAGGCACTGAAGTTGGTGCAGAAATTGACTAAATTCACTGTTCTATTATAACTTTCAAATGTAAACAAATGGCGGCCTCGTCAAGCTTAAATTACTTAAACAATTTTTAAATTGTTAAATTACTAAAATAATTTTAAAATTTACTAAAACAATTTTTAAATTGTTGTTAATTCTGCAAGTATAGCATGCAGATTAACTAAAGGTATAAAAACCTTAATTGGAATATAGCAGCAATATAATTCAATAACTTTTAAACTGTACAATTTACCAACATATACACTCACGTTTGTGAAAATTGCAACACCATGAAGGACTTACGCGAGTGAGCTGAAATTTTCAGGAAATGCAAAGTAGCGCATGATATGCAAATGATTAGAATTGCAAATCCGTAACGCATGCGTATGCTGAGCAGCGCCCTCTGAACGGCTGATGGATCCGAATAAATAGACGGCTGTAGCGAGGCGTGTATGGTTATCGGTGGTTATCTGCTAGTGGTAAACGTTAACTCAATCTGTACTTATGCCTCGTCGACGAAAGAGAGCGAGATTTGAACAACTTACAGAGTTTGAACGAGGGAGAATCATCGGCCTTCGTGAAGCTGGATTGTCGTATCGTGCAGTAGCCTCTCGTGTGCAGCGTAACAGCAGCACAGTGATGCGCGTTTGGAAGCAGTGGACGGACGAGTGTCGGACAACTCGGAAATCCGGGAGTGGACCCCGAAATGTGACGTCAGCTCGCGATGATAGACACCTGGTCCGCATGGCGCGGACGGACCGTACAGCTTCCTCTAGACAATTGGCAGCACTGTGGTCAATAGCTACAGGTGTTTCATTGTGTGCTTCATCAATTCGTAGACGTCTGCTGCAGTGTGGACTGCGCGCACGGACTCCTTTATACAGGATCCCCCTAACGCACGACCATCGCCGCCTGCGGCTACAATGGGCCAATCAGCATAGAGACTGGCGTGCTGATTGGCAGCATGTCGTGTTTTCTGACGAATCCCGCTTTAATTTGTGGTACCATGATGGCCGCATTCGTGTCAGACGCTATGCCGGTGAACGCCACCTTCCGGAGTGCATTATCGAACGCCACAGTGGACGAACACCCGGAGTTATGGTCTGGGGCGCCATAGCATATCATAGACGATCTCAATTGCTACGAATTGTGGGCAATCTGAACAGCAACCGGTATATCCGTGAAGTTCTACAGCCCGAAGCTGTTCCCTTCCTTCAAAGCTTGCCAGGCGCTGTATTTCAACAGGACAATGCCCGCCCTCATACTGCTCGGATTGTTAAATCCTTCTTTGCAGCGCAGCAGGTACAGCTTCTTCCTTGGCCTGCGTGTTCCCCGGATATGTCGCCAATTGAACATGTGTGGGATGTCATTGGTCGGCGTCTTGCTCGTGATCCTCGTCCTGTTGCGTCTGCAGACGAACTTTGGGTACGCGTACAAACGATATGGAATGCTCTTCCTCAGTCAGACATTCAAATTTTGTTTGACTCCATGCCACGGCGTGTAGCAGCACTTATTGCGGCGCGTGGTGGCCACACAAAATACTGATTCTGATCTCTTGTTCTTGTTTGTTTGCTTTAAACATTTAATCATTTATTTGTACCACTACCACTCAACTGTGTATTAAATTGCATTCATTTATGACGATTCCTTCTTGGTGTTGCAATTTTCACAAACGTGAGTGCACTAAGAGAAAACTCACCGAGCTGGGTAACGGAGTAAGCAAATATCTATCTATATATATTTATATACATTTGGTGCGACTGATTGAAACCAAAAAGGGAGGTACACAACTATATGTTATAACAATCCTATATACAAAGTTTCAACGTTCTGAGACTGCTGGTTTATGAGGTATGCGAGATACATACATACATATGTAAGTATGGCCGTCACGAAAAAAATCTGCTCTGAAATCATTTTAAATCCGTTCTAAAATCCAATTTGGGAAAAAGAGTCTCTTATTATGTTTGTACCTTGAACGATCACAAAAAATACGTTAAACACAAAGAACGCATTTCCATCGTCTTTATCAGTCCAATAGACTGAACACAGAACAACTAAAAATTTTTGGCGTGGTATTGCACGCAGTATTGCATTATAGACCATTAAAATGACAAAATCCTTGGAGGAGGCATCTGACTCCTTTATACAACAACAACAACAGCAAAGGATTTTGTTAATGCTAGCCAGAATAAGTTAAAATTTCGGACGGCCACAAGATCCATCGAATCAAAAGTATATGAACTCCAGAACCGTGTACGACTCGCAAATAAAATAAAATAAAACAAACTAAAATCTTCATAAAAAGAAAAATAAAAGAATAGTAACAGTTAATTGAAAACAATTAGATTTTGATTCGCTCTTGAAAGCATCCTCTTTCTTGCGAAAGACGCCGTATGTAAGGTAATGGGAAAGATTTGTCTAGTATCTAAGCACTTAACGTATCACCACGGATTCTATGACGTAAACTCTGTGTTTTAACGCGTTCTACTTACTCCATGAGATTTGAAATGCCCTCTTCATTTTTCAAGTTATTTTAACTTATATACGAATTTATAATCATTCCTATTTTTACTATTTTCACTTAACTCGCGTTAAAAGGTAATTAAAAGTTTTGAGTTAAGAGCGATTTTATTGGGCAGTATATGCAAGGATTTCTATAAAATTCAGTTCTGAAGAGGGTATTAAAAAGTGGCTAAACTTACTATAATTCAATAATACTTTACACCATTTTATTCTGTATAAATTGTTTACGCTGTAAAGCAAATGCAAAATGACGTTAGAACATGACTGAAGTGAAAATTTAGCAATTTGTTATTTGATTATTGAAATACTGTACGAAAGTTAATATTGAAAACAATGATAAAGAGCCATTTTTGACTTACTGCGTTCACACATTCAGAACCTCTCAGACAGAACCAGTTTAAACAAATTATTGCTGACGTGAAAAATTATCTTTTGTAGCTTTCTCTTGTGCTTCAAAACGTTTGAGGGAAAACTGATGCGTGATAAATGTTATTATGAGTGGATAGGGGTGCTATTTCAAATTAGTTTCTAATTTTGTTCCGCTGTCAGAGAAGGTGAACAACCTGAGGAGTTGAAACGAAGCAATTATTAGAGCCGTTTCTGGCGAAACTCATGAGATGATTCGATTTCACTAAATGACAGAGCTTTTTAAAATAAATAGAAAGGTGAATATTTCGTAAGCAACTGATTACAATTTGAGTTAAATACTGGCACGAAAGGAATTTCAAATCTTATATTCAATACCTATTGCTATTTGTTTTGGCATCGCTACTTTTTTGCATCGTGTAATTCTAATCGCTTTATGATGTCATATAATAATAATACAAACATAGAAACTAAGAAAATTCAAAGTAAAATGTAATTTAAGATCAGTTTACAAAGTTTTTCAAAATGATTTCACCTCTGTGAGCATTTTGCTTCATTAAATAGAACGGGGGTGCAGCATGGGTGTTACGAAGTCATCTCTTTCCTTAGGTAGATAGCCTTCGAGTGCCTTGCAGTTATGAAATAAACCAGAAAACAAAGGCTTCAGTGAAACTAAGTTTTCACTAATTTGCAAAAACTTATTTTACGTGTAAAATTACTTAACAATTTATTTTTAAATAAGGTACAAAATAGAGTATTAAATTCAAACTAAAGTTATGAATCATTTAAACTGAGTTCCTTTTACAGACTGTTTTAGAAACCAAATTGGCTTATCCTTTTTAACTAAAATTCGCTGAAAATGTGGAATTCATGCTTGTAATGTGGAAAGAAAATGCTCCGAAAATGGCAGCACATTATCCTGTATATCATGTATATCAGTTGCCATTAGATATCAAATGTGGCGCAATTCTGTGCGTATTGCATAAACCATGAACAAAGCATCATTTGAGAGAGTCTGAGTTTCTTTAATTATTATTTTAAACTAATTTATTTTAAATTTCCATATATTTTGAGACAGACAAATGAATAAAACAATGATGTGGGAACTTAAAAGTACGACATAATAGCAAAATATTGGCTGAAAACAGCGCTAAAAGTTAGTTAAATAATACTACGCAAAGAGTCCCTTTTCAGAAATTTCTCTCAGAAGATACTGAAAATGCAAGTAAGAAATAATCAATTACCTATGATTTAGTCAGGCCTAGACAGCGTTTATGCTCTGATTAGCCTAGGTCAGCATGTATTGTTTTCCATACTCTTGGTATATCTAACTTTCAGTTTGGGGGAAAAAACTAGTAATATAGTTTTGTATCATCATAATACCAGTTTGGAGGATCGTACTGATATCTTAAGGGATAAAGACCTGGAAAGCACAAGGATTAAGAAATATATATATATTTCTGTACTCACATAAAGCACCTTAAGCATCTTACCTAATTTTATGTGTTTTGTATGATGTTTTGTTTCCTTATTTATCACGTGGATTGTATCATAGCTCATCTGTATACTCAGGTTTGTTTTTATGTACACTTACTTATATATTGATTTATAAGACATTTACATATATATATTTATCTCGATGTTATTCTGCTATTTAAAATAAGCATGATAATGCTTTACTTAAAAATATCCACAATAATGTGTGTGCTAGGATTGGACATGTGGACAACTGAAACTAATAATACTGATAATGGTAATTACATTAATTTAATAATGATAATTACATTGATTGTAACTATTCTCTTTTTTTTTTTGCAAAACGCTACAAAATCTATTCATGTAATTTTTTTGCTGTTTTATACATATATTTTGTTATTATATATATGTATATATACCATCTAATATGGGAAATGAAATATATGAGAGAATTATTTAAGGATTGTAAGAACCATGATCCCTTACCTATTTTCATTTTTATGAATTTGCAAATTTTATAATATACATATGGAACAGAAATAATAAAGTTTGAAAAAAAAACAGTGAAGTCCAAAGTTAATCCTTTTTTTATTTAAAGCTCCTAACAGAACTTGTTAAGGGAAAAGTGTTTTGAAGCTTTAAATAAAGTCAATTAACTGAACAACAAGAACCGATTTCATTCCGATCAACTCACTGAGACCTCTATCGTCAATTAGTATAATGGTTATTAATTCTAGAAATTTTTTATATACAATATTTCAAAAAATCTGTACAAGTTTGAGGCTCTCATTGAGTTGGTCTCTTTTCTCTACCAGTTTTTGTTGTCCGATCACAAAAAGAAACAAACGTTACAAGGAAAACATTTTACATGTAATGCCGAAATAAAACATTGATAATCAAGGGAAAAGATTGAATGAATTACAAACGAAAGAACTATCAATAAAATTGGTAAAATGAATGACAATAATAAAAATAATAAAATGCTGTACTAATTACAATGTCATCAAATTTTTCGAAAAAAAAGCTCAAATTTTTTTCGAAAAATTTTGATTGTCGAATGTAAAGGCTAAATAAGGGCCAGGTTCGAATGCGTACTTAAAATGAAAATCCTTTTTGCTGAGGTAACAGAATGGATAAATAAATGCGACCGTTGAGGGGAATTAAGTAAAACATCGCTACATATGGAGGGGTCTAATAAAAATGAAAAAACACTTCCTACCTCTACATGCTTCTTATTCAAAGGTAAAGTAGGGATGAAACGGGCTGCTTCGCTGTAAGAGAGGGCATACAAACTGCTACGTAATTTGCGACGCTTTTACTTAGCATATCTTCTAGAAAGGAGAGATCCAGTATTTTTTTGGGGTGTGTGTTGGAATTTGTTAGACGGAAGCGTCTGAATGACGGGAAAAGGGGTGCTGGCAGAGTTGGCCAAAGTTTCGGAAATGAAAAAATGTATTTGTTAGTAAAAAGTCGTCATTTTTCACGCATTCGAGCTATAAAAACGTCTTTTCAGAAAAGGAAAAGGCTCTTAATTAGTAAAAGTTCAGTAGAGACCAGCAAATTAGAGAGTATTTAATAATGTAAAGAAATACTAACTTAATTCATTGATGTAGAGTGTCAAAGATAGAGTTCTGAGGAATTAAATTACATATATATATATATTAATAAATGCGATAAAAAAGAAGTAGTTCATTACCAGTACCGAATTTTGCTCTGCAAGTTGCAACAACGGGTGGGAATATTGAACAATAAAAGCATTTAAATATAACACATATTCAATCTGGAGTAAGCTAATAAAAATTTTTAAAAAAATTTACCTAAGCAACAAAACACTGTGAATAGGTAAACTAGAACTTACACAAGAATAAACTCAATAGTGAATAAATGCCTTATAAGTACAAAAACATAAATAAGCTCCCTAAAAATGTACAACAACATCAGTACAAAGGAAACGTAGTGCATATAACAAAGAATGAATTACAACGAACTTACATTTTTCAGCACGTCCTCGTCAGGAGGTTGGTGTGTCGATAGAAGCAAATGGAACAGACGGTTTCTGAACTGGAAATGAAAATATACAAATGTTGTTCTTATTCCAGCATTTAGGTACTTAACTGATAAAGACACTAACTGTTTTGTTGGTTTGTAGTTCATTGCAGTTTTAAATTTAGTAAATTTGTGTCATTAGCAGTTTAAAAATAGGCTATTCTACTTGCGTATCTCGAAACCCAACCCCTTCACAACGATGTGCTCCGAGATGTAAATCCTTTCCATTTCATTCTTCATTATTTGCTCTACCTTTTTGTTTGCACCTATTGTTTTGACCTTTTTATTTGTCGGCAATATATTTTTCATTTATTAAGCATTTATGCACTATTGTTTCATTGCCGGACTTGTTCATTTATTCACAGTGGTTTATATCTCAAGTTTACTCCAGGCTGAAATCTACTGTCTTTAATTGCTCTTATGTTTCAACACATATATGTATACAGAAACACTAGAATGCAAAACTAAAGGAACTTTCTGATTTTGGCCTTAATACCGCAAAACTCAGCTCTGAGACACAAAACTCATACTACACAGGAACAATGATGATAAAGGATGAAAAAAATATAGTAGCAAAAATATTAATAAGACGTATACAGTATGGAACAAATTAAAAAAGACTTTATTGACAGGAAGGTAAGGAAAGTATTGAGACAAAAACTGTCTGGCCAAGAGAAAGAAAGAAAAAAAACCCCAAAGAGCTCTATTAACGGATATGATCTCAGCTAACCGCAACGGTCGCTATACACCGTTTGTTGATATTCAGCATGAGGTTATCTAACAGTTCTTGGCGTTCCCACTCTTCATGAAGTTCCTGTTTCAATTGCCTGTTGTTCTCCAGGTAAGATCCTGTTACCAAGCGTCTTCCTAAAGAATCCCACATATGTTCAATAGGATTAAATGCGAGAAGCATGCTGGCCAATCCATTCTGTGAATATCTTCACTTTCCAGCTGTTCCTCAAGAGTATGAATATTGTATGGTCGCGCATTTCCATTCTTAAGAACAATGTCGGGGCCAATGGCACCCCGAGGAAGATGCACATAACATCATCATTGTAATGATCTCGAGTAAGTGAACCTCTATCGAAAATTCGGAGCTCCTCCCGTCCGTTCAACATAATGTTTCTCTATATAAGCACATCAGGACTACCGGAATGTGTCTTTTCTTGATGGAATGAAAAGCTTGTGTCTACCTCTCTCAATATCAACTGGTGCTGAGAATCGTTTGTCAGATTGAAACGACTCTCATCGGTAAAGACTCCATTGATGAGATGTTTTGTTATTATGCTCTCTATACCAGAGTAAATGGTGTCACCTATGGGCTGCTGTCATTGGTATGACACCGTTCGCTCACCGTGGACGGCAAGCGTATAGGCCACCTTTATGGAGTCGTCTGAACACAGTAAACCGGGATACCTGTCTTCCAGTTGCCGTGCGCATCTGCTGAACAATGTAACCCGATGCATAGTTTCGATCTCTTTTCGACTCTGGAGCAACATATCGGTTATTAGCCTCCGATGCTTTCTTTGACAGACTATCAACAACTTTTCTTATAGCTACACCTGTCGTTTGGAGGCTTTCCAAGCTCGTAGAAATACAATTTTATCAGTTCTAAACTCTTGGGTGACAGATATCAAACTACGCCTTTCCTCAAGTTTGCCAATCATTCTATCATGTGTAAAGGCTTCCTGATGTTTTCTTGCAGCCATACTGCACATACAAGCTAACCATCACTAGCAGAACAATGCCTGAAAACGTGTTTTCATTCTTTAATTTAATTTTTTAAAATTACCTTACACTGCGGCTGCTGAGCCTTTGCGTTTTGCTTGTCTTGACGCACCCTTTGACGCCATGGTGCTGATTATGTGTACATGCGTCAGATTTCTTCTGCGTTCGCTTTTCGTTGCACTGATCAGAAAAATCTCTTTTCAACAATTTTATGGTTGAACGCTGAAAAAATTGAGTTTGTTATTTACGTTTTTGCACACTAGTGTGCATATATATTTCAAATAAAATTTCCCACATGGACCATTTTGGGTGCGTAGATTCTGTGTTGTTTCTTGCTGTGTTACGTTTCTGCTGTTCTGCTTAGGTTTGTAATTGTTGCTTTACTTCCACATCAAGAGAATTATGGGACTGAATGATTTAGATCTTGGGAAATCACGGATAGGTTATCAATCTAAGGAAAGTAATCCCTTCGCGAATGTCTTTCTAAGGGAAATTTATTTGTATTCATTTACATATGAAAAAGAAATCAATGCAGCCAGCCATTTCACCGTGATTCATGTGATAGGAATCCCCGCTTTTGTTTAATGAGCAGCAAGCGAAGATTGCTTTCATATAAATAACGATTTTAGGATATCCTATTTCCATATTTATTTCTGAAAAGAACTATTTTTAACAATACAAGCACTACTTGCTCTGAGATATTTTATATTATAACAAGATTTCCGATATATTTTATAGCTAAGCCAATATAGAATTCAAGTTAGATTTTTAATAAATAATCTTTCAACTAATCGAATCTTAATTTACCAACTTTTAACGTTATACGCTTTCCATCCTTTGCAGCGAGCATTTTTTTCATAAAAAGGATGTTTAGTATCTTGATGAAACTCGCTTCGCGTATTAGTATTTTTGGTACTCTGAAGGCATAATAATGACTCTATTAGATCTTGGACTTTCATGTATTTCAGTTTTCAGAGTGGTCACAAATGAGACAAACGAAAGAGAGCTCATACGAGGTTTTTGAATTTCAACTCATTTCTATTATCGCAAAGAAGGTAAAAGCAAAAACTACCAGTTTTTAATGCTGCCAATCTTTAATTGAAATCGTTGTTACTTATACATACATATTGAAATAAATATATCATACTTCAGAAATAACATTTGTATCTTTTCAGATTTTAAAATTTGAACACATAAGACCAAGTCTGATAACGGCTAGCAGTATTTAATGTTTTATCTTGCTTCGTTACGGATTAAAATAATCCCCTGTTAATATTATGAAATTATGAAATTCAGAGACTATTTTGTTAATTTAAAGTCTCATTAAAATCAAATAATAAAAAAAATCTGAAAGGTTTCAGATTTTAAATTACGTTCAAAATGGGCGTTTTTAAAACATTTTGTATGTTACTTTTATTTATTGAATATCATGTTCTTCGCATTTAAACCATAAAATTCAGTTAAAGAACAAAATCGCAATAATATTTTAATCACACAGACTCACACGCTGCAGATAAAAAATGTTTTTTCTGTACAACGTTGCCATTGCCCGCTTTGAAATCCTTGAGTTTGTTAATCAAAAATTCGCTAAAGTTTTACAAAATATGAAATCGTTAATAAAACAAATTCCAAATTTCAAATTTGGGCTTCCAGATGCCTATATTCGCGGCAGGATTACGGCATTCAAAATTCGATGGCTTTAGAACGCGTCGTTTTATCACAATGCAAGAAACATACATACATTCATGCACATTCTTCGTTATTTAATTTCTTTAAATATAATACAGGGCTGCAATATTTTGTGGCAACAGTTTGAAAAGTTATACAGACTTTTAATGTTTCCGACGCAAAATCGCAAAACGAAAACAATAGTCCTTCAGGGACAAAGCCCCTTTGGACTAATAATTAACAAAAAGTGCAACTAAATCACTAATACTTCTGATGCACATATAAATGAAAATGTAAAAGAATGTAAAAGTAACGTTGTAGAGACATTAGAATTTTTAATGCTGAGAGACGTGAAAAATGAGCAATGCCCTCGAACCTTGGACTTCTCGAATACCCGACGAGTCTGCTGCTCATTACACCATGAAGGCATGCTAAGAAAGCTGGAGAAATACCTTATATAATCGCCCTTTTAAAGGGCGACAGAGGATTAGAGGACCCAATCGCCAAATTCTGGTGATGGAGAATCATTCTCCACCACCTTTTTTCGTTCGCCTCTACAGAAACATTAGGTATGTTTTGAAAGCAGGAGATGTGAAAAATGAGCAATGCCCTCGCCGGGATTCGAACCTCTCGTATACGCGCCGTGTGTGCTGACCATTACACCACGAAGGCATGCTAAGAAGGCGAGAGAAATACCATATAACGTAAAAGAAGGCAAGAGTCTAAACGTAAAAGAATATTTACAAAATCTACAAAGAAGCTTAGCTTATCATAACTTGGTGAATAAATCATGTTCGAAAGAACTCGTATTTTAAATGCAGTTCGAGGACATTAAAATTTTAAAAAAGGAAAACAGTTTTTGCTTCTGTTGCCTTGTAGTAAATAATAAACTCCTTTTGAATTCTGTTCTGGGCAGCAAAAATTATATAGATTATCAAATAACTCGAAAGAATTCATTTCAACTCTTTCGTGAATTATTTAAGTAAGAGTTCTCAAAGTATATTTGAATCTTATCCCATTTCACTCTATAAGGCTGATAGTGAATTTCGGTGTAATGTCCAGAGTAGTTTAGTATCCTAAATACGAAGAAACCTTTACAACATGTAACTTTGGAAAACAATTGAATAAATCTTTATCTCCTTTTGTCAAAGACTATTTTATGTAATGGGAATTCTATGACGAATACTCGGATCAGAACTAGAAAAGCAATATTATAGAGAAGAACAACAGTATGCATTTTTTAATCCCACATTTTTAAAACATTCTTTGTATAGACAAGCACAATTTTACATAAAAGAATTAAACTCACATGACATTTTTTAATTAATGTGTTAAGAAAATAAGTCTGTTTAAATAAAAAAACGATTTAAAAGATTTTTATACAATAAGGTTTTATTAAAAATGTATACATTATTTAATGCACTCAAAAGATAAAAATAACTGATCATATAGTTTAATGGGGATAACAGTGTTGCGTGCGTACGGATTCGTTATGGATTCAATGTCGTTAAAAGTTAACAAAATTTATTCTTTTTACAAGAAATAAAGCAAAATACTGAAATATTTCTTCAGAGATATTCCAAAAATATTACAATATCTCGAACGTTAAACAAAACTTAATTCTAAAACAGAGAAACTAGTTCTATCTCACAGTGAAATCACTACATTCAATAACAACATTAAGTAAATAAACAGTTCGCTTAAAACAGCTACAACTACATCTGAGCTGAGTCTAGTCTAGTCTGGACAACTATTGCTGGGATATTGCCAATTATGAGCAACTTATCCAGCTCACTGAGGAATTGCATAGAGCCCCTGACGTGCAATTTCCTTAAATAAAATAAAACCAAATATGCGGTATGAAAGAGATGCCGTTTGCATCGCAAGGTTGCAATAAACCAAAGTCCTGCAATGTAGAGAGAAGTCCTAACTAAAATCCTGACTGCGGCTGAGCCGCGTTAGTACATGTCTGCGTCCTAACCAGTGCACATGAAAGTAACACAATTTATTAAACTTTAGTTATACAATACAATACAATACAATACAAATACTGAATTAATACATGAAATATAACATAAAAAATGATAATAAACATTGAAATTCTTGATTAAATATGATAACTAGGATAAATAACGAAAGCTTATTTACATATGTAGAAGTTGAAGCAATGCTCTAACAACGACTAAGTTGGGAAATTCAGATCCCTTAGTAAGTGAGCCGGATATGGCCTGATGTTGTAATCCTCATCTAAGGCTATGTAGTCTAGAACATGGAAATGTTGAAGATGTTTACATAATAAGGCAGATTTAAAGAAGTTGGCATTCATTCTATGTAAATAATGATTTACATATTCAATCCTCAGGTCTCTGTGTAAGGTCTCATTAGATAATCTGAGCTGAGGTGTTTAAATTCGGCTTTTATAAGCTTTTTAATTATTTACTAGAACATTCTGGTAAAACCTCGATTTTTCTCGGTTTTTGTGGATGGCAACAACAATTACAAGATATTTGTTTATTAAATATTAAATGACCGTGCTCTTTTATTTTTACTTTTCCGTAGTAGATTTCTCTTCAAAAATCGTCTGCGTTGCACGGGAAAGCAAAGCAATTTTAATTACAATTCTAAATAAATAGCTAAATAAATACGAAATACATAATTATAGATTAAATAATTATATTTAAATAATTCTATTTACAGAATTCATTTGGA
This sequence comes from Stegodyphus mimosarum, assembly GCA_000611955.2. Classification (NCBI taxonomy): domain Eukaryota; kingdom Metazoa; phylum Arthropoda; class Arachnida; order Araneae; family Eresidae; genus Stegodyphus; species Stegodyphus mimosarum. The sequence continues at coordinate 35,481 of KK121554.1, read as the reverse complement.
ATTTTATAACGCTAGTGATAAAAGGGTAGGATGCCCCTGATAAATTAAAAAAGATAGAAGCTTATACATTTGTGACACAGTTGCCCACACTTTTGGGCTTATACATTGCAGCATAGTGGCATACATTCCTTATACGTTGAGGATGCATTCAAAATAACAGAAAATTTTAAAAAAAAGCTAACCGCTTTTACATTTCACAATACAGTTAAATTAACAGGTTTCATTATTTAGGCGCTTCACGCTTTTATTATTCGCGATATAAAATTATAAATTAATTCTGAATAATTAATAATTAATAGAATTATTTAATGTACTGTTATTCGTGTTAAACTATATAATAAATTACATTTATTCTATAAACCAATTAATCATCATTTCAATTTTAAATAAAAGCTTGTTTTGTAAAACCCTTTTATTTAATTGTATTTTATTTTCTGCTTTTTAGTCTCAATTGCACGCTATCAATGATGAAATGTTTAGTCATTTTTTAAACAAAAGCAAAAAAGTATAAGTAAATTATGAAATAAGGAATCCAGAGAATAGAGAAATGGCTTTGAATATTCAATTTCGAAAATTGGATTTAATAACAATGCGAGAACGAGCATTTTACTTTAACCTAAAAAGAAAAATCTAATATGGTCAATTAGTCATTTATTGGGCCAAGATGGCAATTTCAAAACGCTTTTTTCTCTCCTCTGTTTCTGCTGCACATTTTTTTAAAGTATAAATTGTTCTTTTAACATTTTTTTTATATTCTTGTTTTAAAATAGAGTGAAAAGTTTGTTTTATTATCTAAAAATGTCTAAACTTTATATCCGATACATTTTTAAATGTTGAAATTTTAAAATCGTAAACGTCAAATAGTCTAAAAATCGAGCGAATTTCAAAACTTCACATAAAAATTTAGAAATTAAGTTACAATTTTCTTACACGTTTTCCTGAAATGAATTCGTTCCACTTTATTCAATGAGGCAAACAGTAAAATTCCTAGTTTGCTCGTTAAACGAAGATATATACGAAAGCTCGTTTAAACAAAAAGTGTAAAATAACTGTAAATCGAATTTTGAAAATCTGCTCTAGCATTCATTACATTCCACTGTTATCGGCAAACCCTGTTTACAAAATTTTAACTGGATAGCTTATCAAGAAATAAGTTAAAAATGATAACAAAATTTCACTCGTCCTAACAAACACCATGAATGGAACTAAATAAAATCTTGCAAAAACAATAATTTTTATAATACTATTTAAAGGATATAAATTTGGTATCAAATAGTAATCAAAAGTAATCTACGCTCTTGGAAGGGGGGCTGAATAACAAGTTCATCCCTTTCAAAGCACAAGATGGATGATCTGTCAGTTGCAGAACAAGATGTAATTAAAAGATTGCTTATAAATACTTATGCTGTAAAACCATATGTGTTGTTTTTAATATTAATATAATTAAGAATAAACGATTTAACTGAGAGTGACTTCAGGAAATTATGTGTCAACAGCTATCAATACATTTTACAATACAAAGAATTTTAAAAAGTTATTAAAAATTCTAATTTTAAACTATCCAAATTTTACATTTTATTAATTAAGAGATAGTTCGTTTAATAAGAAATGGCGTCAAATTAACAAAAATTCTTCTTAAATTCTCAAACAATAGATATTTTTTAGATATTTATGATTACTTTTGTTTATGTAGAAATAAGTCAAAATTTATGCCTCTCCTCTCCAGTTAAAATACATCTATCTCTGAAAAGAGAAGTCAACAAGATTTAGAACCACAGCGAGTTTTTCACATGCAGCCACAATGCTTTATTCTGTTTCTCTGTTTAGAATTCATATATGCGGGTAGGCTTCGAGTTTCTGTATCTTTTTTACCTCAAGAAATAAAACCAAGAAAATTCGTAAGCTCTGTTCTTTATACTTTCGCATCTGCAACATGCGTGTATCTCAACTAAAATTTTTGCATTGATTTACATACAGAAACTTTCAACATACTTGGAAAGACAAAATTATCGCATCACTTGTGAAAGAACTTTTCTACAAGAATAAATTCCAAAGCTATATCCGAGTAACAAGTGCTGAGTAGTTGGCAGAAATTTCCAAATTGCGAAATAACAGACGTTTGGGAGATGAATTCTGTCTAATGGGAGACTTTCCCATCAGAAAACGTGGTCCATTGTCGTATATAATCTTCAGATAGATTATGATGCAAAAATATCTTGAGTGGCTGCACACCGAAAATGAATTAAGGGTGATTCTTTGTACAAAATTCTAAGGCAGCTGCTTTTAAAGATTCCCTTTTTATGATCTTTAATTCCTTAAACAAAAATTTTCTGTGCTACTCATTTTAATGCTTTTGAATCAGCCTATAAAAGCCCGTGGGAAAGCTTAACAAATTTAATAAAACTTACATTGTTCAAGAGAAATAATAGAAAGATGTTTTAATATTTCTTTTATTCAAAAGAGCTTGTAATTTAAAATTTATAATTTCAGTCACTCCTTGTGCAGATAATTGAAAATTAGCTTAAACTGCTAGATATGTAATTTTCTGAAAATCTTAATTCACATGTTATTTTGATCTTAATAAAATAAGCTATATCACGAAATTCTATTTTTCTTTTGTCAACTTAAGAATATTCTTCGCAACCATATTGTCAAACTCAGGCACACAAAAAACATAAATGTACAAAAAATAAATGCTTTATTAAAAAAGCCATAACTAATCAAAGAAATTTGAAAGTTGATTACAAATAAACAAGAAAAGTAATTAACAAGAAAAATTAAATTTGCACCACAGTATCACAAGCTAAACCAGTAGTGTTTTAGGGAGACATAATGACAAAAAAAGTGCCAAAACTTCATGTTCAGGATAATGAAAATATTTTCGGTTTAACAGATTACCCAAATTTGTTATCAAACAGTGATGGTGTGCAGAATTCATTGCTCAAACGCTATGCTATGCAAACCACTTTTATCTGAATAATTTCTATCTAAATAATGTTAAAATTTTGCAACATTGAATTTTTGGTAATTTTCTTTTAGAACAGAAATTCATTTTAGAAATAAATGAATTTCATTCGAAAAAAAATAGAAGATTTTACTATCAAAAGAAAAGACTTCCAGTAAGCGTAAATACATTTTCTTCCTCTAAAAGCTTTTTAATTGTCTATGAAATTCTTTCTAATTTTTTTTTAATTTTCAGACAGTATAAAGAAAATGTAAAATTCTGATTTTTATCGCTGAATAATTTACAAATTTTGCACATGGGAAATTAATATGAAACATTAGCATTTAAAGGACTTTTAAACAAACCTTTTCTCACCTTAGGTTTACCAGTTCATCAAGCAAGTTCATGCGTGTTATTAATTGTAGCCTTCCCTTAAAAGTTTGCATTCAAATCATTCAAATAACCTGAAGTAATAAAATAAGATTTCTGGATCTACCATAATTTATAATTTAATTAATTAATCGGACTTCATCATTATTCTTTAATCATTAGGTTAATTACTTATTTATTAATCAGTAAATATTAATTAATCATTAGGTTAATCACGTTTAATGATTAGGTTAATTGTACCTATGTTTAGTTTTTAGAAGTGCGCAGCCAACTGTCGATTACTGGAGAATTAAGCAGATTAACTGGACCTTTGGGCCTTGTCTAAAAAACTTTAAATTTGTTTACTAAGGAATGAAAAAATTACTACCGCAAGCCATCAGAAACTATTTGCTGTTTTTTTTTGGGGGGGGGGCGTTGAGAGTTGTTGTGCAGTAGAATATGTGGTAGTTCACCAAAGCTGCGTACTAAATGTAAGTGAAATAAAATGTTTACTGGGTAATTTCCTTATACTTAACAGAATAGATGAACAAGATATATACCAACTTAATGTTAAAGGGGTAAGATTGATAACAGGCGAAAACTTCACATGCTAACTTCTGTGTCATATTGGGTTCAATTCGTTATCACTTTAACTGGTCAGAACTTGACTATGAGTCAATGGATTACTTCACAGTAGTAACGACCCGTTTTGGAATCCCTGCTAACTCCTATTGCTGTTCCCGTCTTTGACAGCTACATTCCATGTCAGACTACGGATTAAGGATTCCACGCATTACATCCCCGCACTTTGCTGAAGAGAACCATGTCTACTGGGATAGGTGTAAAGGACGATAACCAAGATAACACACACACAGTCTTGGTTCTATTAAGGGATTACATAAGGTGGTCATATAAAAGCTTTCCCGATATACGAACCCCTATCCGCTCAAACAATCGAAATACATTTTCAGGTATTGTTATCCGAAAATATGCGTTCAAGTTTGCATTGAATTATAACAATAGACTCCCTCGGCTATGATTACAGTGAAAAACATTTCGAAGTTTTCTAATGGCAATGTTTTTTTGAACCGAATGGCCAACTTTGTCTTGAACAAATTGATCAGCGTACTGAAAATCCAAAAATCGCTCTGGAATGATACATGTACGACAAAAATTGCCGGCGTAAAACATTTCCATTGTAAAGAACTGATGACAACACAAGAAAGGATAGGAAAAAACGTTTAGTAGAATTAGAAGCTTTTAATATGTACACAGTTTCAAGATAGAATCATCTTCCCTAACTTTGCATTTCGTGGCCATTGCGATCCCTCGACTTCACTCCGATGGTTTCTAGTTCTGGGTTTATCTAAATTCGAAGGTGAACACATCGAATCCATGATATTTGTCAGTATTGAACAGGCCCATAAAACGTGAAGTTATACAGATTCCTTGTGGGAAGTTACTTCCGTCATTGTTATCAGCAAACTACCGTATGCAATGCATTATAGTATGGGAAGTTGGCACATTGAAAACTTGTCGTTCCAATAAGTTCTTTTTCCTCTCATCTCTTGTGCTGTCTTTATTCCTTTACAATAATTTTCTCTTCAAATATTCTATGCCGGCAATTTTCAACATATGTGCATCATTCCAATGTTATGGTTTTTCAATGTGCTTATCAATTAGCGCAACAGTTTCGAGAGCGTGCCTTCGAATAGCGATATCAGAAATCTCATTTCGATTGGTTGAGCAGCTAGGCAGTTAGCGGCTCATATTATCTGAGAAATGTTTTATGATGACACTGCAAATCGTTGCACCTTTAATCCACTTCAGTACTGCGTTGAGGCAGAAGAGGATGTGAAAGCCACAACAAGAAAGAAGAGAAATTTTTTCGGGACATGTAAAAAGCAGAAGAACATATGTGAGTAAAGAGTAATGGTACAGCAGATGGTGTTACAGAGGCTGTTCACACATCTTTTAGACGATTTTTATTCTATTTACAGAAACATTTTACCAAACATCCTTTTAAACGTTCTATTTGGTAACTCTTAGACTTCACTTTCTTTCTGCAACGTGATTTCCAAGACAATAAAGCCGTGTGAAATATCCAAAGAGGGACTTTTGCTTTTCCTGTTGGACAACTTTCCAAAGTCCAAGGAACAGCTTTCCAAAGTCAACGTGTAAGGTTTTAGTTTAAACTAACAAAGGTTTATTTTAATATTGCTTTCCTATGTGTTCTTATTTCAACTTCCCGTTAGAATAGGCGCGCGTTTCAGCTTTATGCTAATTTGAAGTGCAGCCAAGTTTATATTTAAACGTTAGCGAGGAACTACTCAGAGTGAGAGAGCGTTTAGTCTCAGATCACTGCTGCTCTATTCGACGTTCGCCTGACTAGTTAGTGTTTAAATTCTAAGCCTTAGCGCTGTTACGTTATTACTTATTGAAGTAATCTAAGTGCGTTAGTATTAGTTAAATCTTGGGATCTCTACCTGGGAAAACACTATTTAGTCTACAGACTATTTTTTCGGTGTAATGCGATGTTTCAGAAAAGAACTTTGAAAAAAAAAGAGTGTGAAGCACTTGCTGTAAACTTAGAAATTTAATGTACTTATTGTAACTTGTGATTTGTATGCAATTGTTAAAAGTTTCATAAAATGTAACAAAAATGGATTTATAGCATCAATGCACGTCAGGTGCAAAGTTAACTATGAATGAAGCATTCTTTGTGCAAACTACGAATTGTATGCATGAAAAGGCGAGATAGAAGTAATAGAATGCAAATATTAGTAGGCTCTCCACCAAATACACTTAAAGCGATAGACATGAAGTTAGTTAGAACCTCAGGTTTAGCTAGTTATAGGGCGTCTTCTGAGGTCTCGATATGTCAAGTTCTCACTAATGTTAGTCGATCGTAGGTGGTAGAGTTGAACACTTCCGAACAAAAAAACCCGCAACTGAGGTTCGCTTTTCATCTAACACCGGGGAGAGCATTGGGGGAAGAATTTAATTTTGCTTGAATGATAATGTGTGTGTGAGAATTCACATGGGGAAGAAAAGAAGTTTGTTACCTAGAACTCAGTGTTATTATGTTATACTAAAATTTCTTTTCTTCCAGAGTTTGCTGGAAGGACTCAGACGAAAGCAAAGTATTACGCAAAACAGATGAAGAGCTGTGTAAAAATCAAGTTTTCGTCTGTAAATGGCCAAGAAATTCTATTTTGCTGTAAAGGTTGGCCTAAGTTAGGAAGAGTTAAATTTTGAATCGCAAAGTTTCAACATTGTCCGTTTGGACCACAGTAGTTCAACTTTTGCCTATTCTGGCGGGAAGTATGTAAAGTTTTAGTTTAAACTAACAAAGTTTTATTTTAATTTGCCTTTCCTATGTGTTCTTATTTCAACTTCCCGTTAGAAAAAGCGCGCGTTTCAGCTTTATGCTAACTTGAAGTGGAGCCAAGTTTATATTTAAACGGTAGCGAGGAATTACTCAGAGTGAGAGAGCATTTAGTCTCAGAGCACTGCTGCTCTGTTCGAGGTTCGCCTGACTAGCTAGTGTTTAAATTCGAAGCCTTAGCGCTGTTACTCTATTACTTATTGAAGTAAATCTAAGTGCGTTAGTATTAGCTAAATCTTGCTACGCACCATTGATCATTTTGAGGCCAAACTCGCGTTCATAGCTCTGTGAGCAACGATTACTTAATTTCTATTTAAATTTAGTTTAAATTATTTGATTTTTCAGTTTAGACCCAAGTGTGGTCATTATTTTCTGTATCCCTCCCGAGTTGGAAAGCGGCTGTATATAATTGTGGTTTAATAAAAGAGGATTTTAAATCCTTCTTACGTGCAGTTCTTCTACCACTTAACCATAGTTTTCTATCACAGAACATAGCTGCATTCAGCTCCCTGTTCAAGATCAGGACTTAGTTACTTCACGAATATGTTTGCCAAGAGTATGCATAGAACACTTAGTCCTGACAAACGTTTGGACAATCGCACTTTAAAAGTTTGAAAGCGCAAAACTCCATGGATGATACATTAGAATATTTAGTAGTGACATGAATAAAGGGCAGTTTCTTGATACCCGTTTCTTGTTCCATTTTTTCAGCAAATCAACAGTAGATATTCAAGTATGGTGCTTGCTTTGTTTTTGATGCAGTTCTACTCATTGATGGCACTGTGGGTAAAGAAATGGTATGTCATATTTGAAAATCGTGTAAAAATTCATTTCTGATAATTTGTGGACTTAACACTTTTCCCCACTATCTTTATTCTTAATTTGCCGTTATATGAAAAACCAGTTATAATCATAAATCCCTTTGAAAAACGTTCTTTAGCTTCTCTGAACCATGTTTTAAAATTTTCCCTTCTTTTGATGTAATAAAGGATCTCTTTTTATTGCAGTTATTTAAATGCACCCAAGATTCATCTATTCTGACAACATTTTAGCATTTTTATCCTGATAAATGTTTCTCATAAAGAATTATGAAGCGCGTTCTGCGTTCGGCGATTTGTCATGGAGAAAGACGATGCACATTATGTTTTTTGCCTTTTAAAATTCAAATCTGCATTAATCACTATGTTTACAGTTGACACTGAGTATTTTAATAATTTTGCAACTGTCCTTTGAACTGGCAGATTTTCTTTTAATATTATAGATTTTTCTTTTGCAAAATTCGAAACATTCCCTTTTTTCTTTGTGTATGTATTTGGAACAATGTTTCTAGTTAGAGCAAAGCTTTGACATTTTTTCCTTTCTTGTTGAAAATATACCTATCGTAGTTTTAAATATCGAAATACTACGGCTTTAAAAGCGGTTTTTAATACATAAGAATAATTTTCTTCGGAAAAACACAAACATAACCGTCGTTAAACTGCTTCCTTGAAAGCAATATTTTGTATGAAAATAAAACTTTCAAGCAGCAGACGATAATTTATACTTTTAAGAATATAGTTTCAGTTAAAGAAAGCGATTTCCAAGCATGCAGTTTGTTTTAATAGCAAAGCAAAATCTTCTAAAAATGTGCGAACAGCCTTTGTATAATATTTAGGAACTGCTTTTATCGCGTACAGTACATAACGTAACAGTACATAAGATAAACATCTGTTAAAAATAAATTGCTAAAGCCTGAAAATGAATTCAGCGTGTAATTCTTGTCTTGAATGTTGACCTTTTCTCCAGGTTAGGCTGCTTGAAATACAGGTAAATTGTTAATAGAAATGTTTTGTTAATTATAATATAGATTATTCCCATACCGTGTGTTATTTAACTACTGTAGAATTAAACGGAATTTTGGGTTAACCGTGGATGTTATTTTTGGTATACCGAGGTTAATTGGGAGTTTACTGTTTCTTGAATAATTAAGAGCAATTTTACATTATGTAAAAAATACGTGTAGATCGGTGAAAATTCACAGCATTTGTCCCAGGCTTGAGTACGTTACTTATTTCTAGTACTTTGAATCAAACAACGGACTGATGAACAATACATTTGAAAGACTGTAATTTTGGAATATCTGGATACATATCCGTTAATTCTTTGTTAAAAAAAATATAGTTTTGTCTGACATTATCGGATCTTCTTAAATTATCACAAGTAAGCTTTTGTTTAAGGGAAAAATTGGAAATTTCAAAAAATATTCTTTTCTGTGTAAAAGAATAAATTTTTATGGTGGTTTTATGCATAGCAACCATATTGGAAAAGTTTTCAATCATATTCAGATTGTCACTGTAAGGCCAAAGAAACAGATCGCAGCCATGGTTTGAATAATGGAACTTTCATCGAGTGCAAATGAAAAACATAAAACGTTTGAAGAACATTTGTTTGGAATTTAACAATTTGTTTTGTAATTTAACAATTTTTTTAGCAAACGATTTTAGCAGACTACCTGTCATTTTAATTACTCTTTCTATCACAGTATTTTTAACAAAGAAATACTGTGAAATACTTAAGTATCTTAGTGACAGATATTTTGCTTTTATAAACTAATCTTTAAACAAGGAACCGTTTATAAAATGGTATATAAAATTTATAAAAGGGTTTATAAAATGTTCCTCTAACAAGTAACTGATTTGCCAAATGGCTGTCACTAATACACGATTAAGCGAATCTAACCGTCTTACGAGCACTCATATTTCTATTTTTTTAATCGAAAAAAAAAGAAAGACCATTATTAGGAAGAACTACTTATCTACGTAATGATTTGTGTAATATAATGGTTTGTCTCCTTTGTTTACTCAGTGTAAAAAAATTAAATTTTTTAATGAACTTAAATTTAAATATTTAAATTAAGAAAAACTTATGGTTTTAGCTTTTCTCTTTTCCCTATTGTTAAGTCGACAGCAGATTTTGATTTATTCTAAATTTATGCATTAAATTTAATTCAACTGCACGTTTTTTACAAATACTACGAGTATATTATGAATCAAAATTACAAGATGGAGGAAAAACAAATTGAGCTTATATGCTACTGATAACAATTAAACCTCCAAATTTCTTCTTATGCTAGTAGTTTCTTCAGGTTCTAAAATAATACCTATTTCAATCATTAAATGTAATATTTTCATTTTTTTAAGCCCTCAATTGTAGAGGGTATAAAGGATTGTATTAGCTAATTTTGTCTCGATCGACAACGAAAAACTAATTTTCAGGAAATTCCAATTAAGGCACAGTTCTGTAAGTCAATTTTTAAAAGAAAATCCAGGAATTAAAATATAGGTACAGCAAAATCTCTCGTAACTGTCACGCAATCAATCGATAATATAAAAATAACAGCCGTTTTGAAAATCTAAATGTAATCCGAAATTCGTGCCTATGAGATAAATATATGTAATGGGATAACAATCTGATGATTTAAATATGGAAAATATCTGTGTTCTGTTACAAAGACCAGCGTAACAAGTCGTATTCAACCAATGGATTAATTAGTTACTTAGAATATAAAATTGAACAATCGATCTGTTTTTATGCATGGATATAAGCACTGCAAAGGAAGCGTTCGTGATTTTCAAAAACGATGCTGTTGAAAGATGTTATAAGATGTATAGAACAATACATTAATTAAATCGCTGTTCTAGTAAATTATGGTTTGTTATCATGGTTGTAGATGATGAGTCGAATGGCGAAGATTTTCTTGGTTTTGAAACACGCATGGCGCCCGTGTAGCAAGCGTTGCATCATGGATTTAGCTACGTGCTTGGTGAAGAAAGTTAATGAATTTAGGTGTAGATTACGTTAATTTAGGTGTAGACTACGTTAATGAAGTTTAGGTGTAGACTACTTTAAGGAAGTTTAGGTGTAGATTTGGGTGAATGCCAGTACTTTTTTTCCCATCGGAAGCAGTATCGAACGATAACATAATCAGACAGGTTCTGAGAAATAAGAAAAGTGCTGAGAAAATGCAGTGGAAAGAGGAAGACACGTAGAGTATGGAAATTGCGTTGCGTTGTATACCCAGCCAATTTTTAAAATTCCGATCACAATCTTGTAAGTAGGCAACATTCCAAGTTATACGTCATTAAGAGTTCAAAAAGAAATTCAGAAGTTTCATGTAATAATATGTATGATAACTTCAACTGGGGCCAATAAATCGAAAAACGCAGTGACGGACTTCAAGTTGAAATTTATATACACTCATGTCCATAAATTAAGGATAATGCAAAATCAGGCAAAGGAAGAGTTAGAAGCAAAACAAATTTGACTTATTTGTAAAGCTTATTTATTAAACAAAAGGTAAAGAGCAAAAAAAAGGTGCTATATGTTTGATATTATTAAAAAAATTAGCGATTTTTCTCCCTGGAGCAAATTACAAAAAAAACCTATTTACAAAAAACCAATATTACATGGTTGGTATGATTGTTAATACATTGTATGTCTCCCAGCCGATGCAATACAGTCCGTACAACGACTAGGCATGCCGAGTATCAAATTATCGATCTGATGTTGGGGGATATTACACCACTCAAAAAGCAATGCTCTCCGAACATCCGGTAGACATGTAGGAGGAGGTTGACGGGCTGCACCTCGTCGGCCAAGCATGTCCCACACGTGCTCTACTGGATTCAAGTCCGGTGAGAATGCTGGCCAGTCCATACGGGTGATATCCTCCGATTGAAGGCATTCGCTTACGATGTTTGCACGGTAAGGACGGGCGTTGTCATCCATAAACACAAATTGTTCGCCCATGGCGCCGCGAAACAAACGTGCATGTTATTCCAGAATGACGTCCCGATAGATTTGGCTTGTCATAGTTCCAATTTGAACATGCAGATCAGTTCTGGAACCCAGAATAATTCCACCCCAAACGAGCAGTCTTGCACCCTCGTAACAGTGTCGTTCAATGATGTTTTCTTGGTGGTAACGGGTACCTGGAGCTCTCCATATGAAAGTCCGGCGAGAATCAGACTGCAAGCTAAACCTGGACTCGTCGGAAAACATCACACAAGTCCACTCTTGCGGTGTCCACAATGCATGCTCTCTACTCCAGGCTAACCGCAGGCGACAGTAAGTTGCCGTAAGTGGAACGCATCTGACAGGTCTACGAGCATATAGACTAACGTGCCCTAATGTCTGTACACGGTCTGTCTTGAAATTGTTGTACCAGTGGCTGAAGAGAGCTGACGAGACAGGTCTGAGGCTGTGCTCCGCCTGTTTCTTTTGTCAGTAACTGCCAAATACCGGTCCTCATTCGGCGTTGGAACTCTGGGGCGACCTGTGCTGTAACGTCTACTCACATTACCATCATCTTGGAATCGTTGCCAAAGCCTGGAGATGACACTCTGGGCAATTCCAATTTCGTCTGATACTTCCAGTTGGGTACGCCCACATTCCAGACGGCCGATAATTCTACCACGTAAAAATCATCCAAATGCGTCCTTTGTGTCATAACTATCCGGTTATTGCACTGAAATGCTTATAAAGCGCCTGAGAACAATTTTACTTCTTTGCCTGTACGCCTTATATATCACTCTCGTCATTGTGACGTACCATCGGTGTCATCTGGTTACTTCCTGAAATTTGCATATGATTCTTGAAGATGTGTGTAGTGATTTTACAGGTGATATATTTATTTTAGATTTGGATTTCCGCGTGATTCCGAATTATCCTTAATTTATGGACATGAGTGTAGATGACATGGCAAAACACAACAGTCAAAATGTATATTCAATCATACGGAAAAATCCTTTATAGGGTATCTACTATAATAAGTAAAATTAATTTTAATGTACAAATTTTAAAAGCTGAACTGAGTTTCCAGAATTTAGAATTGAAAAAAAAATGAAATTGTTTTGATTATAAGAATTTTCCGTAGCACTCTACTACCTTAAACTATTATAATAAGCCAAGTATTAGAAATATTCATACATGCTGTTAACAAATATTAACGAAATCTTATAGGAGCCATTCATATTTGAGAAATAGAGTTTTTAATCCTCTTAGTATTTTGCACTGTTTTTAAAATGTGAAATTATTTTTTTTCATTTTCGAGTTAATGCTCTTTGTCAAATTTTAATATGGAACTATCAGTTCTAATCCTGAAGATAACAGATTTTTCTCCGTTTGTTCAAGTTACGTCGATTCACTTATTTAAGGATGAATAAATGTCAAGTTATTATGAGTTTCTATAGTAGTTTAAGAGGATAACCGATAGCAGCACTATTTTCCCCATAGTTTAAGAAGCGGCCTTTATCAAACACTGAACATAGATACTAATTAATGGAATCGTCTGTTCTATAGCATAACTCGTATACATCTTTTAGAATTCATTTCATAATCCCCCTTGACTTTAATAGAACTGAATTTATGTGCTTAGTTGGTAGAAAGGCCCCAAGATATTCAAACGATTTCTGTTATCGAAAGAACAATTTTGTATTAAAAACACAACTAAAGAATTAGAAAATTTTATTTGAAATAAATTAAAGAGTTTCAGAAGATGTGATAATCACTATAACACTATAAATATTTGCTTCTAACATAGTGAAATATTGAAATATTCATAAAACATTTAATTGATAAAAGATTTAGCTCAATTTTTTGAACTGCATAAAGCATGATTTATGAACAAAATGAAAAATATTTTACCTAGTGGAAAGGAGAGGACTTATAAGGCATAATTACAAATAATAGAAAAGCAGTTGTTTATGTTAGTTGCATATAGAGTAGTATATAATCATCCAGTGAAGCTGCGCGAAGCTCTCGAAGTTCGCGATCGCCAAGTAAATTTGTGAATTTCGGAGTTTTTCCCTATTATTTTATAATTTCTATTAGAAATGTTGTATTACTTGTTGTTGATTTAAATAACTTTGATATTTATATTAATTCTAATCTAAGAATAATATGATAACATTTCACCAGAACATATTCAATAATACAGTGCAAATTATTCCGTTTTCAAAATGCAAAGAAAATATTGAATCTTGAATCACGGAATTTAAATACGAAATGCTAGACGAGTCATCCAGAGGCAAATAAACTTAAGCATTTTTGACTGGAAATTAATAGCGCGGCTCTTTTATGTCTGCCACAAACATCTTCAAAACATATGCCAGGTTTTTATGAATGCCTACACGTTTGATCACATCGTGTGATTATAATATAATGGTTAGTAGAAATGAAGTGATGTTATTGTAAAGTATTTTCATACTGAGGTATAAATCACTATAATTTTATACTTCACTATGAGAAATGTATCACATTTACTCTTCAGTATTCAACATTACTATGTAGGAACACTATTTGAAATGATAGTTCTGGACATTATCGGACCTTTAACTCGTACAAGTACTTCTTAGTTGCCATGGACTATTTTTATAAATGGCCGGAAGCTCCCTGACCAAGAAGTTTCAATCGTCGCCGAAGTTTGTGCAGAGGACTGTTATTTCCCACCTTCGAATGTCTTTTCTTATTCACTCTGGTCAAGGAGCAAATTTCACGCCCACCATTTTTAAAGGACTGTGTAGAATTCGTAGTACGGAAATACTATGGGGATGTACTGTGCGGCTATGAAAAAGGAAAAATTAAGTAACACCTCAACAGATCTAGCCCATCTGCTTCCAGGATTTCCGGGACGGCTTTGATTGTTGTGTGAATGCCTGTCATTTGATGATATATCGGTGGTATGGGATTCTTTCATCGGTATTGCTCATAAATTTGAGATGGTGCCTAGATGTCACTGGACAACTCGTCAGGTAATGATTAGGATTTCCCTTGCTACTGCAAATTAACTGGTCCAAATTGCTTAGGCCTCCTTTATGAAAACAGACCGAGAATGGAACATGACCTGTAATAAAGCGTGCTAACTGAGCAGAGGAGGTACACCTTTTATTGGTCTTTGGGAAAGAACAGATCGGCGCGATGGCCCTGCGGTGCACGGTCCCATTTGTCTTTTCATTTCGTTTTAGCTTAATTATTGACGACTCTTTTGAAATGACAGTATGGTAGACGCGATGTTGCCAATTCGCTCCAATCCTGCGAACTGCCTCCTCTTCCAGTGAATCTCTCGTTCATTTCTTTTATTTCCAACGCGCTCTTTAATCCAATGGAGGTGTAAATTAATGTGTCTGAAGCGCCTAAGTCTCTTACATTGTTATTGATGGTATGAGAACAGCGGACGAAGTTTAGGATGGAATGTAGCACTGAGAGGCTATCGCTGTAGAAACTTTCGTGGTAATGTCTATTGTTTAGTGCATGAGTTATTTTCATTGCCAGGGAATGCATTCTGCTTGAAAAATGCTACTCTTGGATGAAATTTGTATCTTCCATGTGTGTGATTCTTTTTCATTTCATTATTTTGGCCTGATTCGTCGGAATAGTACTGAAACTTAGTATTGAAAGTGGTAGACCGTTGTTGCACATATAGACATCAGTTGCAAACTGCTCTGAGAACCGAATCAATGTGCACCCTCCTGCTCGATGCTTCATATGAATGAGGATGGAACCTTCTGTTGTGGAATTGCGTTTGTTTTCGTAATTAAAGAACATTCTTTAGTGTAGTTGCTATTTCTGCCTGTATATACAGTGGCGTGAGGCCTATAAGTTCTGATAGGGTATTTTCTGAAACTGGATAAGTTGTGCATTAGGCACTAGGAATGACAAACAGACTTTGGATAGTTAAAGGATGTTTTAGGTCTCTACTTTGCGTTGGTGTTGAGCAGACTATCACTGTATAGGTTATTATTTTTTCAGCAACTGTTATGTAGAAGACGTTTATAATTGCAAATTCAAGCCCCATTTAGCCCCTTGGAATTGGCGAAGTTTGCACTCAATCCGATTCTTGAGGTCCATTATGTGTGGTATCCATGTAAGACCAGGATCCCATGTGAGTCCGAAGTATTTGAGTACGCTTGTGATTTAAATTATTTGTCTTTTCATGAGTTCTGCGGATTTTGTTTCGGATATATGAAGCTTGATTTGGTTGCAGCGATCATACAAAATGCTTTTTTGTTTCGTTGCAGTGTCTTTTAACTTTGTCTCGTTTCCTTCCTCTTATTATGAAAGCCGTATCATCAGCGTAATCAATATCTGAAGTGTCAGAAAGTCATTCTGTATTAATGATGATATTCGAAGCCAGATTCCACAAAACAGGCCCAGTGCCTGAACCTTGTGTGCAACCTCTTCCTGTATTCTACTGATGGGGGG
Organism: Stegodyphus mimosarum; assembly: GCA_000611955.2. Classification (NCBI taxonomy): domain Eukaryota; kingdom Metazoa; phylum Arthropoda; class Arachnida; order Araneae; family Eresidae; genus Stegodyphus; species Stegodyphus mimosarum. The sequence goes on along the minus strand of KK121554.1, from coordinate 19,540 downwards.
GCAGTGTCATGCATTATAATGCGTTTTCTATTGCTCAGGTAATTTTCGAGAATGAAATAGATGTTAGCGCATTTTGCGTCTCGTAGAGCATGCAGCATTGTAAGTCACCAGAGGGTGTTGAATGTGCTTTGGAAGTCGACGTTTAAAAGTACTGTATGATATCCGTTTAGCTTGTTGATCAACATACATCCTTTTAGGTCCATTAGAGCATGGGTGATGATTTTCTGGCTCGACAGCTATACTGCCTATCACTAAAGCATAGAGACTCATATAGATGGTGAGATAATCTATTCAGTTTTCCTACACGTTTCCTAACGCAAATAAAAAGGAGATGGGATTGCAGAAGTCGCGACTTTGTGGATCTTTATAAAGTGTATAGTATAAACTAAAATTAGAAAGGAAATCTCTCAATATAAAACCTCTCATTATATAAAGTGCTGAAAGCTGCAGTGATTTAAGCTGCAATAAGTAGAAGAAACTTCATAAAGTTCAGTACATAAATTCATATTTATTCTTTCCAGATAGCAAGCAAATGATACTATATAGTAAAATTAAAAAAAAGTCATATTTACTTTCCAGTGCAATTTTCTTAATGTTCAGGAAAGCATATGAACTTATATATTCGATTTTACAACGTGACTTCTGTTATATGTATGTAAATAAAGAGGATTCTAAGTTATATTACTACAAAACTGTACTTATAACGGTTAAATATTTTAATGCAAATTGGTCTCTTGTGAATCTAAAAAAATATTCTATGGAACGAATTTCTATGAAACAAAAAGAACGTTTATTAACCATAACATAACGCAAAATTAAAAGAGGTGTTGAACATGGCCTCGTGCCACCCACAGCAAAGCAGCACAGGGTTATCAGGGTAGAGAAGCCACACAGTTACAGCAGCATGTCTACTTATAACATCTGAAGAAAGCTACGCAAGCAAACTGCATGCGCTACAAAGAGAAATAATAACACAGTTTCTTAAGCTGCACTTCACCAGACACTGTTACTAGATACACCATCGAAAGTAAGGTCCACCGAGTTTTAACTCTCGGTGGTGTCGCTACTAAATGGTACGCCACCGTCACTCCCACTTTCAGGAATTGGAATCATGACACTTAGGCAACACAATCAGCTTGTATACGGAGCACTGGAATAAGGCTTGAGAATGATGAATTTTAGTTACATGAACAAATCTATATTGTTTCTGCACTAGTCTTCCTAATGGCTGTGCAGCTGGAGAGGTGTTACCTTTTAATAGAACGATATCGCCAAATTCTAGATTTGGCCTATCCTTTTGTTCATTTTGATCTAGACTACAAAGTATCAAATAAATATAACAATAAAATAAACTTTTTGAATTCGATGGAAAATATCACTTTTAAATTCATTAAATGTATAAAATTTTAAATCATTTTTCTACAATTTTTAATATTTTTCCTCAAAAATTTTGGTTGAATAATTTTGTGCTTTGTCCAGTTTGGCATATTTCGAATAAAAATTGAAGAATCATTGTTTTGAAAAATCAAAAAGGAATTACTTGTATTTTAGAACATATTCAGATAAGTAATGCATTTTCCATTAATGTTTTCGTTAAGATATCTAAAATACTATTTTACTTTTACAGAAAATTGTTGAAGAGAATATATTTCTATTTCTATGCGAATCACAAAAGAACTAAAGAAAACTGCCAAGCATCATTTCCTTTAAGGCAGGAAATGCGCGCTTATGATGGATTATGCATCTCTTAAATGGGTTTTTCATTTTAAGTGCTCAAAACAGAAAAGAGATCCTTGCAACCAACACTTGAATTGCAATCAGATCAATAAATGTCGTTTTAGGGGCTCTTTAGAAAGAAAGCTAAATTTTTCTCAAGTCTTTCTGTCCATATAAAGGATGGTTACAGCTTTAATCTTTGAAGAAAGGATATTTTCCCGAAATTACAGAGAGCTTTCTTATTCAAATGTGCACTAAGGTACTAAAGAACTTAGATCTGGACAAAATCTTCAAGGAAACAACTTGGTAACTAAAAAAGCATTGTAATATGCGTATTGATACAAGAGCCTGCGAAAGATTGTTATACTCGCGTAGATTTAAAGCAGTTTAGACATGAATGCATATATTTCCGATATCAAGAAGGACAAGCCATCGTCTTATTTCCAGACAATTTCCTTGAATATCTTTGAAATATAAATTTGATCAATAACTCCAAGCGTTGATTAATTATCACAGTACAGATTCTTACTTACCAGCATAATTACATAATTACATAAAATCCACAAATCATAGCACGTAACATTCCGAGATGATCGGCCCAAATTATATCTTGTAAGACCGAAAACATCAGTCAAAATATATTGGATCGATCTTAGCATTATTTAGGAATTATCCTCTGAAGCTTGAATTTATATAGAGCATTTATTATATATTATCTGCAGGCATGATAGCAGTTATGATGGAAAAAAGGAAGATTGCACAGTTGGTTAGATATACCTAATAGTTTTAAGTATATGCGAAATCTGGTTACAAATATTTGGTTGAGAAAATGGAATCTAGTTACGAACTTGATAAACATTGCCTCATTATATCCGCAAAATAAAGAAAAGGTTATTAACAAATGAATCTGTTATTTCTAATCCACAAATTCTAAAGCTGCCGACGATTCTATTTGGAAGAACTTTCGATTTTGAAATCCAATTCAGACTCGAATCACAAATTCAAAATAAGTCTCAATGACTATTTATTTACTCACATCTGTTATATTACACTATTTAGATGGTTCAAGATTAATTTTAAATCAAAAGATGGGGGGGAATTCCCCAACCGAATCAAATTCTATTAAGTCAAGTAACCGACCGCTCACTTCAAAGTTTGTTTTTCGACTCCCTGTTGCCACTGGCAGAAGCGAAACTTTCGCTCATTTCGTAATCGAGTTGTAACAGAATTAGTATTAATCTAGAAGTCAAGCAACAAAAATTAGCGTTATATTTGCAAATTTTTCGATGATTTTATCGAACACTCAGGTATAGTGATAAGATCTATCTAATCACTATATTTTATCTCGTTCATTTGCACTTTGACAGCTGAGGATAATGGTTCGATAACAGCATTGAAACTAGTCTTGTAAAAATTTGCAAATACAACACTGATTTTTGTTGTTTGACTTCTAGTTTGATATTTGTTCGTCGTGTTATTCCATCTTAATTAAATGAATGGATATTTAATAACACACCATAAATAAAATAAAGGAAAAAATTAAACCGAATCGTTGTCGTGATGTTACTGTAAAGGATCCAGGAAGCGCTAGTACATGAACAGAGAAGATTTTTTGCAACATCAAATGTTTGGAGAAAAATTATAAGAAGTTGCTGAAGGCAATTTGCACCTGCAATTATTCAGTAACAAGCTATGAATAAAAATTTGAATAACTATGCCAGTATTATAGAAATTGAAACCTAATCGTTTTGAGCGCTTTGAATATCAAATTACATTCCGTACTTTCTCTTCTAAGATACGTGTCACTTCATGAAGATTTCATGTATTCGTGAATTTAGATTTCATGAATCCTTTCAAAATATGAATATGAAAGAGACGCATGCAGCTATACGAACTCAGTGAAGTGATTAGGTTATGTATAAAGCTAAAGACGTAGCTTTAAATTTGTGTTATATTTTATTTAATAAATTTGTTTGAGAGATGGGAGTCAGTGTTTACAGATTTTCCCTTTGAGTAATATTTACATTGAAAATATTTATATTATATCAGTCAGATTTTACCATCAAAACATGCAAAATTTGTAGAGGAAAAATATCTAGCGTCTTGGAATGACTACACCAATATTTTTAAGAACAATCCTTCAACTTTCGGTTATTCAATTAAAGAAATTCAGTTTACCTCCAGAATTCGAGAATACCAAATTTTAACAAACAGTTCTTATGTGTACTGTAAGGAGCTGTTTCAGAAATCTTTTTTTTTAGAAATGTTGATTCTGTGGTATTTTGGTAATTCAAAACGCATCGAAAGCTGAAAAAACGATTTTTGATAACTTGAGAGTCACCAATACGTACACTGGGAAAACAAAAGCAGTTCTATATCTCCCATTATACGGTCCGGACTTAGAAATTCAACTTGCGTTTTTCATGTCTCGAAAGCGTGAATTAGAATATGTGTTAAATTTATATATAGCATTGTTTAACATAGGTATTTTGACACAAAATCCGACTTTTCTGAAATAACATGCCAAGTTTTCCGATATTTCGATTATACGACTCAAATTATGCCAAACTGCCAAGTTTTGTAAAAATCGCAAGAGTAGTTTTTAAAAAATTATCTCTCAAAATTTTACCTTCTCAATGTTAATTGAATTTGATATATATTTATTAATATCTCTTTTTTTATTAAACTTACTTGATTCCTTCTCCCAGAATTCGAAATTTAGGCTCAATCCAAATGCAATGCGCACATTTTTTATGATTTAAAATATTTTTTATAAATTTTTCCAAAAACGTTTTGTAACTTTACATATAAAATTTTTACCATCATCTTAAAGTAGATGTATTTTTAACCACACCTGCAGAGAATATGCAAAATTTCCTAGGATGTACGTGAATTTACATATTGGCGCGTTTTGAAATTTGTCATATTTGTTTTAAGCGATAATAACGTCAAATGTGGTTTACGCACTTTGTTAAAATTATTTGAAAGTGTGAACGATGACGTTTCTTCCGCTCGTGCGCCGTGAAAATAGGAAAGGAATGGAAAATAGGTTGCTGTAAATTAAGAACTTCGGCAAGTCCTTAGCGCAAACTGAAAAAAATCCTTAGCGCAAACTGAAAAAAATGAGCCAAAATAAATTTTTGAATTTCTGGGTAAATTTCTCACCAAATTTTACAAAATTTAATATTTAGACATAATTTAAGACGTATAATCGAAATATGGAAAACACTTGGCCTGTCATTTCAGAAAATGTCCGATTTTGAGTCAAAACACCTACATTAGAACAATGTTACATATGAACGTAATATATGTATCCTATCGCTTTCGAGACATGAAAAAAGCGATTTGAATTTCGTCAATCGGTCCAGTAGAACGGGAAATATAAAACTGCTCCTTTTTTTTCCGCAGTGTAAGTTAGCACTGCTCTGATTCTATTTTTGAAAAAAAGCAGAAAATAGGAGTTAACATCACATAATAATAGAAGCAATTGCAATTTCACGTTTCCAAAAGTCGCTGAAGATTTGGGTTACAGTTTCATACATTGAATTGTAGATAAGTTTTAAAAGTAATCGTTCCATTTCTGTCCGACTTGACGTGGTTAAGATTTGACATGGTTGAGTACTGTGAGACGTCAAAATGAGTTTTGTCATGAAGCTTTGTCGAACGAGACTTGAATTACCATCCCAATATATAAAATATAATGCCTATAAAAATGGGTGCCATGGAGAAGGATACGGATCAGATTACCGTCGAATGGGCTATAGTTTTAAAACCCCAAAAGTAACTACTGGCAATAAATGGTGCTGCATATTTTGATAGGTCGAGTGCGGTATTTATACAGGTGCTATGGTAGGTAAATGTACATACGTAAATGATTAAACAAGGACACATTTGAGTTCAATATTGTGATATATTAACAATACGATTAATATGCAGCGTTACTAAGCCATACTTAATGTTCTTATGTTTCTAGGACAATATCGATGCGAATTTTACTATGCTATGCTGAAGAAGGGTAAAGGAATTGGTCTGATGATATTGGAGGGTTTGGTCACTACTGTGGGAGTGATTGTCAGGTTACCCTGTGTTGAGTGGCGGCAGGTAGTGTATTTGACTCCTTATAATGGTTGGGTAAATTTGTGAATTTGCGTAATTCTTACTGCATTTTAAACTCAAAATGTATTTATTACAATTACGAAAAGCTCTTTACAATATATAAATAACCCATAGAGAGCGCAGATAAGTATTGAAATGAATTATAGTTCTCATAGTGTGAGGAGTCTGCTAACAAAGACTCCGGTGGCGAAAATCTCCAGACTGAATTAGCCACGCCTCCTTAATTTTAGCGTAGTATTTTATAATATCTGATTCGTTATATCTGGAACGATATCAGAGTAAAAATCAGATCATTGGTTTTTCACCCCTCCTGACATCCAGAGGTTGTCACGAGAGACATGGTGCAGAACATTAAAATCTCCTGACGCTAGTTGTGAAATTATCTCACTGTCATCTGGAACGAATTATTGCGTCTGCGACGTCAAAAACATGTCATGTGACACATCGTAAAGGCTTGGAAGCAGTGACTTCCAGAAACCGCATACGCGATTTACTTATCTCTGTTTGGTTTGCTGCAGTTCTGTCTGAGATTACTATACAGATTGTTGCGAATGGTATTTCACGGGCCAACCTACAGAGTCAAAAACTGACGTCGTATGATGAATTGTTACGTTTGAAATTATGAATGAACATTTGAGTATAACAGTGAGATGTTATTTCGTTGGCAACCAGATGTAGTCAGAAAAATGTTTGTATGTTCAGTGTTTGTTTTCATGCAATTAAATTGTGTTTTGCTACTCGTCATATTTTTTGTATTTTAAGAGCTACCGACGTAACGTCTGCTAGATGCTATTTGTATTATTTTTGTTTTTATTTTATTTTTATTTGTTTATTGTTTTTTTTTCTGGAGCTAGCCTGAATTGCGAGAATCGCATCATAAAATATTTTGGAGCACATATTTTGGCTGCTACTCCACAAACTATTTCTAGATCCTACAATGAACCTGGCAAATTCTCGCACAGGCGTAAATGAATTACCAGCACAAAAGAAGGGTGAAAAGTAAACCTTTATTGCTTCAACATTTAACAGAAAAGCACGATCTTCGTGCGTTACAAAAACACCGTCAACTTGCGGGGAAAACTTAAATGTAGAATATAAGTCAAGTCGGACTTAAAATAGAATAGTGCTGGATTAGCACGTTAATTTACATCTAACAGGTTTTACCACAAAATCCTAACAGGCGTTATGATAATCCGAAACGGCCAAGAGGCTTACTTGCGTAACAGCGAGATAGCGACGAAATGTGGGCTGGCTAGCGAAAATACTCATAATAACTCATTTGAATAAGCTCAGAGATTAACCTGTTTAAATATTCACTTCCTGTAACTTTACATTTGCATCCTGACGAGAAAATACTAGGGGAAGTTGAGAGGTTCAGGAAAGGTATCAAATCTAAAATAAATTAAATAAATTTGTTATGCGAAATAAGGAAACCCTACAAGCTTACTTAAATATCAGTTTTAGAGGAAGTTGAAATACCGCATTTTATAGATATAAATCAAACCAGTAAAATGCATATTTTTGTTGATGAGTGCAGAGAGTGCATATTTATTAGGTCGGTCGCAAAGAATTAAATAAGAATTCCGTAAGATTCGTGAGTTCAATTCAAGAGTTTCTAAATGTTTTTTTAAATGCCGATAACTAAACACGAATTGATGACACGTACTATTGGTGCCAGGTGTGCACGTTCTGTGCAACAAGCTTTTAACACCTTTGGTATAAAAACAATGTATTGGTTGGCTAAGGGAGAAGAATGATCAGCTTTTGTTTCAAATGGAGAGAAAAAAGTACACATCCTATTTCCTGATAGTTAATGGCTTCGTGTGTCAGGAAAAATGAATCCCGCTGATCTAATTTCTCGCGGATGTTCTCCTAAACATTTGCTGCATTCACATTGGTAGGTAGTTGAGAGAATTATCCGAATGTTGGTCCATAGATGAAATAATAAGTAATGAAACTCGTGAAATTGAATCTAAAAGGAGGGTAGTCAAACTTTGTCAAATGAATTTATCGAAAGATCAGCTATTATGGTATTCAGAAAAATTCTCCAATTTTCTCTCGATCATCAGGTTAGTAGCTTGAATATCGAGATTTTTTAATAATATCAAATCATTAGAACGGAGAAAATGGCGATTTAAAAGACCGATGTTGTAAGGTTTATAATGCGTTTTCTAACAGTTGTTTTAAGTTTTGTATCTTTCCTATCTTATTCTAATTTCAGCTTACAATTTCCTGCCAGAATGTGAATTCAGAAACGCAGAGAATGCAAATGAGAACTATTTAAGTCGTGGCTTACCGACTTCAAGAGAGAGAATCTGAGTTCCTGACTAGCACGCGTTTGCCTTCCGGCCACCTCTCTCTTAGCTGTTACTACGCCCGGCCATATCTAGGCCCTTGCTAGGCTTCGCCGATTCAATTAATACTTAGGGGCCAACTAACTAGATTCTGATAGCTTCGGCTATATTTATTTAAGAACTTTAGTTAAGTTAGTTTTAGTTCAAATTATTAGTATTTAAGTTCAAGCCCGAGTGGTGGCTTTATTGTAAAGTTCCAAACCGGAACTGATTGTAAATATACTTGATAACAAAGGGTTTGACACCCTTCTCAAGTCTTACTTGTTCTGTTCACATTTAAGCGATTATTCGCTTGTAAAGTGTTCGTGGGGTTCTAAGTAAGAACTTAAGATTTAAAGAGTTGAACCCTACAACGTTATAATAACGTGATTAAGGACGCTGACGTTATAATAATACGACAAGTGCAGAAGGAATGTTTTCCTCTTGAAAGAGAAATTGAACACATGTATACATTCAAAGATTAAGAAAGAATTATTCCTGTAAGAATTCGCATAACGGGAATGATTGATAAATCACAGCTTATATTGCCAATCTTGTTACCTAAAAATTCTGTATTTACACGAAGACATATTGAGAATTTTAATCACGAGAATTGTTATGCAGAAACTCAAATGTCACTTAGTACCCTACGCGAAAATTATAGGATACTTTCAAGTATTGAAATATTGTATTAAGTGTCACAGAATTACTTCTCTTCTTTAGCAGAGCCCTTATTTGTAAAGCACGGTGACAAATTGAGGATTGTTTTGTTTACGTGTGCGCTATAGAGCTCTACACTCAGAGCCGCTTTCACCTCTGTCGATAAAAGCATTCTTGTTTTCATTTAGATGCTTTACAGCGAGACGAATATGCTCTAGAATCGTATATTGTAACAACAATTCAAATTTTAGAGGTGCTTACAGATTTCTAAAAGAATAGTCTGGAGAAAAATGAATAAAAATAGAGTCCAAAACAATAGCCGAATTATGCCACGATACAGAAGATATAATGCTCGTAGGAACAATTTAAACTCATAAAGGGTACTTGTAAGTCTCCCAAATATACAATGAATTACTAAAGTACCCATAGAGAAGATAGGCAGAAAATAGACAAAATTAGGAAAATAAGAGACACAAATAGACAAACTAGACATAAAACATTCAGTAACAATGTCGAAGCAATTAGTGAACAAAAATAGGTAGTTATATGCCAGACTAATAGTATTACCGAATTACAAACAATAAAAATTAAATTTGGTAACCTTGTGGCAACACCATTACTTAATACAAGTGAAAATTTAAGCTTGAGTCAGCAAGGCACCTTGCAGTTAATAAAAAAAATATACGATGATTCAAGACTTAACCAGTTTACATATACAAATAGATACAATAAGATACATACATAATAAATGTAAATACAATAAGAATACATACATCAAATAATGCTATTATGCCTTACCATCTGCTGTAAATTAAAAATTTTATTTAGGAAATAAATAGCTAAACCAATTTTTTGTTATGCAACACAACTGAATGCAAGGTATCGAATAATTTTAAGGTATGATTTCATATAGAAAAATAAGATATTGATAGATGCAAATAAAAATCAATTAATTTTTAACAACACTTATTTTGATCTCCTAGACAGAGGACAAAATTTTACTAAAAATTATGCAGATTCGAAAAAGAATATTAAACCAGTTGAGTCAGGTATTGTAAAACTAGTGTTAAATAATTGAAAACCATTCGAATTTCATGATGATTTTAAGGAAGGGGGAAATAATTGGTAAGTTATATAAAATAGAAGAAAAGCAGCTTGAGAAGCCTATAAAACAACAAAATTTACAAATTAACCATATAACTTTGAAAGAAATTCAAAAATTAAGAACGGAGGAACTAAGCCCAGTCAAAATTAAGTCACTTAGAGGCAGAACAAAAACAAATGATTGAAATGCTCATGAAAAACTCATCAGTTATAAACATGAAAAACTTGAACTATTTTTAAAATCCTCAGATACAGAAAGAGTTCGATTTACACTCATGGACAAAAAAATTAGTGCACCAAGAAGGAGTCATCAAAATGAAACGAAATTTTGCATAAGTGATGACTACTTTGATATAAGTAAATGATAAGAAAATCAAAGAAAATGGATAATTTGTTTCAGAGAAAGAGGCAAAAGAACGGAGGAGTTAATACTCCGTTGAACGCCCTCTAGCGCGAATGCACGATACGATACGATCGGGCATTGAGTCATACAAGTTCTGTATGATGTCTTGAGACATTTCGTTCCATATTTGCTGTAACCTTGCCTCTAGTTCGTTCAAACTCGTGGGATGCCTAACTCGTCGTCCCAAATGATCCCAGATATGATCGATTGGAGACAAATCTGGGGATCGGGCAGCCCCAGGAAGGGTAGTAACAGTGTGGAGACAGTCTTGTGACACCCTTGCCGTATGAGGCGGAGCATTGTCTTCTTGAAAAATGACTCCTGGGAGCCGTTGCATGAGTAGCAACACATGTGGTTGCAGGATTTCATGAACATATCCTGGGCTGTCAGGGTGCCACGGAACAATACTAGGGGTGACCGTGTATTGTAAGCAATGGCAACCCAAACCATCATACCAGCTGTGGGAGCGATGCGTCTCTGTACAGCAAAGGTAGGATTGAGGCGTTTACCACGGGCTCTCCACACACGATTGTCATCACTGCCGAGATTGAATCTGGATTCGTCTCTAAAGACGACCTGGTTCCATTCCGCTGCAGTCCAGTTTCCTCGTGCTGGACACCACTCCAAACGAAGGTGTCGATGGGTGGGCATCAAGGGCAGCACACGTAATGGGCGCCGCGATACCAAATGTCCTTCAGCCAGGCGCCTTTGTATGGTTTGAGAAGACACAGGGGCCCCTAGTGAAGGTGCTACCTGTGCCTGGATGGCGGCCGATGAAGCAGTTGGCTGTGCCCGTGTATTTCTTACGATGTGACGGTCTTCTCGACGACTGGTCTGTCGAGGGCGTCCTGAGCCTTGTCTTCGTGTACATGACATCTCTCGGCTCCACTGGTCCCAACACCTCCTCACAACACAATCAGAGTGGCCTAATTGACGAGCTACTCGCCTAGCTGACCACCCAGCTTCCATCATCCCGACAATTGTCCTCCTCTCAAACTGCGACAACTGCTCATATTGTCTTCGAACACAGCGTAATGGCATGTCTACCTCAGCTCTTCCTTTGTAAATGATTCAGCACACTCAAACAAGCTTTGGTTACCTGTTTTATACTCCACAGAGTACGACGTTCAACGCCCTCTACCGGCTATACGTAATGCGCAATCACGCTGCATTTCTAATCATTTACATATCTCCCCGACATGTACCTTCATTGCAAGTTTCGTTACGATCCCGCAATTATTTCTTGGTGCGCTAATTTTTTTGTCCATGAGTGTATTATCCACAGGCAAATGGGTTGATTGAAAGAGTACACAGGATGATGAAGGAATCGATTTTAGGAGTTTCAAGAAAAATATTTGAGTGGCCACAAAATTTACTACTGCTTGAACTGTATTACAATAACGCTAAATATTCTGCAACTCAATTTTCGCCAGCAGAACGTTTTTTCGGTAGAACATTAAACACTCCCGTACATAATAACGATCCTCTTAAAGTAGCAGAAGATTTCCAGAAGGTTAAAGGAATGATTAAATAGAAATAAGGAACACGTAAAATTTAATGAGGATGACTACTTTAATTATGCAAAGAAATATTTGAAAGGAATCAAAAACCCAGAATTAAAATTAGGGAATAAAATTTTTATTCAAGATTTTAAGGATAAAAGGGTGTTATATCCAAAATACAGGGAACCATATGAGATTATTAAGAAGCTATAGAATGATAATTATATAGTATAATTGTCATTTGTATTTACCTCTGTATGATTACGTTATGAATTGATGTTTTGTACTGTTGATGTACTATTATTCTTTGTACAGTATTATTTTAAGTGTTATTTAATTTTTATTATTATTGCATTATTTTAAGTTGGTTTATTTTCTTTTATAGGAATATTAAACATAGTTTAAGTTTTCATGGTATATTTTAGTATTTTTATTATTGCAGTATTTGTATTTTATATATATAAAATTCTAAGAGTGACCTTGGGAATATTCTGTAAGAAAGTGCTACTGTAGATCAATCCGCCCAGTTTAATGAATATTCATATTTATCCTTTAATTTAACCAAAAGTATGCGTTACAACTTTGCGGAAGTATTCGTGCATAAATTTAGAATTTAGACTGTTTCACAATGCCTATTACTAATCGGAATGAGGCATTACTAAAATTAATGATAGACTGTCAAACAGGTACTGTCAGACATGATAGACTCTCAAACATGTCAAAGTACTTGTTTAAAGATTAATAGCATGATGATAGGTGTAATAACATTCACCCTTTGGAACTGACCCCATGACAGTTTCAATCCTTAATATCTCGGTAGAATGTGTGGCTAAAGATATGAGATGACTTGTATATAATTTTTCAAACTATGAAGAACTTTATACTTACTAAACGGACATTTGTTCTAATGGAACCATATGTAGATTTACGTTTCATATTTTCAAAGCTCTCCCATAAATGAAGTTCAAACTATTTTTGTAAACTTTTATGCCTTATTTTAGAAAACTTTATAACTTGAGGGACATATATAAGATCAATATTTAAGGAAATAAAGCCTATAACTTAATTTTCGAACATACTGCATACAATACTTTTGGGTACACAATATGAACATTTCTACGGAATAGCTTCGTTAACTACTTTTAATACTCTTTCTTCTTTTTTACGTTTGATTTGAAAGGAAGCATGTGCGTATAGAGAATTTGTTTTCTTCTTCTGGCAAAGCCTTCTGTTGAGAGAGATAAACGAGGAGTAATTCTGTCCCCGTGTCCTTAAACGCAATATCGATTCACAGCAGTCTAATTTCAAGCCATTTCTCCTATTCTATGAAATTCCCGTCTCTTGTCAAGAGCATTTCTCATTTTAGTTTTTTTTTATCGATATATAAAAGTAAGAGAGGAACGCTTACATTGAAAGTTCTCTAAAAGGAAGGAAAAAAATGACGCAAAGGACAGATTTTAAAATGGAATTGATCTTTCCAAGTTCCCCTGATTATATTTTTATATATTTTTTTGACCAGGAAAAATTCTTTTGTGGTAAGAAATGAATTCAAGGCTGGTACCACATGAATTCCTACCGTTTCTCTTTTCAACTTTTCTTTTTCTAATAGCCTTTTTTTAGAGCCAAAATTCTTATTTCTTGCTTTCTTGTTCGTGAATTTAAATGAACGGTAGATAAAAAAGGGTGTTTGGTCTTTTATATTTTCCTTGTAGAAATTACGCATCTAAAATTTGTATAAAATCCCATTTGGTAAAGTTTCGTTTTGATATCGATTTTTGTGAAGAAGTCTTTTCTCATTTCTCTAAAGCCTCAAGCGAAACATTTAAACTAAAAAATTATTTTGTCAGACTAAGCATTTGAAGGTTAGTTTTCTTAGGTTTTGAAAACTTTTTATGAAGCAATATCAGGCAACACAGATTGTTTGCAATATCAATTTTATTTATACTGACTTTACTAGAAATTATGATATTTTATTCGCATCGTAAACTGCGTTATTGAATTCATATTTGGATTTAAAGGGCAGACAATAATAATGAAAGAGCTGGGAAGGAAAGAAGAAACATAATCAGTTATAAATTTCTTTTATACCATCATCGTATGAAAGCTGGAAACCTAAAGTAAAAACTGTAATGCTAAAACGAAGGTAATAAGAATATGTAGCACACATTTGGACACGCGCGAGGTTTTTCTGTCAATTTTAGAGATATAATAAAGTACACTGCGAGAAAAAAATAGGACAGTTCTACATCTCCCATTCTGCTGGGCCGATTGACGAAATTAAAATTGCGTTTTTCATGTCTCGAAAGCGCGACTTAGAACGTATATTAGATTTATATATAGATTGTCCTAACATAGGCATTTTGACATAAAATCGGACTTTTTCAATATTTCGATTCTACGAATCAAATTATGACTAGATACTCAATTTTTTCATTTTTGGTGAGAAACTGTAGAAATTTAAAAATTTATTTCGGCGGATTTTCCATTTTGCGACAAGAATAATTCACTTGACGAAATTCTTAATTTATAGCAACCTTTTGCCTTTCCTTTTTTTATCGTCCACAAGCAGAAAAAAGAGTCATCGTTCATACTTTCAAAATAATTTTAACAGAGTGCGTAAACCACATTTTCGTTATTAGCTCTTATAATAAATACGCCAAATTTCAAAACACGCCAAATTGTAAATTCATGTATATCTTAAGAAATTTTAAATAAAAAACTGTAATTTTTTGCAGGTACGCTTATAAACACATCTACTTCAAGATAATTGCAAAACTGTTACAGGTTAAACTTCAAAATGCTTTTCCAAAAATTTATAAAAATTATTAAAAAATACAATTTTTAAACATAATTCATAAAAAATTGCGAATTTTATTCGGAATGAACCTTAATTTCAAAATATGAAAACAAGAATCAAATAAGTTTAATAAAAAAAGAGATATTAACAAATATAAACCAAAATCATTTAACAACGAGAAGCTAAAATTTTGACAGCTAATGTTTTAAAAACTACGTGCGATTTTTACAAAACTTGGCAGTTTGGCATAATTTCAGTCGTAGATTCGAAATATGAAAAAACATTGGCATGTCATTTCAGAAAAAGTCCGATTTTGTGTCAAAATACCTATATTAGAACAATGCTATATATAAATCTAATACATATCCTAAGTCGCGCTTTCGAGAGATTGAAAAACGCAGGTTGAATTTCGTCAATCGGCCCAGTAGAACGGGAAGTATAGAACTATCTCTCCTTTTCTTTCAATGTCAATGAATTAGTCGTGCTTTGCTTCTGGTTACTTGCAAGGAAGATTTATGTCTTTGTTTCTTGCTTTCATTTTAACTAAGTATATTATAGAGCAGTGTTTCTTAAACGTTTTCTTTAAGGAACACTTTTTAAGTTCTAAAATATTAAGGAAGAGTAGAATAAATATGGGGTTATTAGTTGTAATACATGATAACGTAAAAATATTAGATAAGAAAAATAAACATTTATTTGAACATTTAAACGCTTTCCAGTTTTTAATTTTACAAAAATGTGTTTCGTAAATTTATTAAATGAAACAAAATAAATAAATAAAAAACAAAATAATATAACAAATAAAAAATAATTTTTCAGTGACTTCGATGTGTTTGAGTGTACAAATTACTGATTGTTTTATTGCCAGTCACAATGTTCTAAACCTATATTCTTTTAGCAGATGCAACGTCAAATAGATTTATATATTTGAATTTTGTTGCAACGTAATGCTAGAAACCCGCCTCGCAAGTATGTTGTCTCAAAAGGAAGTAAAATATGTATGCCGCGTTTTGGTAAGTTCGGATAATTCTCCTGGCAGACTTATCCCAAATTTGCTTGTCTGTTGTTTTCTACATTTTTTTAAAGGCTGGAGTCAGTTGTCAAATCAACTAATTTTCCGAAATCACCTGTGCTTATATTTGTTGCTTTAGCTGTTTTCATAAAGTATTTCGAACCCAAGAATGATCTTTCTCGTATTGTGGGCAACGAATGGTGTAATATTTCAAAGTGAGCCTTATTGCCATTTTTTAAAAAGTGTTTCATTAGAAAGTCATCTAAGATAGAACAATAGTCAATTATTGCCCTTTGTATTCAGTATGTCTATATCAAAACCAAGTGGTAGTAAAATTAAACGAAAAATCGCTGACGAACATAGAATATTCCAAGTAAAATGGGAATTAGAATATTTTTGCTGTGAAATAAAAGATAAAATAATCTGCTTGATATGTAATAATACTATTAATGTACCAAAGTTATATAATATTAAACGTCATTACGAACAACACAAATCGAAATATAACAATTACGAAGGATTAATGAGAGAAGAAAAGTTGAAAGAGCTCAAGTTAGGAGTGAAAAAGCAACAGTCCATGTTTAGTAAAGTATTGCAAGAAAGTGAAGCGGCGGTACATGCAAGCTACGTCTTGTCCGAGTTGATAGCTAAACATTCGAAGCCTTTTACTGACGGTGATTTCATCAAGGAATGCCTAATGAAAGCTGGAGAAATTGTTTGTCCTGGAAATGTGAAGGCTTTTCAATCAATTTCATTGTCTCGAAATAGAGTTGCGGAAAGAGTTACTGATTTAGCCGCGAATTTAAGTGATCAGATCAAAGCAAAATCATCTAGTTTCGAAAGTTTCTCCATTGCCTGTGACGAGAGCACGGACATTAGTGGCAAAGCTCAATTAGCAGTGTTTCTTCGTTCTTGTGACAAGAATTTTAACATTTTTGAGGAATTACTGGAACTAATACCGATGCCTGGTACTACCACAGGAGAAGATATATTTACTTGTGTTTTTGGACTTCTGCAGAAATACAATCTACCTTTGGCAAAATTAAATTCTGTAGCTACAGATGGCGCTCCATCAATGACCGGGAAAAACAAGGGCTTCGTAGCATTACTAAGATAAAAACTTAGTGAAATTAACGGTTTAAACATTCATCATATGCATTGTATTATACATCAAGAAGTTCTATGCACGAAAGTAATAAATATGGAGAATGTTTTGTCATATATAAAAAAAGTTATAAATTTTATAAGATCTCGAGGT
Source organism: Stegodyphus mimosarum (assembly GCA_000611955.2). Classification (NCBI taxonomy): domain Eukaryota; kingdom Metazoa; phylum Arthropoda; class Arachnida; order Araneae; family Eresidae; genus Stegodyphus; species Stegodyphus mimosarum. The sequence goes on along the minus strand of KK121554.1, from coordinate 2,639 downwards.
TTAAATCAGCGTCAATTCACTACTTTCTTAAGTGAGTTAGATAGCGAATATTAGGGTTTGTCCTACTATTCCGAGGTACGTTGGTTATCTTGCTCCAAGATTCTCAAACAATTCTGGGATTTGAAAGAAGAAATATGTCAGTTTTTAAAAACGAAAAATCAAGACGTAAGTTTGTTTTACGATCCAATATGGATACAAGATTTATCTTTCTTGATTGATATAACCAAACACTTAACCGATTTAAATTTATCATTACAAGGAAAATATCATATCATTACGAACATGTTTGACATAATTAAAGCATTCAAATGTCAACTAGTTCTTTTGGGAAAAACAACTTAAAAATGAAGATTTGACGCACTTCCCGAACTGCAGCATGAACAAATCAAGTTTAGATGATACTTGTTCGTATCAAAAATACGCAGAAAAAATTGCAGATTTAACAACTGAATTTGAAACGAGGTTTAATGATTTCAGTTCCCTCGAAGACAAGTTTTTTTTGTTTTCTTCGATTTTCTGAATAAGTATTGACTCCGTACCCAGCCATATGCAAATGGAGGTGATCGAGATTCAATGCAACTCAAATTTGAAAGCAAAATTGATTGAAGTGAGCGTGCCTGAATTTTACAAATATTTACCAGCCAAGTTTGAAAATACTCGAAAATTCGCATATGAAATTATTTCCATGTTTGGTAGCACTTATCGGTGCGAGCAGTTATTTTCAATCATGAAAGGTAATAAGTTTCCTATTAGAGTCGTATTAATGATGCTCACCTTGGGTCAGCGTTGAAAGTTATCATTCAAAACAAAATTTCTCCCGAAATAGGAAAGATAATAGCAGAGAAGAGATGTCAAGTATCAGGACGTAAACATTAAACTTTTCCTGTTCTTTTCTATATATATATATGTTTATTATTGTATTATTCGAAATAAATCTACGTTTCTATGAATATTGATTTTTTTTTTTTTTGCGGCCCGCCTAAAGTTAAACCTTGTTTGTTTGGCCCAAGTGTACCTATGAGCTTGACATCCCTGCCTTAAAGTAAAAACGGAAACGTTTCTTTCCTGTAATATGAAATTTATTTCGTTACACTGAGTAAACATATCTGCTAAATTAAAAAAAGCTGTTTAACCATGTGGAAAATTCAAAATTCAAAATTTTGCTTTAAATATTTTGGTGGAAAGAAGAGCAACAACTCACTACACAACTCAAATAAATCTCGGCAGTGCTTGCCCTTTGGATAGAAACCTTACTTTAACGGGCATTAAAAGTGAAGTATTTCGTTGTCTATTTTATTGCATAAAACTTTAAAAAGTTCTGGCATGGAATGATCGACATTGTACATAGTTGATAATATTTACAAGTGTACGCAAAATGATTTTTAAACACGCAGATTTTTCTTTCTTGCTTTTTTCATTTATTGAAAGTAGTGTTCGTTTATACAGAACACACTGATTTTTTGTTGCATTTCTGGGTACTTGCAAAATGGGCATCGAAATTCACTTCATCTCACCCATCGCTGTTGTGCAGCAGCCTTACAAACGTTATTACATTTTCTCCATTAATTTTTGTTTTATAAATATAGTTATGAATGAAGATAAATATGCCTTTTTTAGCAGCTTTTTGTTGAAGCTATTCCCAAATTCTGTGCACATATATATACGTTTTTAAAGACAGCACAGAAATATTCTAGGCCCTATATATACGGCCTTGAAGGTGAGAAGATTGATAGCATTAATAATAATAATAATGTTTTAGAGTAGCTATAGAATATGCAATAATATTGTCTTGTAAATCATTAAAGGAGTAAAAAATGTCAAAATGCAAAATAATTTCTTTAAAGCTAACAAAATGAGAGATGCCCCTAGAATGGATTTAAAAATGCCAGGCTGGTATCGCTGAGGGAAAACGTTGAGACCGGTTATGCATTGACAATTCAGAAAAGTTTCAAATTTTTCTAATTTTAAATATAAACAACAAAGAATGGTAAGTGACACTTGAGTGTAAAGGAAAATAACTAGACTGGTGTGCAAAACTTAAGCAACAATGTAAAAATTTAGCAGATAGCCATGAAATTGCAGAAAAGGAGGTCTGGTACAATGAACACGTAAGTCAGTAGAAACGTCATGCGTATGCAAATATCAGGAACGAAACGTCAGAGGTGATGTGAGCGTACAAAAAACGCCTGATGTCGGCGCGCTCAGCTCAACAGTAGAATAAAAAGAAGGACGGAGACGCAATTCAACATATTCGCTGCAAGCGCCAGTGAGCCAGTTCGTGAAATATGGCTAGAAGAAATCACCTGAACGACTTCACACGTGGAAGAATGATCGGAAAGCTGGAGGAGAGGCGTACTGTCATCAAAGTATCTGCAGAGTTCGGAATCAACAAAAGTGTCGTTTCGCGCGTTGGAAAGCGTTCCAAGCCACAGGTACAGCTGTTAGAATGGTTGCTGGTGGCCGCCCGAGGACGACATATGCAGGGAATGACGGATATATCGTCTTGTAGGCAAAAAGAGGCCGACAGCAGTCAGCAAGAGCCATTGCTCAGCAAATCTGTACAGCAACAGGGCGCTAAGTGTCGCGGTTTATTGTGGCCAGACGCCTTCACAAAGGGGGCCTATTCGCCCGCCGTCCTG